>CM043319.1:25860550-26293050 GCA_023736055.1 Quercus glauca | reverse complement strand
GTTTTGCGCATCAGTCGATTCTTAAAACAGCCCTTTAGCTGCGGAGAATTGATCCCAGTCCACCAAGAACATCTTACATGACCCAGGATCCTTGGGCCATAGTGCTGAAGAAAAAGGCACTCTCACATTTTGGCGACTCCGTTGGGGACTAGGTAAAGAAAAGGGAAGAAGCAATCCCTTCGCAGAATATGCCTCCAAGACAAAGGAATAGTAAAGGTGCAAATGTGCCACCCACGGCTTCTGAGCCCGTGGGAGAAAATGAAGTGGCCTCTAGACAAAGAGGTGAGGTGCCCCTAACAGAACACGAGGCCGTGTCAGAACAGAGGAATGCAAGGCAGGAGTTAGACCCTATGGCTCAAATGACTGCGATGTTGAAAGACTTGCAACAAGAAGTTCACCTTCTCAAAGAAGGCAAGACGCAGGAAGTCAGAGACAATGCCCCCCATGTGGGCAACCAAGATAGAACCCAGCCAGAGGGAGGGTCAGCAGTGGGAGGAGGAACTAACCCCCAATACCTAAAACTGGCAGATGTCAGTGCCCTCCTAGACGAAGAAAGGGAAAAACTTTTCGGGACCCCCAAGCAATTTTCTCGGGATCCCCCATTCCCACAAGAACTCCTTGGCAAGCCATATCCCAAGGGATATGAGCCACCAAACTTCCATCCTTTTGATGGAAGGAATGGAAGTGCAGTAGAACATGTGAGTAGGTTTGTCCACACTATGGGCCCCTACGCAGGAGACCGGGAGCTGTGTCTAAGAGAGTTTGCTAAGTCTCTAGTGGACAGAGCGTACACTTGGTACACCATACTGAGACCTGGGTCCATTAAGACCTGGGACGAAATGATAGAAAGATTTTGTGCAAAATATTACCCTGGTGAGGATAAGGTCACTTTCCAAAGCCTTCAGATGGTGAGGCAGAGGCCTGGAGAGCATCCTGTCTAGTTCATCAAAAGATTTGAAGATGTGTTCCTAGACTGTTATGGGGACCATGAAGAAAAAGAGCTTGTGGAGACTTGCATCTTTAACATGCTTTTCGATTACAAACTCAACCTCGAAAATTTATGTATCACACAGTTTGCTGACCTGTTACAGAGAACAAGAAGGACATCACAAACTATAAGGGCGAAGAGAGCGCCAGCATCCCAAGCCATGACAACATCGGTGGGAGAAAAAAGGAAGAGGCCTGATGGAAAAATGTTCGAGGAACCACCGGTGATCCCATGTACTGTAGAAGAATTAAACCACGTCCTGGACAAATGGATCAGGGATGGAGTGGTTAGGCCATTCACTGTGTCCAGGCCACCAACCGAGGAAGAAAGGAAAAATCCTTTGTTTTGCAAGATTCATAATTATGTTAAGCATTCCACCAAGGATTGCTGGACCCTCCGCAGACTTTTTCATAAGAAGCTAAGAGAAGGAACCCTGGAGCTCACCCAGAAGGAACCAGAAGTACAAAGAAACCCCTTACCCAACCACAAAGGAAAGGGGGTGGTAGCTGTGGTAATCCATGGGAACCCGGCAGAAGCAGAAGAGCCAGGAGGATCCTTCCACCCAAACACAGTCAGGACCCTCTAGAAGAATCCTAAGTTCAGATCACTATTCAATCAGCTGGGGTTTGGACCAGAAGCAAGGAGGGTCGCCACGGAATCTCTCATGACTATAGCAGTAGATTTAGGAATGGAATGTTTCACGGCAGAATCACATGCCAGTCGAGCTTTCCTGGAGACAACCAATGCCATAACCTTCACTGATGAAGATATGGATGTTGAGCATCCAGACCACCGTAGACCTCTTTACCTAATGGCCACCATAAATGGTGTCCAAATCAGAAGAGCACTGGTAGACAAGGGGGCATCACTCAACCTCATAGCCCTGAGTACCTTGGAAGCCGTGGGCCTAACTGGAAGGAGGATCCTGGGGGCTTCCATGGAGATAACTAGATTTGGAGGATCAGCAGAATCAACCGAAGGATATATACAGCTAGCCCTAAGGGTGGGGCCAATAGTAGCCTTGACCAGATTTCACGTAATCAACTCAGAAGTATCCTACCATGTACTCCTGGGACGACCATGGCTTCATAAGCACCGCCTTATACCATCCACGTACCATCAATGCGTTAAGGGGAGATTGAATGGAAGGCCTGTAAGGATCCCTGCCAATCATAACCCTTTCAGCCAAGGAGAAGTACATTTTGTAGAAACAATGTTTTATGATGAGTTAGAACCTGATGATGAAAGTCCTATGCCAGGGACCCCAGGAACATCTATCTTGGAAAAAGAAGAAGGAGGAGGTGCCCATGACTTGAGAGACCTCCTGAAGAGAAAAAGGCAAAAGAAGGAGCCCAGCACCTCAGGATCCCGGGAGTGTGTAGTAGTACGGGAATCCGGGGGAAGATTAATATAACGTTTGTGAAGGTGCGCGGGACCTGAGTGCATCATGCAGGAAGGTCTCGGACCACCAGAATGTATGATAGCCTAGGAGGAAGTCCCAGAGGAACTAGTCAAAGAGACACAAATTCAGCCTGAGGAAGAATTACAGGAAGTAAACTTGAGGGTTGAGCTGGGATCCCAGAAGCCTGTTTTCATTAGTAGTCAGTTGGCAACACAAGAAAGGGGGCCACTGGTGGCTTTGCTCAAAGAATACATAGATGTGTTTGCATGGACCTATGATGAGATGCTTGGTCTGGATCCTGGGTTAGTGGTCCATGCCCTCAATGTGGACCTAGGAGTTAAACCAGTAATCCAACCAGTCAGGGTCTTTCATACTGATGTAGAAGCCCAGATAACTCAAGAGGTCAAGAAGCTGCTGGCAGCTGGTTTTATTAAGCCCATTCAGCACCCCAAATGGCTTTCTAACATAGTACCTGTGAAAAAAAGAACGGCTAGATCCGTTACTGTGTAGACTTTCGCAATCTGAATAAAGCGTGTCCTAAAGATGAGTTCTCTCTGCCTAATATTGACCTCCTTGTGGATTCAGCTGCGGGAAGTTCCATGTTCTCATTCATGGACGGGTATAGTGGGTACAACCAGATTCATATGGCTGCCAAGGATGCCGAGAAGATAGCATTCAGGACACCAATCGGGAATTTTTATTACACTGTAATGCCCTTTGGCCTTAAAAATGCAGGAGCCACATACCAGCGAACCATGACAACCATCTTCCATGACATGATGCATGAGGAAATGGAAGACTATGTGGATGATATTGTGGTCAAGTCAAAAACTAGGACAGGACACCTTTAGGTACTTGAACGAGTTTTCAAAGATGCAGAGAATACAAGCTACGCATGAACCCCATGAAATGTGCCTTTGGAGTATCTGCAGGAAAGTTCCTCAGGTTCTTGGTACATCATAGAGGCATAAGTGTAAATCCAGCCAAAACTGCAGCCATTGCTACTATGAAAAGACTAACAACAGTGAGGGAGCTTAAAAGCTTCCTAGGAAGGGTCTCCTACATCAGGAGATTCGTGCCAAGACTGGCTTCAGTCACAGGGGGCTTATCCAAGCTATTAAAGAAAGGAACTGAGTTCACCTGGGGAGCAGAACAGTAGGAAGCATTCCAAAGGGTCCAACAGATCATGAATCATCTGCCTACTCTCCAGGCACCAGTACGTGGGCGACCCTTGCTATTATACTTGGCATCAAATGCCCAAGTAATAGGAGCCCTGCTGGCGCAAGAGGATGATGGTGGGAACGAGCAACCTGTTTACTATGTGAGCAAATACTCAAGGATGCCGAAACCAGGTATCCCAGGATAGAAAAGGTTTGCTTAGTGGTTATTTACGCATCCCAGAGGCTGAAGAGGTATTTCTCAGCCCACCAAATCCTTTTAGTGACTAAGTCACATCCTATAAAAGCACTCCTGCATCAGCCCCTCATAACAGGGAGAATAGCATAGTGGCTAGTCCCATTTTCTCAATATAACATAGGCCTTAGGACCCCCAAGGCCATCAAAAGTCAAGCCATAGTTGACCTCCTGGCACAGTTCCCAGGGAAGGAGGAAAGCTCACTAAGTGAAGAGATCCCAGGTGAGGTAGTAGTAGCAGAAATCCCGGGAAAGAAATGGATAATGAGATTCGATGGGTCAGCTACAGCAACCTCAAATGGGGTAGGAATTGTACTGAGCTGTGAAAATGGGGACACCATACCTCTATCTTTCAAGCTTGGTTTCTCCTGCTCTAATAATGCAGCTGAGTACGAGGCGTACTTAACCGGGCTAACTATAGCACTCAGTATTGGGGTGAAACACATGAGAGTACTGGGAGATTCCAATCTTGTGGTCTCTCAGGTGAAAGGTGACTTTGCACTAAGGGAACAAAGTTTGGCAGCCTACAGGACAGGGGCACAGAGGCTGGATCAGGAATTCCTGACCTTTAGCATAGAGTACACGCAGAGAAGTGAAAACAAGTTTGCAGATGCGCTTGCCACCTTGGATCCTAAATACCATTCAAGGGAAAAGACACTCTGGTTAGACTAGGAAGGCATGAGCATTCCATCTTAAAAATCCTCCAACAGATATCCCCTAGAGAGTCCAAGCAATGGGACTGGAGGAGCGAAGTGAAAGAAAAAATGAAAGAAACAGGATCCAGAGGGAATGTCAAGGAGCTGAGGGACTACGCTCTAATAGAAGGAGAACTATACAGGAGACTGCCCGGAGGGATCCTATCTAGATGTATCAATGAGAAAGAGGGGAAGCTAAGGTTAGAAGAGCTACATGCCCAAGTCTGTGGGACCTCAGAAAAGATCAGTCTATATAGGAGGATGCAGCGCATGGGATACTACTGGCCAAATATGAGCAAAGAGGCATCAACTATACAGGAAAAATGTCAAGAATGCCAACCCTCGGTGGACAAGGAAGAAAGCTACGCTGTATTTGTTACAGAAGATTGGAGGACCCCTTTTATAGAATATTTGGCTCAAGGGATCCTACCAACTGACAGGACGCTGGCCCACCAGCTCAAGAAGCTCGCAGTCAGATATTTCTTGCAGAATGGGATCCTATTCAAAAGGGGATACAGTGGAGATCCCCTAAGATGCCTAGGACCAAGGAAAGCCAGGGAAGTGGTCAGGGAAGTCCATTCTGGTGATTGTGGAAGTCACCCAGGAAAGAGGAGGCTCTATAAACAGTTACTATTGTTGGGGTATTACTGGCCAACAATAAAAAAGGACTCTGAAGAGATAGTCAAAACCCGCCACGCATGCCAAGTCCTTGGAGATGCAATCCATACTCACCCAAATACGTTACAAGATATGACAACCCCATGGCCTTTCCACACTTGGGGGCTTGATCTCATAGGACCTATAAATCCTCCATCCAGTGGTTACATATGGATCTTGGCAGCCACTGAATACTTTACAAAATGGATAGAGGCCATCCCCTTGAAGAAGGCCACCGAAGCAGCTGTAGCAAACTCCATTCGAGGCCATATCATTACAAGGTTTGGGATCCCCGGAGGTTGATCAGTGACAATGGGACCCCATTAATAAATAAAGACATGAAGGGGTTAACTGAGGCTTACTACATTAAGCATGGAAGGTCTACACCGTACTACCCATAAGGAAATGGCTAGGCAGAGGCCACTAATAGGGTGATATTGAAGATCCTTAAAAAAATGAAGCAAGAGTATGGAGGAAAATGGAGTGACCACCTGGCAGATATACTTTGGGCATGCAGGAGCTCTGTGAAAACAGCCACGGGATTTTCACCATTCTCCCTGGTCTATGGGGCAAAAGCCATCAGCCCAGTAGAATTAATTGTTCCCACACCAAGAGTAGTTCTTGAGGAAAGTCTGGAGGATACCGAGGACGCAAACAATGAAAGGAGGTTAGCTGACTTGGAAGGGGTAGAGGAAGAAAGAGAGCTAGCCAAGAGAAGAAGCCAGAGGTACCAGCAAAGGATGACTAGAGTATATGCACAAGCAGTACGCCCGAGGACTTTCACTAAAGGGCAGTTGGTACTAAGGACAGCAGAGCATGTGAGAAGAAACCTACCGGGACCCTCCAAATTTGCCCCAAAGTGGGAAGGACCCTACATCATCAGGGATGCCCATGATAGTGGGTACTACTACCTTACAAAGGAAGATGGAACAATCCTAACAGAGCCCATAAATGAGAAGTGGCTGAAACAATACTACGCATGAGAAGGGAGAGGTCTCAGTACACCGAAATCCTTTTGCCAAACTCTCCAACCTGCTAAGTGTTTTCCTTCTTTCATATATTATTATTTAAGTAATTTTGTTCAAGACTCGTGGTAGAAGGACATTCTATGATCCTTACTATCTTTGTTAGATTTGCTGTGTTCCTTGAATGACATTTATGTTTTAAAATTCAATGAAATTTCTTCTTTTTCTCAGTTATTAAATCCTAAGTATCACAAAAGTCCTAACACGGACGAAATCAGGGGAGGATACCTGAGGAAATCTTCTTGCATAACTCAGGATCACCCCACAGATAACTACAAACAGTTGAATTTAAATACATGGTCTAGGACCTCAGGCATATATTGAGGATACCTAGCCCAGTACTCGAAAAAAAAAAAAACTTGCCAAGATTCATGAGCTGGGACAAGTAAAAATACATTGCCCAACGTACCCAGTTCAGTACTTGCGCATCCAGGAAGAAAAGGGAGAATACCTGGGGAAATCTTTTGATGCATAACCCAGGATCACCCCACAGATAGCTGCAAAGCAGCTTAGTTTCAAATACATGGTCTAGGATCTCAAGCATATACTGAGGATACCTAGCCCAGTACTTGATAAAAGAAAAAACCTGCCAAGTTCATGAGCTGGGACAAAAAAAATAATAATATATTACCAAATGTACCCAGTTCAGTACTTGCGCAATCTAGAAGAAAAGGAGTGGGTACCTAGCTGGAACCTGCAACAAAACTTGTGGGAATCACAGGCCAGAACTCAGTAAAAAAAAAAATGAGAGAAGACAAGAAAAGAAGATCCACATGCCATTAAAAGGGATTAGAAGCAACACTTAGAAGCCATACTGAAGCACAAGTACATGGAAGCAGTCTCAAAGCACAAGTGCAGATCTAAAAAAAAAAAAAAAAAAAGAGAGCCAGAAGCATTGTCCAATCAAAGAAATAGAAAATTTATACAACCCCAAATTGTTCATACATATCCAAACAGCTAAAAAAAAGAGAAAGCTAAGAAAGGAGGCCAGCCAACAAGGAGCCATTCGAGGGAAGAGCAAGGACAGCCGAAGAAGAAAGAACCCTCTGCCTTTTGACCTTCAGATCTTGCAAAGTCTTGTGAGCATGAGCTAAAACTTCCTCAGCAGCAGCAGCAATCTCAGCATCAATGCTTTTAGAAGCTTGCCTCTAGAAAAGCGCTTGGGCTAATGATCGCAGATACTCCAGCAAAAAGGACAGGTTGAACTTGGCTTCCAAGAGATCCTGAACAACTCCCCTCCATTCCAAGAGCTTTTCCTCAGAAAGAGAGTCTAGCGAAGAATCTCTCAAAGAAATCAATACGGCGCACAGCAGCTCCATCAGAATGTTCCCCAAAAATACTCCTCCTTTGAAACCAAGGGTAAAGCCCCCATGACTTTTAAACAGCCCTTCTAGCAGTGGTAGACCTTCCACAGGCACAGAGAACCGCAAGAAGCTGCCATAGGAGGACCCGAAATGGCAGAAGTGACTGGCAGGGAGGCTGTTGAACTCCAGAAGATCAAAGCGAGCCAAAAAGGTGGGGAGCCTTGAAGTAGGATCTGAAACAACCATCTCTGGAGCCTCCCCCCTTGCTGCATCATCGCCCGGGGTCCCAAAGGAGCCTTCAACCCCCTGAATAGCATGAGGGTCAGCAACCTGAGCAGATCCTACACCCCCCTCAGGAACCACGAGTTCAGGATTTTTGATATCAACTCCTGCAAAAAAAAAAAAAGAGGAAAGAGAAAGAGGGGGGGGGGGCAGACTTAGCTTTTGCTAAAAAAAAAGAAAAAAAAAAGAGGAACAAAAGGGTAGAGGAGAAACCAGTATTAGCTTCTTAGGGCGAAGTTCCCTCATCTTGCTCCTCTGACTTCTTGAAGGACTCTGGGAAAGAACACATGGCAAGTTGAAGAAAAGGTGAGAAAGTCTCAGCAAAACGGCTAAAAGAAGGCAGGGACACAGGGGGCTTCGCCATAACAAAAAAAAAAGAAGAAAAGGGCAGAAAGAGATAAAGAATGCAGTAAAGACAATCAACACCCCACCTTCAGAATCCTCCGATTCCAAAGAAGTAGCAGCACTAGAGGCAGGTCTCGTAGTGGCTTGGCCTAGAAAGAGGAAGAAAAAAAAAAAAAAAGAAAAGAAAAGAAAAGGAAGAACTCAAAAAAAAGAAGGGGTGCAAAAGAAATAAAGCTAAAAGGCTATATAAAAGAAAAGAAAGGCTCACCTGTTTGCCCGGATGATGATACGCCTCCCAAAGTCCTTGTACTTAACCTAGTCTAAGGTAACACGGTCTTGACAAGACTGGGAATCTGTTCAAATTGAGGACCTGGGGACACGGGAAGCTTGGGAGCCTCAGGATCCTGGGCAGCCTGGATATCTTGCATTGGTTGCCCAATCTCCTCAGCTATGCCACCACTGGGAGCCTCCTCCTCCCTACTCTGGGATGCAGTTGCAGCCATCTCCTCCTCCAAAGTCTCACCAACCACAGGGGGAGGAACCTCAACCTAAAAAAAAAAAGAGAGGGGGAACAACATAAAAAAGAAAGAAAAAGAAAGAGAGGGCATGAGCAACAGGGCAGCACGGATATATAACACTTGTGAAATGAATATGAGGAAGCAGCAAAAGACACAGATAAGGAAAACCATACCACATCTTCACCGGAAGATTGGCTTCTACCCTTCTTGGGATCTAGCTTACGCTTGGACTGCAAGAAAAACAATCACTCATTAGTTCAAAAAAGAAAAAAAGAAAAGAAAAGGGAAGAAACAACAAAACTGCAATTTAAAAGAGCAAAGGAGGAAAGAGGCCTTGCCCTTCTCTCTCTTTCAACAGGGTTTCTAGGTCTCTGTTGTTTACTATGGGTACGTCCAGAGGGTCCCGAGGAACCATGAACTAAAGGACTCACAGGAGCCTGGGGAAAAGAAGACTCTACCTTAGTCTTCACTCGGCCCCTTATGGCCAAAGGTTGCTCCACTTCTTTCTCCTCAGCAAGTATCAACTGTTTCTGGGATTTTCCAGTCTTCTTCTTCTTCTTTGACTTAAGGCCAATATCCTCTACACTCTCTTCAGCCGTGGCCTCCTTCAACTTTTCCTGTTTAATTGTTTTCCCTTTACTAATGCCAACGAGAGTACTGGCACTTATGGCCTCTACTGCCCATTTCTTAATTGGTACCCCAGCAGAAGCACCAACAACAAGGTCACACCCCAACCAGTTATCTGGGAAATCCTGCGCATAAGTCACCCAGCCTTCCCTAGAAGCATGCCATTCTGCAAAACCAGTTTTGCTGCTCACAGTAGTAGAAACAACACCAGCAGTAGGCAGGGACAGATGCCTGTTGGATGTTGGGGCAGAAGAAATGCCAGGGTTGGGTACTTTCCCAATCGTCACAGAACCAGCATAATCAGCAAAGGACTTCTGAACCCTCCTCCAATAACCAACATAGCCATTGGAGGCAAAAATTCCTCTCTGAGAGTTAGGCACTACAAACTGAGGACTCCATCGTGACCAATAAGAGAAGGCCTGAAGTCTCATGAAGGGATTCAAGGAAGGAAGAGAAGGAACTGTGTCATTAAACACTGGGGGAATATCCTGATCAAAGCCGAACTGCCGAAGTACTCGATGCGCCGAGTAAGGGGTGTACCGTGGGCCAGTCGAGGAAATTACAAGAAGCCAGGAAGGACTAATGCAAGCCAAGTAGGCTAAGCTACCTTCATCACCGCGACGTAAATCAAAAGTATTCCCTGTAGAAGTCAGAAAGGGAGATAACACAGAATTGCAAACAAAACCGGGGCCAAACTCCCAGGGGGAGCGCCAATTCAAATGGCCTACTTGATCAAATAACTCAACCAAGTTAAGATTGCCACCTTTTAGACTCAGCCAACGAAAAATAATAAGGTGGTTGTCAGTGGAGCTGCCACAAAGCCCTTTTACCATATCAGGGGATCCCTGAAACTTATCTTTCACAAACTTTAAATTCCTACATTTTGCTAAAGTAACTGAAGAACGATCCCACATAAATACCTGGAGAATGGCGCAATGAAGCGAAGAAGTGATAACATAATAAGAATCACCCTTAGCCTCATCTCCATGAAGTTGATCCAATTGAGAATAAACATGACCCAAAAACATGGGGGTTAGAGGATATTGAGCGCCCTGAGCCAACTTAATCGCCAAAGGAAAAAGAGTGGACTTGATTCCATACTCGGGGAACTCGCTGAACAGGAACTTGCTAAGCCAGAATGCAAGGAACTCGGCACGCCTGACTTCTTTATCCTTCTCACGCGAAAGAGTCATAATCCACCTGCCCATCCAGGCCGGTTTCCCACCAGAAGAAGCAGTACGTCCACCAAAGTGAGCAAATAATTTTTCTTCCACTTCGAGATCCTGGTCAGAAAGCTTAATATCAAAGGGGTCTTCATCCCCAAGCACCAGAAGGAGAAAATTGCTGACCCCTCTAAGGTAATAGTCAGTTCACCAACAGAAAAGGAGAAAGTGTGCAGAGCAGGACACCAGCGGCGCACCAAATGCCTAAGGCCTTTAGCATCTCTGAAACTCTCAAGATTCTTGGAAATAGCCACTGCCTTCAGGACGCCGGCACGCTCCAAGCGGCCCACAAACTCCTTGTCAGAAAGCTTATTATCCACCCAAATGGGCTAGCCTTGGATCTTTTCAGCGACAAAATCAAAGAAGATGGGGACCGCTTCCCGAAGTTCTCGCCTGATTTGGAGATTAAAAATCTCCCTAGGGTCTAGAACTTGTGCAGAACCAACAAAACCCGCTTGACCAGAGAAAACTCAGGTGTGAGGGGATGGAGGGGTCTTGCCATGGGACACCCGAGGAAAGAATAAGCTAGGAGTATACCAAGGGTCTCGCAAAGGAAAAGTAGGGCGCCCAACGACAGACTCATCTTGCGCAGAACTAGAGGAGCCCTTACCTTCAAAGGGGCTAGGAGTACGCTCCTTTCTTTTTCGAGAAGAGGAAGAAGCCATTGAAGTAATGGGTATCTGGAAAGAAGAAAGAAGATGGCGACGAGACTGATCGAAAGAAAAGAAAAGGGCTGGGAACAGAAGACTCAGGTAGACAAGGAAAAAGAGTAATGAGAAAATGCTAGAATGAAGGAATAAGAGCAGTTAGAGAAGATAATGTGTGGAAGGACGTGGCAGTTGCCAGGAATTAAATTTAAAAGGGAAGAAGTTATCAGCAGTTATTAATGAGTGTTATGGGAAACGTAAAAGTAGGTCGTGGGAGTTTTATTTCAACTCAACTGCCATGTCCCACAAAAAAGGGAGGAGTTACAAAAAGAGAAGCAAAGGAGCCAGGATGCCGAAGAAATGGAAGATCAGGATCCCCGTAGAAAGATCAAAACAAGAGAAAATCCTGTAGAAAACTCACGCATGGGCTGTAGGCAACCCATGAGCTTGAGGGGCTAAATGTTGAGGTTCAAAAAAAAATTAAATAGCCACAAATAGGCCCAAAGAGATAGAAAAGACATTGGGCCTATTTCACACACAAAAAAAAAGAAAAAATAATAAAGGGTGGGCTCTCACAATAAAGAAAAGAGAGAAGAAAGAAAGAAAGGGGAAAAGGCCCAGAGGGTTGGGATCCAGAGGAAAGGCCCAAATCAGGCAGAACCAGCAAACCAGAGAAAGCCTAGGAGGAAGAACTGGGTCGGGATCCTAGAAGCCTCCCAGAGGTAGGGGATCCCTGGACGCGCGAAGTAGGATCACGACAAAAATTAAAGAGAGATAAGAGACAAAGGGCACGCAGACCTTGTGACCCAGACATGCAGTAGAAGTACAGAGCAAAATGCAGGAGCCTGGTTCCAACCATTTGGAGAAAGAGACAAGGAAGAGTACAACTGGAAAAAGCTGGAGCGTTGAGAAGAAAAGCCAAAAAGGCCTCAGGCCAGCCAAAGGAAAATCTAGAAATAGAAAGGAGCTGAGGGACTTTCATCTGGTCGCAACAAAAAGCAAGAAACTATGAAGAAAAGGAAACGACATGATCCTGAAGCAACCAGGCATGGCACAGACTTTAAGGGGCAAAAGGGAGAAATCGTTAGTACCCAAGAGCCCGAAGCTGTGCTATAAAAGGAGGAAGGGATCCATGTTACAGAGGCATAAGAAAAAGGATTAAAAAAAGAGTAGAGAATTCATTTACGATTAGACCATTTTTTTTTAGGCATTCACAATTGCTTTCTAAAGTCTCATAAAATTGCAGAAGAGACTCTGTAAACTTAAGAGGAAAATAGAGGAACCATCCCCGGTATCCCAGGACAGCCATTATAGTACATGCTCGGATTCAACAAGTTCAAATTTTGCAAGTCTTTGAAGCTTGAATAGCTATCAAAGTCTGTAACTTATGAACTCAGTTGAACCTTGCACCACGTCTTAGTGAGCATTGTAATCACAACTACGGGAAATCAATAAAATGCACCTCACTAATTAGAGGATCTCTAACTTGTTCTTACGTTATATTCCACTTGTCATGCATTTCCTTTACTGTTAAAATGTCATTCAATACGAATATTCTTGTTTTGTTAGCTATTTGTATTGTAGAAAGTATGTTTTGCGCACCAGTCGATTCTTAAAACAATCCTTTAGTTGCGGAAAATCGATCTCAGTCCACCAAGAACATCTTACACGGCCTAGGATCCTTGGGCCATAGTGCTGAAGAAAAAGGCACTCTCACATTCATATTCCATGGCATTCTTAAAATTCAAGATTTTAATTGTTTTGGAAAACTGAGAAGAATTCCTTTTTATAAAATTAAGATAAATATCAATCGCATCAAATCTATGTTTAATGATATATAAAGCTAAGAATAACGAGAATAATCATCTGCGAAAATTACAAAATATCCAGAGCCTCCCATAGTGGGGTCATGAAGTTTAAGGAAGGGTCATTGGTGCTGTGGTACATTCAGAATGAGTAATAGTCGTAGTAGACCCATTAGCAATGTGAACATGAAGAATATGAGAGGCGACGAATTTACGAGAAAAAAAAAAGAGATGGATTAATAAAAGTCACATGGTTATAGCTTGAGCCACGGAGAATTGCCTGATGTGGTCAAAAGCGTACACAAAAATGGATATTATGGTGATTGGTGAGATGAAACCTAGTTGAAGAGTGCCTCCAAATCAGTTGCAGTGAATATAATATATGTAATCTGTGTCTGAAATAGGCCTAAGTGATAGTGGCTACGTGCCAAAGGATCGACGTAATTGGATTAGTTGAAGTGGCAGCTGCAGAGTGGTAGGAATTAACATATGTCAACTTTTAATAATTTTGAATAAAATGTCCCATTTTTGTGTTAGTTTAACGACAATAAATAACAAAAATATCACGAGCAGAAAAACCTCGAGTAAAAGTTTGATCAAACGATGGTGTATATTTGATAGTGACATAATTTAAACTAGTCAGAGGCACGTAGGACAGTTTTGGCATAGTATGTGTGTTTGTGTGTAGTATTAATATTATTGGAAAATATCATAATAGAAAATGACAAAGAAATAAAATTGGCAAGAAGTAATAAAAAAAAAAAGGGATTAATTTAAACGATTCAGATGTGGCTCAAAAGAATTCAAAATAACGCATTTTAATTAAAACTATGTCATTTTGAGTTGAGGCCCTTAAAAGACACATTAGTACTAGACATGCATGTAAGAAATCGAATCAAAATACTACATAATGTTAAGTTCATAATCAAAATTTAAATTTTAGTGGACAAAATCAAAATGACCCCAAGTATTAATGATGTAAATTGTAATTTGAGCATTTTTTAAAAAGGGGTAAATTTTACTAACATACCTTAAGGTTTGGGCTAATGCCAATCAGGTCTAAAATTTTTCAAAACTAGTCAATTTACTCCCAAAACAATCAGTTATTTTTTATCAACCGTTTTAGGGTTTAAGTTAGCTTAAGGACTAAATTTATTAGTTTTAAAAAGTCTTGGACCTGGTTGGTATATTAGCCCAAACCTTAGGGTATATTAATGGAATTTACCAAAAAAAAAAAAAAAAAAAGATGAAAGGGGCTATTAAGTACTACAATTACACATAATTTAAAGTTTTATTAGTAAAATATCAGAATAAGAGGTAAACTGAAAATATATACAACTGAAATTTAAATCAATAAATAACTTTAAATGCAAAAATATGACTAAATATTACTTGAAATGTCTTTAAATACAAGCTTGAAATAACTAAAATAACTTGAAACACTTACACCACTGCACACTATTGGTGCAATGGCACAAGTATAAGTGCTTATAGGGTGTAGAGAGAAAAGGTCGGGGTTTAAGTCTTCAGGAAACAGTTTCACACACATATACACATAGATTAGGTTAGAGTAGAATTTGTATCTTGTAAAAAAAAAAAAAAAACTTGAAACACTTATAACTGCAAGGTAACGAGGAGACTTGAATTGAATGCTTAATCAGAAAATAAAATATTATTTTGCTAAGAAAATTGGGTAATGGAATGAAGTAGCAATGCCATCAATTCGATGCAAAAATAGGCGAAAATTTGACCACACTGTACACACCCGGATGTGGAGTGGAGGGGAAATGTATTGGGGTATTTCATGTATTTGGCATATGCATACATGTAGACCTTACATTAATTGAGATAATTATTCTGCTAAAAAAAAATATTGAGATAATTATTATATTGGTTCAGTGTTGGATTTTAATAGATTCCCCTCCCGTCCACGCATGTGTGCATACCGTGCCTCAATTTCTTTAGCAGCATCTCACGGCACCCTTGTTCAGTGGCTACCTCCTGACAGTCAATGGAGGCTAGCTTGGATGGTTTGGTGAGCCATTTAGACACGGCTACCTCCACATAGTTCCACATTGCTCTGAAATGTCAATCATATTTGTTCAATTATTCAACATAGATGGCTAATTAGCACCGGTTCAAGCGGCTTATTATGACACATTTTTTGTTACATGAATATGAACCACAAGTTTAGCTTTCTGGAAATCTCCAACAGCATCCCCTGGAGATTGTTTTTCCATCATTGTGCTTAATATGTGAACAAACCCAATTCTTGCCTGCACCATAACTTACCAAAAAGAGAATCAGAGATTGTCTTTCATGGCAACCATAACACCAAAATTTATCTTCAATTTATTATGTTTTCTACTCATCTTAGGCCCGTCTTCTCCCCAGCAGACAGACACATTAGTGCAACGACAGGAGCTCAAAGATGGTGGTGAATTAGTTTCAGCTGATGGAAGCTTTAGATTAGGATTCTTCAACCTTACACCTAACAATTACTACTTAGGTATATGGTACAATGGTGACCGCCTCTCAGATGTAGTGTGGGTTGCCAATCCAGACGCTCCAATCTTTGGCAAATCTTCAAGTCTTACTATTGATGACTATGGGAGCTTGAAAATTTCATACGGTGGCGAGGGTCATTCTATTTCACTATATTCAACTCAAGGAGCTAGTAACACTAGTGCTGTTCTACTCGATACCGGTAATTTTGTACTACAAGAACTGAATTCAGATGGAACTCACAGGGATTTGTGGCAAAGCTTTGATTATCCCACTGACACACTTCTACCAGGGATGAAACTGGGAGTCAACAAAATAACTGGACATAATTGGACTTTAAGATCATGGAGAAGTGTTGTGGTACCTGACTTTGGGTCCTTTTCTTTTGGCATGAACAAGGACCCTAAACCAGGAAATGAATTTGTCATCTTGTGGCACGGGGAAGCCTATTGGACTGGTGGGTTTTCGAACGAAAAGGGTTACCAGTCGTGGCCAACAAATGGTTTCACTTTACCAGACCAAAGAGGTGCCTACTACTCCTTTGTGAAGATAACGAATGAGAATGAAACATACTTCAATTACTCGAGTAATGAAGCAATATTCCCACGCTTAAGGATAAATCACTTGGGAAACCTTTATTTATGTGAAAAGTTGCTTGTTGAATGTAGTACTCTTTCCCCTGCTTCAAGGGGAGGATGTGTGAAGCAAACACTTCCGGAGTGCAGGAGACATGATTACACATTTATTAAAGATTCAGCTCACATAGTGGATGGCGATGTGTTTGAGTTTAATGAGAGTGACAACCTGACCCGTGTGGATTGTCAGAACAGATGCTTGAACAATTGTTCTTGTGTGGCCTATGCGTCTTCAAAGCAGGATGACATTGGCTGTAAGATTTGGACCAGGGTCCCAAGTATTGAATGGTCCCAGAATGCTCAAACAATATACTTCCTTGAATACAAAGGTAAGACTACTTCGTGCTGAACTTAACACATTTATTGCATATAATGCTTGTATTAGATGTGCATAAGAACATATAGGCATGGCTTTGATCTGTAGCTGTAGGTTCGATAATCTAGCTGCTTCTGAAGACCTTGTTAGAAAATTATAGGGTTATTTTGTTGAGGACATGGTAAAAATAGATTAAAGTCCGCTGTATTGATTTCTTAAGATGTTGAATAATTGCCATAAGCTTTATCTTAAAAGGTTTGTGAATCATCCAAATTGTGAAATAAACTAGAACAGACAGATGAAAACAGAGAACCTTTAAGCTCAAACCTTAGTCTTGAAGTTGTATATAAATATATTGTTAATATATAATCATTACACTGTAGTGACTTTACAACTTGATTCCTTCAATCTAAGAATATGATTTTTACCATTAACACAATTGCTCTAATCAAGGGATGGACTTCCTTATATGCAATAAGTTGATAAAAAAAAAGGTATTGCTTTCGCTAGTCATCCCATTCAAAAATCATGGAGAAGATTGTGGTTTTCTCTAACACTGCCCCTGCAATCTTGTTGGATGCTACCAGGCCATAATAAGCTTGGTTTTTCAAATTTTGAAAGTGCAAAGTGGATAGGTCCTTCGGTGCACATGTACCTATCATCCAATTCTTTGGCAACTACACTTATCACAAACACAGTGGTAATCAACTCCCAAGTATTTAATTCTAGAATGGAATACAGGATTGGAGGTAAGAGCAATGGAGTTCATATTGTCACACCGAACAATAGAAGAAAGAGCAATCATAAGGTCTTTGAATAAGGAGTTTAATCAAGAAATTTCGATTTTAGTGTGAGCTAATGGATGGTATTCGGCTATTGCACTTAAGTGCGATACCATTTGCTAATTTGCACCACTCCATGATATTGGACCAATACCAAGCAAAACACAATAACCCCCAGTGAAGTGATGATCACCTCTTCTATCAGTGTCTGAGTAAAACTTGTAACTGTGATTATGATCCATGTTGAATTATAATACAATTGTCAAAATTTCCCTTGATAGTGTAAAACACAATTCACAATTTTCCAATGAATGATGGTGGGTTGATGCACAAATTGTCATGCTTGATTAACCATGTAAGCCAAATCAGGTCGAGTGAGACAAATATTGAAGAGAACTGAACACATGTTGGTATTCGATAGGACCAATGAGAGGATCACCATCAGTTGCAGCCATCTTCTTACTCGTAATGGCGGCAAAGAGTACCGTTTGGCATTATCCATTTTAGTGTGTTGAAAAAGATCAACAACATATTTGGCCAGCCCATTTCCTTGCAGTATAAACTAGAGTTTTTAGTTTGCTAGAACAGGGCTTTTTTTTATTATTAGGAAACCTATGAAAAGTGAACCAGATATACCCTGCTTCAGAAGTTGGATTTGGTATTACTATACCACAACCTCTTCTCCTGAACTACCAAGCACTAGGCGCACCTACAAAATTATACTTTTAGAAATAGCTCCAGATGGTGTTCATTTTAGTCCCTTTGCAACTGATGATGAAACTCATTTTGCGGTATAGGGAGGTCCTGTTACCTCAGGTGGGTACTGGGGAGGTCTTCATCAGAGAAGTAATGGTAGAGGTTGCTAGAACTTTGCCTACAAGATGTTTGGATTGAGTAAGGTATAGCTGATAAGGAGGTGCAAGGATGGGGAACTAGGCATTGGGTTTGAAGGGACAATAGCTGTTTGAGGGTGTGCAATAGTCGCTACAGGTGGTATAATCACTGGGGGAGCCAATGCTAGCAGCATTTGTGAAGTGGCCTTGCAGTTCTTGGAAGGAAGCGTCATTTCAGACAACATGATGCGATAAATACATACGACCATTGTCAAGATCCAAACGCAAATATCCAGATGATTTAAAGAATACCCCAAAAAGATGCATTGTTTTGATCGAAATTGAAACTTATTAGTGTTATAGCGATGAAGATGTGAAAAATAGCGAACCTCTAAGCTCAAAGCCTTAGTCTTAGAGCTGTACATTGTTACTAGATATAGTCATTACTGTAAAACTGAATCCCTTCAATCAAGGAATATGATTTCTACCATTAACACAACTGCTCTAAGTGATTGACTTCCTTATATGTTTTAAGTTACATAAAACAAATGATGTAGTCGATGATAGTCAAATTAATAAAAAATCAGGGGGAATATCCCTAACAATCTGTAGCTTCTTCCAATTAAGAGACTTATCGTTCTACATTTAAAACACTAGTAAAACATAAATAATTCCAATCCGCTAACACTTATAATATTACAGACATCTAATTCTGTTCGAACTCCCAGGAACACAATTCTTCTCGAAGGAAAACTGAATTAGAGTTAAAAAGGTTGAAGATATCTTTGGTTTAAATTGTGAACAAAGAATCTTAGTCCTAGCTTGAAAAGAAAAATAAAAAGACTAGAATCCCAAAAGATTTGAAGCCCATATAGGTCAAAGCCGAAGATGAATTTTGTCAGTCTTATTTTGATTTTTAAAGCACAATCGATCCTTGCATCTTAAAGCATAGTAAATAATTATAAAAAGTGACTGTTAGGTCCATATTTTTAGGATGGCAAACTATGAACAATTGTAACAACTTAGAACCTAGTTTGTCTAGTTAATTGGTGTGGGTCAGTTATTTGATCAAGAGAAATCAAGTATTGAATAGTTGAAGACTGAAGAATGTAAAAATTGGACTGTTGTTGCACTGGACGTCAATAGGTCCAAAATTACTTAACTCAACCAGTCGAACTACACATCTGAACTGATTGAGATCTGTGTAGATTGGTTTTTTAGCAGTTCTTCTTAGTCGTTGGACCTAGGATATCTAGCATCTCAAGTACACAATATTAGCAAGTCTTTGATCACGTTTTTACACGCGTGAGACAATAGTGTATTTGTACACAAATTTGGAATTTTCCAAACTCTCTGAAAGCATCAACCGGAGACCTATTTGCATAGTAAATATCCAGTGATTAAGTAAATTTGCTGCATCTAGTTTACAATCATAGTTATTGGCACACGTTTTTGAAAGTAGATCTCGGAGTCACGAACTAGAAGCATGTGCAACAAGTCAGAATAGAGGAGTTTGTGGATATCAGAGTTATGTGTGGTTACTTCTGTAAGTACTACATAAGGTAGCATTAGATTTAGGGTTAAATCTTTTGTATAAACTTCTATTCTATTCTAGTGGATTTGTTGCCTCAAGGATTGACGGTTAAATCCTTCTAGGTTTTTATAATGAAAATGTTTGTTTTATTAGTTTTCTTGTGTCAACATTTTGGAGTCTTTATGTGATCCATGCATGTGTGATGTTATTTAGTTCAAAACTAAAACATAATTAATTTAATTAATTACTTGTCTGAGAATTGGTTAATATTGTGACTACTGAAGCCTAGAACCTTAACAAAAGAAAAAAAAAAAAAAAAATACTGTTACTAGTAGAACAGTAAACTTCGTTTGTCAATGCAGCAAAGCCAAACAGGTGGTGGATATGGCTCATTGTGGCAGGAGGGGGAATCATTATCATATTGTTGTGCTCCTTATATTATGCAAAACAGAAGAAGCACAAAGCGGAAGGTAGTCAATGCTCTTGCTAAATATTTTGTTAGACTTACTGATGATCAAGCATAATTTAAAAAAAAAAAAAAATTAATACTTTGCATGTGTGTGAATTAGGAGAGAGAGAAAGGAAACAAAAGATGCTCATACAAGAACTTGCAGGGAATGCAATAACTTCCACTATAGATGACGAAGGGAAGAAACAAAACAACGATGGGAAAAATAGCCATGAGTTGCATGTCTTTAGCTTTGAAAGCATTTATGTTGCTACAAGTAATTTCTCAACAAAAAATAAATTAGGAGAGGGTGGTTTTGGACCAGTTTATAAGGTAAGTTCTTGACACCTCTCTATCTATTTCTCCCCAATAATGCTATCCATATTGTGATGCTCTAATTTGATTGATTGTGTAATATGTGTGGGTGTGTGATGAGTCTCATATCGGACATATACTAGGTTGAAGTAGGCTTTATTAACAACTACAAGAAGCCTCAATTGTAACTAGTCCTTTTGAGGTATAGTGCAGATGTGACTAGCAATTTTCCTTGGGTCGTTACATGTATAATATATTTTTATTATTTTTTCCATAACCTGTAGAGATGACAAATTCTAATCCGCACAACATCACTTTTATCAGGGTTATCACTTACTTTATTTTTATTGACACCAATCACAACCTACTATCTCAACAATTATAAAAAAATCTGATGACATTTGTTATTTTTAGACTTATTGATTTCTTATGATAAAAATTTGATTCTATGACTTAACCTAACCTAATTCTCTCTCTATATTTTTTGTTTTTGGGACATAAATGTTAACTTATGACAAAGCCTAGTTAATCGATTCAATAAATTGGCACTTGAGTGAGCCCACACACTAAGTAGTATCTTGCAAGAAAGTTGATTAATGTAAATACATACTGAATCAGATAATGTGAATAAAATTAGACTAACGTGATAACTTTCAGGGAAAATTACCTAATGGACAAGAAATCGCAATAAAGAGACTTTCAAAAAGTTCTGGACAAGGATTGGTAGAATTTAAGAACGAAGCTATTCTTATTGCGAAACTTCAACACACTAATCTAGTAAGGCTTTTAGGCTTTTGCATTCAAGAAGAAGAAAAAATGCTAATCTATGAGTACATGCCCAACAAAAGCTTGGACATCTTCCTATTTGGTAAGACACATGTCCATTACTAGGAAAATTTGGTTATGTGATGACTTATATTCTTTTTTATATTATGT
The DNA here is from genome assembly GCA_023736055.1 of Quercus glauca. NCBI lineage: Eukaryota > Viridiplantae > Streptophyta > Magnoliopsida > Fagales > Fagaceae > Quercus > Quercus glauca. The sequence goes on along the minus strand of CM043319.1, from coordinate 26,271,815 downwards.
AGATTCAATCAATGCTTATCATTTTCTTGCTATTGTTTTCTACAATGAGTCAGATCCAACTAAAAAGTACATATTAAATTGGAAAACACGCTTCAATATCATTGAAGGCATTGCTCAAGGACTTGTTTATCTCCACAAATATTCAAGACTAAGAGTAATTCACCGAGACTTAAAAGCAAGCAACATTTTGCTTAATAAAGAGATGAATCCAAAAATATCTGATTTTGGCATGGCTAGGATCTTTGGATCAAAAGGATCAGAAGAAAACACAAATAGAGTTGTTGGAACATAGTAAGTATTCATTGTATTTCACGTAAGCACAATTTAATTCCATTTGTGAGTTTGTGTTTGTGTGTATGCATGTGCTTGTTCATACACTAAAGTTTGTTGGTTAATTATTATTTCAGCGGTTATATGTCCCCCGAGTATGCCATGAATGGTGTTGTTTCAATAAAAACTGATGTATTCAGCTTTGGAGTCCTCCTATTGGAAATCGTTAGCGGCAAAAAAAATAATAATCGCCATTATTCTAATTCTCCACTCAACCTCATAGTATATGTAAGTTTGACATTTAAGCTTTCTTAACTTGTACATGGAATTTTGAACTTAATAGTTAATAATCTTTGTATAATTGGATTTGTAACAGGCATGGCAATTATGGAATGAAGGTAAGGATTTCGAGCTAATAGACCCAACAATACAAGATGAGTCATATTGTCCACGAGAAGTATCAAGATGCATCCATGTTGGTCTCTTATGTGTACAAGACCAAGCAGCGGATAGACCCACTATGTTGGATGTTGTCTCTATGCTTTCAAATGAAACTCTTCAGCTATCTCCTCCAAAACAACCAGCATTTTTCATTAACACATTTGAGGAAGAGAGAGAGATTTCTAAAAATAAGCCAGAAAATTGTTCCATAAATAATGTTACAATTTCTATGATGGAAGCTAGATGAATACTAAAATAGCTCTTTCATGGGCACTACAAATTCTTACAATATTTTTATAATAAGTTGAGGTGTTAGCTTACTGTAGATGATAAAAGGAAAAAAAAAGAAAAGAAAAAACAGACCACAACTCAAAATAAGAGTATTGGAAAAATGTTGAGGAATTTTGTTGTGTCCTAAACTTTTTCATACTAAACTACACTTGTTAGTATGAATATAGTTTATTATACATGCTTGTGTGAGGGTGGCTATACCGGAATTTGACTAGACAAGATGTATCCATATTTTTAATGGTTTTATTAGGACTTTTGATAAGGGCTAATACGTCTATACTTTATCACAATTATTTTTCTTCATGTTGTAAATATTAGCAATGAGAAGAATCATTGATGCTATTGTGAGAGTGCACTGACTTAATTTTTGTCTAATTATTCTGTGCATAATGAAATTGCAGCGTTGAAAAAGACTTGCAGTATCTTATATCTCAAATAGGAATTGTGCATAACTCGAAGCATTCATGCACGGTGGATGAATTCTGTCAGTTATCAATGTTCTGGGATGGCTTCCCATTATTACCTCTCGAACTTTCTTCTAGCACGGTCGCAATGCTTCCATTATTGCTACTGAAGCTTGAAGGAAAAAACATTGATGATCAAAAAAAGCCAAAATCAATATACAAATCGGGTTTGGGTGATACCCTTGCCCAGTTGCCCAAATCTGAGGGACTCAGGCGTCAAAAAAAAAAAAAAAAAAACTCACCTCCATATCCTTTAATGGGGTGGGTAAAGCCCATTCCATTTGGGTGCAAAATTCTCCACATAATTCATGTTGGGTCTCAATCTAGTCTTGTGTAAATTAAGAAAATCATCTAAGAATTTTAATCAATCACTAAAAACATTATCACAAAAAATTACTTAGCCAAAATATCAATCAAACACAAAAACACAAAAATTTACATTAAGACCATTTCTCTTTGAAAAGAGAAACTGTGGGACAAACTCCATAATCCAAATAAATATCCACTATAATAAAATTAATTATAGATCTTCAATCCCTTTGAATACAATAATTTTTTGTGATTGTAGCACTCAAAAACTTCTCCCTAGAAAAAACTCGAAATTTATCTTCCCTTGTGTATGTTTCACTACTAAAGAAAAATTTCCTTACTTTTTGTGGTCCCCAAACCTGCTTAGGCTATAATACTGTGTGAAGGATTTGGGCCCCAATTTATTTATTTGTGGGGTTTCTTGCAATCCTACAAGTAGAGTTCCAAGCTTCACCTAGATAGTCTAAGCTGTATCTTTCTCCCACCTAGTTTACTCACACTCCCTTCCCCTTTGTGTATATATCCCCCTTTCCTTGCATCTACCCCTTTTTCCTAGTGTTTCCTTGTGTTTTCCCCGTCTTTTTCAACCAACCCTTCTTGCTTGCCTCCTCATCCCTTTTATAGTCTCTCATTAGTGGGGCACTCATCATTATCATTTCACCACTTTACATGCATTTCCACTTTCGCTAGAATCCCAAGGAATCATCATGCCTTCTGAGAATTCTCTTGGAACTTGCTTTAGACACCAAATAGTGTTCGGTAGCGAGTTTCCCAAAGGCATTAACAGTGCTTGGTTACCGACCTAAATTTGACCGTCCCCTCGTTAGCTTCCCCTTAGCTTATTAGTTAGTATTGGGCCTAACTTGGCCCGAACACAATAGGGTTCCCCCGAACACTAATCCTTAGACTCCTGCATACTGATCCTATCCCCACAGTGTTGGGCCTTGGTCACATGGGCCGTTCCTGGTCACCCGGGCCTAAGCCCCTACACTTTTCTTTGCACTCTCACACATAGAGTGCACCTTGTTGTCAATATCATCTCCTTAATTTGTGCACTTTAAAATACCTTTGTAAAGAAATCCCAAACTTTATTGTGTCTCTCCTTGTGCTACATTCCAAGCAAAAATTTTCTTGTATTATCTCTTGGTTTCTATTATTCTTTCCCCTATCCCATAGTGAGGGTATTTTGCCCAAGTCTTTTAATTATTTGTAGCATTGTCTATTTATAAGACTTTAATTCTTATTCCTTGATGGATAATGAATGAGGGAAGTTAATACTGCACAGGTACTAGCTGTACTAGTGAAATATTTCATACTAGTAATCCTTTAAAATTTATCAGGGGGGAAAAAAAAAAAAACTAGGTTGTACTACTTTGTACATGGCATATTTTGGATATTTCGTCTAGTATTGGCGTTTTGACTGATACAATAAAAAAATTGAAAAATTTGAATTTTTTTATATTAAAAAATGTTATTTAGGCTAATATATTGATAAATGTACTTAGACTAATATTTAGACTTGTAAAATATTTGGATTTTAAATTCAATATTGATAAACATAAAAATTAATAAATTAATACAAACATATATATATCAGGTATTTCCAAAATCATATACCGGTATCAACCAGTATCGATATATCTTGTTCCCTTGACCAAACTGAAACAACCTCTGGTACAATTTGACTCCCTTTGAATGAAGACGATCTTTAACAAGGAATATTCTTTTCTTCCACTCTAATAAATAGATTTTTTTTTTTTTCTTCATGTAAAGGAATTTGAGGCAATTTTCCAAACAATTCTTGCCTTACATCAATCATATATATATATATATTCAACATTGGCGGCTGATAAGTTTAGGATTAGGATTCTTCAACCTTACATGTAACAATTTCCAACTTAGAATATGGTACGATTGTGACCGCCTCAGGAATGTAGCATGTGTTGCCCACCAGACGCTCCAATGTTTGAAATTTCAAACAGCAAAGAGGGTCATAAATCTAAATAATGACGTTTCCGGGTCACAAGTTTATTATTCTTTTAAGGAAAAGATAAAGTTACACAGTAATTTTAAGAATTACTATATTTTTTAACAACTTTTTATTGATTTAATATTTTAAAAGTTTCATTGTTGGATTGCATTTTCTTTATGTACTTAATATGCATACCAAAATTTATGTCAATCAGATATTATTTACTATTAAATTTATAAAATCATATTTTATTCATAATTTTAATAATAAAAAAAGTTAGAAGTTTAAACATTTTATAGATATGTTAGTTTTTATCCTTGATCATCTTAAAATTTTGCAAGCATTGAAGATTTAGAAAGAAAATATAATTCAATGGTGAATTTGTAACAATTTGCTTTTGATAAAAAAAAAATTTGTTTAATATTACTTAAAGTTACATCAAGTATAACTTCAACCTATTGCTAACTCATTTTCTTATATTTAAACATTAATTAAAAAAATTTCTATTCTTTTCTTCATCTTTTTTTTTTTTTTTTTTTTTTTTTTTGGAGAATTAAGCTTGCTGTTCTTTTCTTCTTTTGAGATTGAAACATGAATGTATTTTACTAGTAATTATAACATGTACTAGGTAAAGTAATACAATACAACTTCACTTAACCATAAAAGTATATAAAATTCCAGCGCATAAATAAAAACAAATTTAATATATTACTCAATGAATTAGACCAAAGAAAAAAAAAGTCTACAATTAAACAATAAAAAAAAAAAAAAACCATCTATAAGGTTAAGCAACCAAAGGGCAACTCAATCAATTTTGGGGCAACAAAGCCTTTTCTTATATTTAAATAATATATTTATTTATTTTCATTTAGTATCTATTTTTCTTGATTTTTGAAATGCAAAATTATTAAACTTTTTGTATTCAAGTTCCGCTAACGTTTCATCTTTTTATTGATAACATGACTAATCTACTTAATCTTTTTTTTTTGTTATAATCAATCCTAATTAGTATTTTTATTTTTTTATGAAAGAAAAAAGGGCTTTACGTGTGTGATTATTGACCCTGCCTATTTAAACTCGCTATTGTTGGCATGGGGCACCCTTGGGCACGGTAGAGCTATTTGCGTCATAACATAGCATTTTTGCGAAGTGCACAACTTGAACTTGGCAACTCCTGAACTCGCAGGTGTGATCAAGTCTGAGACTCTTACCAACGCACCATGCCCCCAGGAGGCTAAATAGTATTTTTATTAATTTTAATTTTGAAAAACTTCTTTATGAAATGCAACTATAACAATTACTGATACCCAAAATATACAAATTACATATCCTACTTAGAATAAAAAGGACCAATTCTATCTTATTATTATTTTTTAGTTTTTCAAATCAACTGGTATAAATAGAAAGTTGAAACTAATTAATTTTTTTAAGAGAAATACTAATTAATTTGTTTTTTTTAAAAATGTAAGGAAGTAACAAAAGTGGATTGATGTACCGCATCAATCCACGTGATAATAGGTGCAAAGGAGTAAACCAGTGAATGTGTGTGGAGAAGATGATAAGTTTTGTTCAAAATGATGCGATGTGAGAATATGTATAGAGGTGTAAACGTGGGATATAGTGGGGGTCTTTTTAGTACACAATACATTATATTGGAAAATAAAGAGAGCCTAATTGTTTTTTTTTTTGGGTGAAGCAAGCCTTAATTAAAATGTTAAGACAAATAAATATAGATATATTTAGTTAATAGAGGGGGCCTTAGGCAATGACTTAAGTTTCCTGAATGGTTGGGCTATCCTAGCATTTTGATTTTATATTTATCAAAAATTGTTTTTTAACAATTAAGATATTAAATACTAATAAGAAAACCAAAGAGAAAATTAAATAAAAGGTAAATTGCAAATTACACTCCTAAAATTTTTGGGTGTTTGGATTTTACACCATGAAGTTTTCGAATTTGAATTTTTCATTTTAAATTTTAGAGATGTTTGAATTTTACTCCCTAATGTTTTGAAGTGTTTAAATTTCATACTCTGAAGTTTCATAATTTGGGAGTGTAAAATCTAAACACTTCCAAACTTTAAGGGGTGAAATTAAGTGTGAACGTGACCTCTAAGAGTATATATATAAAATTTTATATAAGGAATTAAAGAAATTTAAGGCAAAATTTTATTCATTATCCACAAAAAGAATGTGAAATTTTATTTAAAAAATAAAAAAAATACTAAAAGATAAGTACACGTAGTCCCACGATTACTCTTTATATAAAAAAATTAATAAAAAAAATCTTTGGTCCTCTGCAACCGCACTTCCCCATCTTAATTTGTTAAAAATTAGTGTATATTAGCTCACACAAACTGATTTATAGAGTTTTACACACTTCATCAAAACAAAAGAAATTGAAATCGTAGCTTAAAGTTGAAAGTTGTGTTTATTAAACACAAACTATTTCCCATAATTTTAATGTTTCCTCCAAAAAATATTAAGTTTTTTTAAATAGGACCAACAATTTAGAACAGAGGTAGAAAAAAAACTTTTTTGAAAATTTTTGGGACCTAAATTTATTGATCGGTTAAAATTTGAGGGCCCTCTCAAGCGCATGAGATAGCTAATAAAGACATCAAAACTTTCCCACGGTTAAGGATAGATTACTTTGGAAAGCTTTATTTAGGTGAAAGGTTGCTTGTTCAATGCAATACTTCTTCCCCTGCTTCAAATGAAGGATGTGTGAAGCAAGAGCTTCCGGAGTGCAGGGGCCCAGATATTACATTTTGCTGAACGTTCAGGTTACTTTGTCGATTACGATGGATTCGAGTTTCATGCGGATGACAACCTGACCCGTATGGATTGTCAGGAAAAATGCTTGGAAGTTTGTTCTTGTGTTGCCTTTGCACCATCAATGACGGATGGCACCGGCTGTAAGATTTGGACCACGGTGCCAAATTTTCAGATGTCTGAAAATGCATCTAAAGTGTACTTCCTTGAAAATAAAGGTAAGACTACTTAGAGCTGAATTTATCACATATATTGCTTTTAATTGATGTAGAACATGTGCTAAGAACATACGATATATGCATGACTCTGATGTGTAGGTTTGATAATCTAGATGCTTACTAAAGACCTTTGTAGAGACGGATAAAATCAACTCTATTGAGTTTTTAACTAGTAGATCAATTGCCGTAAGTTTTATCTCGAGAGGCTTGAGAATCATCCATATTTGCGGAATAAATTTAAACAAAAGGTATCGTAATATAATAACAAACATAGAGTCCTAGTCCTAGCTTAAAAAAAAAAAAACAAAACAAAACAAAACAAAACAAAAATACAGAGGGAAGAGAATCTCAGAAGATTTAAAGGCTCAATATGTCAACGCTTATTAAGAGAACTTATATGACATGTCGTTTTGTAAATTTAAATACAAACGGCAGGTAGCATAGGAATAATCTTATAGTGGAGTCATGTAGGTTGTTATAACCGTTGCTAGTTTGTTATTATTTTCCGTCCAACTCTGTTATTAACTTATTAGCTATATAAACAAACAGAGCTTGTAATTCACTTTAAGCTTAATGCAATATATTATTCAATCTTAATAAAGCACAAACAGTACATGCATCTTAATGCATGGTAAATGATTAGAAGAAGAAAAACAAACAAAAATACTATTGTTAGTAGAATGGTAAAAATTTGTTTGTCAATGCAGCATAGTTGTCTGTCAATGCAGCAAAGCCAAATAGGTGGTGGATATGGCTCATTGTGGCAGTAGGAGTCATTATCATCTTGTTCTTCTCCTTATGCTATGCAAAAATAAATAAAAAACGCGTAGCGGAAGGTAATCAATGCTCTCGCTATAGATTTTGTTAGATATATTGCTGTTGATCAAGTAATAACAAACTTTCAATTAATACTTTGCATTTATGTTAATTAGGGGAGAGAAAAAGGAAACAAAATATGCTCATACAAGAACTCGGAGGTAATGCAATACCTTCCACCGTACATGACAACGTGAACAATCAAAACAACGATGGGCAAACTAGCCATGAGTTGCATGTCTTTAGCTTTGAAAGCATTACTATTGCTACAAGTAATTTCTCAATCGAAAATAAGTTAGGGGAGGGTGGTTTTGGATCAGTTTATAAGGTAAGGCTTGTCAATTCTCTATCCATTTCTTTACAACATTACTAAAAAGTACAAAGATAACAAATTTTACAATATATTTTACTGTTCGGTGAGGTGATAGATTTTGATTAGCGCAACATCACTTTTATTATTGGGGTCTTCACCAACATTATTTTTGTTGTACAACAATCGCAACTGGCCATTTTTTCAGCTGTGACAAATCTTGTAAACTTTGTTGTACTTTTATACCTATGGATTTCTTTATGATAACCATTTGAATCTAAGACCTAACTTAACCTACTTCTCTCTCCTTTTCTTTTTGTTTTTGGGATAAAATTTGAACTCAAGACTTAGTCTAGTTAATCCAATTAATCCGATCAATGAATTAGAACTTTGAGTAAGCCCAAGGGCTAGCTAGAAACTTTCTAGAAAGTTAAAAAATGAAAGTACATCTTGAATTAAGATAATGAGAGAAAAATATGACTAATGCAATATACTTTCAGGGAAAATTACCCGATGGACGAGAAATAGCAATAAAGAGACTTTCAAAAAGTTCTGGACAAGGATTGTTAGAATTCAAGAATGAAGTTATTCTCATTGCCAAACTCCAACACACTAATCTCGTAAGACTTTTAGGATTTTGCATTCAAGAAGAAGAAAATATGCTAATCTATGAGTACATGCTCAACAAAAGCTTAGACATCTTCCTATTTGGTAAGACATATGTCCATTACTAGGAAATTTGGTTATGCGATGATATATATTCCTTTTTATATTATATAGATTCTATCAATACTTATCATTTTCTTGCTATTTTTTTTTTTTTTTTTGTAAAATGAGTTAGATCCTGCTAAAAAGTATATATTAAATTGGAAAACACGCTTCAATATCATTGAAGGCATTACTCAAGGACTTGTTTATCTCCACAAATATTCAAGACTAAGAATTGTTCACCGAGACTTAAAAGCTAGCAACATTTTGCTTGATGAAGAGATGAATCCAAAAATATCTGATTTTGGGTTAGCTAGAATATTTGGGTTGAAAGAATCAGAAGAAAACACAAATAGAGTTGTTGGAACATAGTAAGTATTCATTGCATTTCAAGCAAGTACAATCTAATTAACTCTATTTGTGAGCATGTATGTGCTTGTTTATACGCTAAAGTTCATTGGTCCATTGTTATTTCAGTGGTTATATGTCCCCAGAGTATGCCATGAATGGTGTTGTTTCAATAAAAACTGACGTATTCAGCTTTGGAGTTCTACTATTAGAAATTGTGAGCGGTAAGAAAAATAATAGTCGTTATCATTCTGATCATCCACTCAACCTTATAGAATATGTAAGTTTTTCATTTGACCTTTCTTAATTTGTATACATGGAATTTAGAACTTAATAGTCAATAATGTTTGTATAACTGGACTTGTATCAGGCATGGAAATTATGGAATGAAGGTAAGGATTTGGAGCTAATTGACCCAACAATATTAGATGACTTATGCAGTCTACATGAAGTATCAAGATGCATTCATGTTGGTCTCTTATGCGTGCAAGACCAAGCAACAGATAGACCGACCATGCTGAATGTTGTTTCTATGTTTTCAAATGAAACTCTTCAACTATCTCCTCCAAAGCAACCTGTTTTTTTTATTAACACATTTGTGGAAGAGATTCTTGTCTCTGAAATCAAGCCAGAAAGTTGTTCCGTAAATAATGTCACGGTTTTTGTGATGAAATCTAGATAAATACTAGAATATAGTAAGTATATATATGCCATCTCAACAAAAAAGAAAAAAGAAAAAAAAAGTATGTATATACATGCCTATATGATAACTGATAAGGGCTATTCTCAATTATGATCCCTGTTTCTAATGTTTTTATTAGAAGTCTTGATAATTGCAAATATATATATTCTTGATCACAATTTTCTTTCTTCTTGTTATAAGTAATGAGAAGAATCATTGATTCACATGAGACTTATAGCCTCTTTGGATAGATGGGGAGTAGAGGAGAGTAGAGTTGAGAGAGGAAGAGTAAGTTAAATTACCTATTTTAGATGTTTTTTAAGGGAGAAGGGAGAGGGATTTGGAGGAGTTCTAACTACTTCTAACCTCTCATTTTCAGTTTCCCCAAATTGGAGAGATTTGGAGGGAGAGTAGAGTATAGAAATATTTGACCAAATGAATTACAAAATTTTCCCTTACCGTAATAACAAAATTACAAACTATGAAGAAAGGCTAATTATTCCTCTCCCCCTTACTTAATTTTAAAAACATCCAAATAAGGTGGAGGATAACTATTCCCCTCTATTCTCCTCCCCACTACTCTCCTCTCCCTCCAAACATAGCATTAACTGATTTAATTTTTAGCCGAATTGTTCTAGCTTAGTTGTGATAGGTAAAGATAACCATCTGGGTTCAACCAGGTGTTTCAATTGATTGAACTTACCTTAAAGTTAACTAACTAGACATATTTGATATAATAAATGCTATAATACAACAAACTCTGCCTTTGATAGCATCTATTCTCTTCCATTTGGTGAATTTTTTTTTCCTTCTTTGGGGAACCTATTATACACATACCATTTCATGCTTTGCATTATAACTCGAGCCCCCCTATTCCTAATGAGAACCCTTATATCACAATTTGCAAAGCATGTGCTACTCATTTAATGCATCTTGATACATTAAAAAAGAAAAAGAAAAAAGATGAATGGTGCAATGATGCTTTTGTTTCTTTGCTTGCGAGACCAGGGACGGAGCCACTGTTGGACTAGAAGGAGAAATGGCCCCCCTAGTTTAAAAAAAAAAAAAATTATTATTATATATATGTACTAATTTAAGCAATTTTATTTTATAAAATTACATTTTACTCCCCTTAAACAATAACATTGATTATTTTAAAAGTAATGTTATACTCACAAATTTTTTTACAAACTGTTTTGGTAGCAAATTTTTATTGGTTCGCTTATGAGCCCACTACTTACATCATTTTTTTACTTAGTAATAACCACTCATTATCCTAGAAATTTAGGATAAAAGGTTTGTAACTCTAGCATTTTTCTCATTTTAGTGACCATAAAAAAATTTATAAATCTAAAATCTAAAACAAAATATACAAGCCCAAAAAAAATTAAGCCCAATCAACCAATTTTATTCAAAATAAACAACCATACCCTTTTAAAAACTTCTAAACAAAAATAATTTTGTTCTTACCAAAAAACAAAAAAAAAACCTCAGCAGTTAAGTAGTAGTAGAGTCATAGGTTGAAACTGTCGCACATAGCCAATAGTAAAACCACCCCCCTAACTCAAAGTTCTAGCTCCGTCTTTGTGCAAGACAACATAGATGGTTAAGATATTGCATACACTATTCTTGGAACCATCGCTAGGAATTCAATATTATAGGAGCATGCATATTTTATACCAAAATAATAATAATAATAATAATAATAATAATAATAATAATAATAATAATAATAATAAAAGGACGGAATTTTCGATTTTGATTGTAACCCCTTTAAAGTTTGTTTCTGAATTAGTCAATTTTGTATGAACAATAAATTTCGTTATGAATTAAATTAGTTGGATTTATTAATCATTATTATGCAAGTGAAAGTATACTGCAGAAAATTATTGAATACTCCGGAAGTATTATAAATGCATACTCCACATTCTCACATGACTATAGGTCTCATTAATTAAATTTAATTAGTAGGATTCACAGTTATGTGAGAGGAAAGAGTATACATTTATGGTACTTCGGGAGTATCTAATAATTACCCGTATACTACGTGGTTGTACTCTCTCTCTCTCTCTCTCTCTCTCTCTCTCTCTCTATATACACACACACACACACACACACACACACACACACACACACACACACACACACACACAAATAGGCAAAACTCAAAAAAAGTCAAATTAGAATTCTAAATTAGAGTCTAATTCCATGTATCTAAATTTATGTAGGGACTACATAATAACTATCATATTCAAATTACGTATGGAATTAATTGTCTTGGAAGAGCATATATAACAAATTTGCTTGACAGATTCTGAAGTTTCCCTTTAACATAATGCCTACACACTCTTTCTCTCGACTTTTCCCTTCTGAACTGAATCACTCTTCATTTATCTAATTCTTCACGCACGCTTGTTGCCTTAACTCCTAAAACATCAGATGATTAGAGGTTTTCTCTTTCTCTCAATTGGAAGGGAAAAAGTTTTGATTTTAGGTTCTGCTAAAAAAAGGCTCCATTCAAAGCAACATGTCAGTCTGCAATTTTTGATTAGGGATTTGCACTCGGAGGATGGAGGAGGACAAGTAGCCCAATTATCATGGGAGAAGAATTACAGAATTCGTAAGGTGTGTGTTCAAAGTTTTTTTTTTTCTCCCCTAAAAAAAATGAAGCTACTGTTTTAGTTTTGATTTGTGACTGAGATTTTGTTTTTGAGTGATTCGAATGAGTTCTTGATGCTGATTTAATATGTTCTGTTTTACTTTTCGCCATTTACTTGTTTGTTTTAGTTTTTTTGTTAAACCACAACAAATGTTTTTTTCCATGTGTTTTATAAATTAAAAAAAGATATGATGACCATGTAATTTAGATAGTAACATGTTCCACAAAAACAAAAACGCTTTGGCTGGCCATATTTATGTCAAGTTAGTTATCCTGTTTATTGTACCACATGATTGAAGGTATTGCCAAGCTTCTTCAGATATGCATGTATAACTAACCTGCAAAACAACATTCAATCCAATGGTTTTGTAGGCAAGATTGAGTGAGATAGAGAATACTACAAGCAGACCCTAATTCAAAGTCCATCTATTCACTTTTTCAAATTAGTTCTTTACACGCATGTCATGTGTAGTTAACATCATCAATTTTACTGCATAAAACTCTAATATAATAAATTGCACCAGTTACAGAGTGCATCAAGTATAGACACATATATATGTTGGTTTTTTTCGCACGCATGAGTCATCAATTTCCATTGATTTATGTATGAATAATGTCACATTCCGTAATGGAAGCTAGATAAATAGTAAAAGGGCAAAACTTAGGTATAGTTCCTTAGGTAAAGTACCTTAGGTTCCCTATCTAAAATTTTGACACTTGTCCAATCTAACAAAAAAAAGTAAACGGCGTTAAAACTGAAGTTTTATTTATTTATTTATTTATTTTTTTCATCTTTTTCCTGTACCTGCAAACGCTTCTCTTCCAATCCCAAAACCTTTGTCTTCCAAGCCACCCATGACCCTTATCTGCCAAACCCAAAACCCATATTTCCTTCTTCCTTTTTTTTCCTGTGCTTGCAAAAAGCTTCTCTTCCAAACCCAAAACCTTTCTCTTCCAAACCACCCATGACCCTTCTCTTCCAAACCCAAAACCCCAAAAAAAAAAAAAAAAAAAAAGAATATCTCATATCTCTCCCTCTCGATGTGTATGTATGTGGAGGCTGCTGCGATCCGATGACCGCCCCGCATAGGCATCGGAATTGGCTTCGCTTTCCGAATGCCGGCCTTGGCTCAATCGGCTGACACCGGTCGGTTGGGTCGGCACTGGCAACGTTTTGCTCACCCCTATGTGTATCTGTTTCCTTTCTTCTTTTTTGATCTATGATTCTTTCTTTTCTGATCTATGATGCTTTCTTCTTTTCTGATCTATGATCCTTTTCTGATCTATGATGCTTTCATCTTTTCTGATCTATGATGCTTTCTTCTTTTCTGATCTATGATTCTGTCTTCTTTTCTGATCTATGATTCTCTCTCTCTCTCTCTCTCTCTCGGTGGAGATTTGAAGCCGTGGCCCATGGGTTCTCGCAGTATAGGGAAAAAAGGAAGAAGGAAAAAAGAAAAAATTTTAAGCTGTGGGTTAACGCCGTTTGTTTGAGATGTCAAATTAGACAGGTGTTAAAATTTTAGATAGGGAACCTAAGGTACTGGACCTAAGGAACTGTACCTAAGTTTTGCCCATAATAAAATATGTTCACTATATATGTGTGAAGGACAAAATTGCCCTTTGCCCTTTTCGGGCAAATTATATAGCTTTATGCCCCATTTCCCAAACTAATTAGGGAAATGCCCCTCTTTTAAAACTCGATTTGTGATAAATCAAGTTAGGCCCTATAGTGGTGTTTTTAAGAAGTCTATAGTGACATTTTAAGGACATATAGTAGCGTTTTGTAACTCGACCTTAATGAAATCGAGTTATAGGCATTTTTTTTTACCTATAACTCAATTTTATTGAGGTTGAGTTACAAAACGCCACTATAGGTCCTTAAAATGTCACTATAGGCTCCTTAAAACGCTACTATAGGGCTCCAATTTTTATTTTTTTATTTAACTCGATTTATCACAAATCGAGTTTTAAAAGATGGGTATTTCTCTAATTAATTTGGGAAAGTGGGAATAAGGCTATATAATTTGCCCGAAAAGGGAAAATGGCAATTTTGTCCTATGTATGTATATAGTATATATGCATGCATGCATATTTAATAAGGCTATAGCCGTTTGGGACTAAACAAGCTTCTAGTAGTATGTTTAATGTTTTATTAGAATTTTTAATGAGGAGTATATGCCTATACCTAATTGCATTTTCTTTCTTCTTGTTGAAAGCAATTAGAAGAATTATTGAAGCTTTTGTAATTTAATTAATTAATTTTGGACAAAAATGTCCTAGTTCATGTGTGATAGGTAAAGCCAACCATCAGGGTTCTAGTGGGTGCTACAGGGAATTAATTACCACAGTGATAGCAACGGCATATTTGATGTGTAATTATTCAGTGGTTTACCATTTTTCCCGCTAGAATATCTTCACGACCACTGTTTCGAATGGAATAAAGCATGTACCTTTGAAAAATAGACTACAAGACCTTTCTGATATCTATAAGAACGCAAAAATTCGACTTCCGAAAGGCCTTCAAACAGCCGCTCAAAGATTGGACCAGAGAAAGGGAGAAAATAGGACTAGAATAACCTAGAAGCTTGTGGAAAATGAGCGAGCAAGTAGGCCCAGCCCTGCCATGCGGCTGGCCCCTGGCTCAATAGGGCCCCTACAAATGTATTAATTGACCCGTACAAAAAAATTCACATACCGAGTCCAATGTTAGTTTTAATGGTTTCCCCTTTGAAATATGATTGTTGTTGTGTGATTGATCAATGGGCCAAGACAAATATCTCTCAAATCTACATAGAATGATACACTAGTACTTGTGATAAAAAATATTTGATACCATAATTATGTCGCAATTTTATTGGCTGATGATTGGATGTATCCAGAGCATGAAACTATTAGGATTAAAGAAGGTATATGGAAGTAATGGCAATAATTACTTGGGGTTGTCTAGCAAATTATGGCATATAAAAGGACTTAAACAAAGTTAAAGATATTAGTTACCCTTCAGTCATTAGCATTTGGTTCAATAAGTGATTGGAGCAATTGCCATATGATTTCTTTTGTTATGGGTCTTATGCATCATACAATGTTATTTTATTATTATTTTTTATTTTTATTTTTGTAGCATTCCCTTTGAAATATAACCATTTTTACAATTAGGGATGGAGGCACAGTAGGACCTTAGGGGGCGATGGCCCCCCCTAATTTCTTTTTTAAATATTAGTATTACATATGTACTAAATTTAGCATTTTTGTTTAATTACACTCTGCCCCCCTTAATAATATCATTGATTCTTTTACGAGTAATGCTATAGCAACAAAATTTTCTACAACATTTTTACAAACTAGTGAGGTAGTAAATTCCTTTTGGTTCACTTCTAGACCTCCCACTTACATCACTTTTTAACTTACCAATAATCACTCACCACATCAGCGATTTGTAAAAAACAATTTGTATCTCTAACATTTTCCTCCTTTTAAAGGCTATACAATATTTATAGATCTAAAATCTAAAACAAAATATACAAGCCCAACAATTAAGTTTAATCAACCAATTTTACCCACAACAAACAACCTAACCCTTTAAAAAATTTTAAATGAAATAATTTTGTCCTTACCTAGAAACAGTGCACACATCAAAAACACAATAATAATAGTAATAATAATAATAATAATAATAATAATAATAATAATAATAAAGAAATGCTATGTCCATAATATTTTCATAATATTTTACAACAATTTTTTCGTGGCAACATATTTTATAATATTTTCAAATGCTATGTTCGCTTGTTGACTTGCTGTTACTAGTGGGTAAGAAAGTAATTTCAAAATTAAAAACCTGTAACAACCTACCAACTAGGATTTGTTGTGAAAATGTTGTTGATGTAACACTTCTCTATTAGGTAGCATTTGGATTGCATTTCTTTGCATCTGCAGCTTGTTTTTTGTTTTTTTTTTGGAGAAGCGCGTTTCTGTCTTTTCCAGTGGGTCCCGTGCACTGCTCACGAGACTCACAAACCTCTTTTTTTACCAAAACTTTTATTAAAAATTGGTCTTACGGCACTATTCACACATTTAAAAATTATTTTACTACAGTGTTTTTAGTTTTCAGTAAAATAAGCAGTATCCAAACACACCCTTAGTATAGAGTTAGAACGTTCATTTTTTGTTGTTGATAAAATTCAATCTTTATTTATAAAAAATTAAACAGAACTACAATCTACCTTATTGATGAAAAAAACTAAACAAAACAAAACAAAACATTTATTAGCTAGCATAGATGCTCATTTAATCAAATAAAAGTAAAAAAGGGATGGCATCGACTAGCAAGTTTCAATTAGCTCAACTAATAAAATTTCTAATGATTGAATAAGAGATATGAGGTTTAATCTCCAACTACACTAAAAATCGCTTAGCGTCTTAATTTGATGATAAAGAGCTATCATCAGGAGTGAACACTATAAGTTAAAACTCTCTAAAAAAATAAAAAGAAAAAAGGATAGCACCGCGTGTAAGATTTGGACCACTGTACCAAGTTTTGAAATTGGCTTTGAATGCACGGAAAGCATACTTCCTTGAATACAAAGGAAAGACTACTTCATGTTGGACATATCACATTAATTTGTTACTTACAATTGATGTATTACAAATTATAGAAAAAAAAATTGACTTTGATTTGTACCATATATGCATAACTTTGATTTGTAGGTTTGATAATTTAGTTGATTACTGCAAACCTTGGTAGAAAGTTATGGGGTTATTTTGTTGAGGACATGATACAAATAGATAAAATCTATTCAGTTGATTTTTTTTATTTATTTTAAAAACTAGTTTATAACTGCCCTAAGTTTTATCTTGAGAGGGTTGAGAATCATCCAAATTTGTGAAATAAACTAGAACGAAACAATGAAATCAGAATGTGTTGTAATGATGTGGAATCATTTTATTAGATAAATAAAATGTGCGTGTGGCAAGTTTATGTGGCATTAAAAGGAAAGTATGGACAGGGGGCTACTAATGAAATGGAATAGAACTTTAGGAGATAAAATCTAAATTCTAAAACTTCAAGGGATAAAATTTAAATTCTAAAATTTCAAGGTAAAAAATCCAAATATTCCTAAACTTTAGGGTGTAAAATTTAAAATCAGAAATTTCAAGGTGTTGAATCCAAACACATCTAAACTTTAGGAGATAAAATCCAAAATTTGAAATTTCAAGATTTAAAATACAAACACCCAAAACTTTAGAGGTGTAGTTTACAATTTAGCCTTTGTTTATTTATTTAATTATATTTTGAGAATATGCATCTTCTCTTATTTAAAACCTAGAAATAATATTGTTCAGAACCAAATATTATGCTACAGGATATGGTAGCATACTCGGGAGGATTGAAATCAGGTATAATACTTGATGTAATAGTTGTGAATGATTGGGTTCAAAAGTTGAAAAAAAGAAAAGAAAAAGCAATTCCCACTTTTTATTTATTTTTATTTATTTATTTATTTTTATACAAGATAGAATTTCTACTCTTACCTAATATAAGTGTATATGTGTTTGAAACTTCCTCCTAGAGACTTGAACTCTGGCCCTTCCCCCTATACCCCACAAGCATTTATACTTATGGAATGACCACTACACCAAGGGTGTGCGTAGCAATTTCCACTCATTCAATAAAATTTTTTTTTAAAAAAAGGTAAAAGATGAAAGTTAAAAAGTGAAAATTAAAAAAAAAAGTATATATATATATATATATATATATATATATATATATTGTGAAGTAAATGGGGTAATTGTACTGATACAAATCCTACTTGGGAAAAAGAAAAACCATGTAGCATCTGAAACATTCAAATAAGTATACTTGATTGCATAATTGAGGGTCCACTCCAAAGTCCAAATCATGGATGGGGTTCGTGCTTTTCACTAGGGACAGAGAGAGACGACTCTTCGAACATTGATTCCTTGAACATTTAAATGGCTTAAATGAACCACATGACTTTTGGCCCAAAACAAACGGCTCTTTCCATGCTTTTATGAGTTATGAGTATGACTGACACATGACATAAAGCTCAAGACTAGAATATGTTGTATATAGAATATGTTAAAACATTTTAATTTTCTCTATAATATGTCTAAAATTTTATTTCCATTTTATGAGTATTTTTCTTTCTTGAAATTTTAAACAATTTGGTGCATCCTTTCACCCAAGAGTATTTGTATCAGTTTGTGCAAATTTTTTATTTATTTATTTTAGCATAAGTATTGGGTTATAAATTGATCTCGGTTAATTAATTCAATCACCCAAGTTGGTTAATTAAGTCAAACTATATGTAAATCGTGAAGACAACAACAAATCACCAAATAAACTAATATGCAGCGGAAATTAAATGATACGGTAATTTGTTGACGAATGGAGAAAATCTCTTGCAAGACAAAAACTCTACCAAGTGAATTTTATGTCACCACTCCCAAGAATCTACTAATCCTTAATCAAGCGGTTACAAGTATAAGAAATCTTACTATTACCTTAGCCTATCTCAAAATACTAATCTATAGTTGAACCTTTACTCTAATCCCTAATTGGACTTAATCTTGTAGAGACTTCTTCCTTTATTCAGATCACAGTATGTGACTAACTACAAGCAACTGATTGATTGTTGTTGGTGGCAAAGTTCTTCACTTCAAATCACATTGAAGATCCAAAAGCACTCGGTTACAAAATCCTAAGGCGCACAAAACACAATAGCTTCTCATAGAGTGTATAAGTTCTCTAATTGAGTCTTTGTATCTTTGACGACTTTAACATAAGTCTTTTATATGGTATAGGGTTGTAGAGAGAGAAACCCTAATCATCCAAGTCATCATCGGCCGAATTTCAGATATAAGATTTCTGAAATCGTAAGTCTTGATAGATCAAGCGTGTATTGAGTTTCACCATTAAAAATCGCTAGATGCTAGTGCAAGCCTAATATCAAGAATTACTTAAACATATTTAAAACATATTTTTTTGGCTAAATAAAAAATAGGGTTTTTCGTGTGCACTTAACTACCCATATACTTCAAAACTGAATATTATACAGTAGGATATGAGAAAATACTTGGAAAAAAGAAAAGCCATGTACTATCTGTAACGTTCAAATAAGCACATTTTTGACGAGACGCTAGAAGGACACAATTGGTTGTATAATTGAATTTGGCAGGGTCCAGTCCAAATCATGGATATGTTTCGTTGGGGTTTCATGCTTCTATAAGGGACAGAGAGAGACAAGTCTTGGAACAATGTGTTTAAAAAAAAAAAAAAAAGTCTTCGGACAATGACTAGATTGACTCTTCGAACATTGAACATTCAAATGGTTTATATGAACCACACAACTTTTGGCCCAAAACAAATGGCTCTCTGCATGCTTATAGGTTATGACTGACACACATGACTTAGCTCAAAGACCGGAATCTATTTGTCTCAAACTTCCAGGAATTTTTAGTCTAGGATTTTTCTAATAAGAGAACTTTGAAGGTAATGCAATTACTTGTGGATATATATAGTACCATGTACGTTAGACACTTAATTTTCATAAAATAAAAAATAAATTGAACATATTAATTTTCTCTATAATAATATATTTAAACCTTTATTTTCATTTTATGAACATTTTTGCTTTCTTGAACAATTTGGGGCCATAGATCCTTCCACCTAATTTTGCACTTTGCATACTTTTAAGAAGAGAGTTTTACACACATATACAGTTATACACTTAGATTAGTTTAGAATAAAATTCTATCTTAGAGCAATTTTTTTTTTCTTAAATGGGTAAAAATATAATATACTCATTTATTGTGCAACACAAAAAGTGAGACATAAGATTTGTATTCAACTTTATAAAAAAAAAAAAAATGGAATCAGTCTTTTTAATTTTATATTTTATGGAATCAGTTACAACAATAACTGACCATGCAAAAAAAATAAGACAATGACCCAAACAATCCTAATTCAAAAGAAATAAGACATCCATAGCCACAGGGAATCAAATTGCAAAACAAAGTTTTCAAGTTGAAAACACCCCTTTCTTAGGGTTTATTTTTTATTATTTTTTTTATTATTTTTTTTTTTTGAGAATGACCCCTTTCTTAGTTAGAGCATCTGTACAATTCCTTTTTGTTTTTTTAAATATAGAGAGGAGCGTAGAGTTGTAAATGAACGAGTAATTTATGACTAGCTTGAGCTTACTTTGGAGAAAAAATTGTTTATGTTCGTTTGTTTAACAAACAGTGTAGCTAAACTCAAATATAACTAGTTGCTAACCCTGCGATGCACTGCTTATTTTGACTAAAGCTATAATGATTAGTATTCCAAATAATATTGTGAAATTTGTGCTGAGACTTTCAATTATTTACTCTATGTATTTCATATAAATATGTGACACTAAATGAGGGATACCAAAAAAAAAAAAAAAAACTTTGCACCTAATGCATAGAAAAGGTAAATCTTTACAATATATCAATTGTCTTTGCACTAAATTCCTTTTCATATTATCTTTGTAATTGGATACCTTTGACTTCTTCAATGTGAAAATGGATGGGGTGGGCTCTCAATAGAACCAGTTCACACGTAAATTTAAATTGCAGAATTAAATCACCATACAGTTGCTGTCCTCACCGTGTTAGGACTATTTATGCAATTAAAATTCCTTCAACAATTCCATTCTTATCCAGCCCATCAACAACCTGTAACATATATAAATATTGGGAATTTGGTATCAACAAACTTTAACTTAGCACATTGGCCAAGGATACTACAGCAAAATCAACGTAGCATACATGCAAAGCACGAACACTGATTAATTTTAATATTTTTATGTAATTTCAAAAATTTTAGGTTCAGCTGTTCAGGGTTATTATTTTCATGATTTTAAGTGCATTTAATGATTTTCAAGTTAAATTAAAGTCGTGTAATGGTAGAGTATTAATTACGATCTCCTTTAGCATATTTTTCTCATCAATCATGTTTTTTGGGCTCCAAGTTTGTAAACGAAAATTAAATAACATATTTTAGTTTAATAAAAATTCAGAATCATTTTTCTTTAATTTTTTGGTGGATTATAGGAGCTCTCCTTGTAAATTCAAGGATTTTTTTTCCCCCTTGAGACAGACGTATTTTATTTCTTGTGACTTTCTTCTTGCATAAAAAATTAGTCTTCCATTTTTTTGTACGTTTGCTATTCTTCTAGTTTGCTAAAGCAATAGCATATATATATATATATATATATATATATATTATTTGTATTCAAAGATCCTTATACCATAAAATCATGGGTTCTAAATAAAACAAAAATGCCTACCATCTAGTAGTTTTGATGGTCAACCACTAACGTGGTATATCTAGTTTCTAACACCTTAGTAAACCCTAGAAAGAGATTGGATGCAGGATACTTACAGGTCTCAATCTTCAATAGTAGGATTGGTTAATACCTTTTGGAGTCTATTGACTTGACTTGAAACTCTTTCTAATTTTATTCCTTTATTTTCTCAATCATGTTATGAATTTTTTTTGGACTTTTACAAATTGTAATAATGTCCATCAACACATTACAATTAACCCTTTAAGATTAGAGAATTACATATAATATACTCATTGACTTACAATTTCACATGTTTATCCTTCTACCATACTATATTCCCCATAAGCCACTAAGACAATTAAAATCATTGCCAAGTCCTTAGCTTATGTAATACTTAATTTCTTGAATTCATTATACATATGAAATTTATTTTTACTCATTATATATATAAAACTCAACATATAATATAACATACAAGGACACAACTTAACCCAAAAGTTCAAACTTACGAGTTTAAGTTCGACTATGTTATAGTAATTACATATTTTTCTCATTATTATTTAATGTGGAACTCCATTCCCACTTGCATTGTGATTATAATTTTTTTTTCTTCAGTTCTTTCTCAATTGGATAGCTCAAAGTTACATTCTTCAAGGATTAATATCTAGGTATTGCACCTTATACAATACTTTTCAATTACTAGGATAAGACTTGAAAAGAGCAAATATTCAATAAATCGAAGAAAAAAAAGTTAAAAATAAGTAAAAGAGTAAAGGTTAAAAAGTGAAAAGGGAAAAATATTTTGTGATAGGGAAGAATGGTATTGTATAAGGTGATCTCAATCCCAGAGCTCTGAGCTGAAGACCTGTTATTCTTTGATGGTACTCTGTACTAACTTCAGAGTCTTCACTTGGGGACATAGGATTGGAACTCCGCTGGTCCACTATCACCGTGTTTCCTTCCTAAATGTTTCAAACGCTTCTACTTTATTTTTTGATAAGACAAAACTTTCAACTTTATTGACTTCTAGTCACCCAAATAAATATCGAACCTTTTGGATAAAAGTTTCCACAAAATCTTCAGCAAGATAAATTAGTCAAGGTTCCGCTCACCCCAACCCATACGCTAAGTCGGTGACCAAGTCCATTTCTTACGGACGTAACATCTTTTCTATCCTGCTGCTTCATCTTATTTCCATATATTGGGAGTATGTGACGACTCTTTTTTATTTATTTTTGAGTTAATCGTTATAATTGTCCATTCATCCCAATTTAGGGTTTTCTACGTTTGTTCATAAATTTTATGCATTTGCAAATTACTGATAAAGCCAGAAGTTTCATGAGCTAGCTCTAAAATATGAACACTAATAGCATTGAAATCATATGTTTATATATAGATTTATTCCTATTTTGAAGCAGCTTCATGAAACTCCTAATTGTACCAGCAGTTTACAAATGCATAAAATTTATAGATAAACATGTAAACCTCAAATTCGGAAGAATGGACAATTATAAAACTTAACTCAAAAAAATAAGAAAGAACCTCATTTATGATGAGGCTATATATTTTTTTTTTTTAACAAAATATCACAACACCAAATATCATAAATAACTAAACATGACTTTATGAAATGGGCCAGAATTAATGTTACTAAAACTATCTAATTGGCAACCACTTTAATTAAAAACGCCTATTGGCAACCATAATAATGAAAGTAAAATACAAATTCTATGAATTCAATGAAAAAAATACGCTCTTAATCTGTATATTAGTTTTTTTTTTTTTTTTTTTTTTTGTGTTACTTTATCCCCAAAAAAAATAAAAATAAAAAACTAATTAACGTTATACAAAAAACAATTAACATTGTGTAAATTATATTTTTTTCAGTTTACATTAATTTTACATTTTTTTTTTACTTTTCCCAAAAAGAAAAAATCATTAATGTAAAAAAAAAAAAAAAAAATAACGTCATATAAATTAGACTATTTTAGCTTATAATAATACAAATTAGCTATATTTTGTTTATAAAAAAAATAGAACAATTATAATATTATTATTTTGAAAATGATGGTGTAGCCTCTAAAGGATTGAATACTTTAAGGCTCTTCTATTCTTTTTCCCTAAAGGACAAAACTTTTCATGTATAATAATAAGATAAAAATTATTGTTTTATTACATTCTAGTCTATGGCCTACCCTTGCAAGTTGCAGCTTAAAATCTAAAAAAGTACAAACAACTTGATTACATGCAAGTAGATCTTTCATCTGCCTTTTTCATCTATTTTGTTATCCTCATTTATTTATGCTATTTTTTTCTTTTTTCTTTTTGAGAGATTATTTAAGAGAAGTGATATACTGATATCATGACACGATGACTAATACAAACATCAACCTAAAGAAATTTCCGTAACTTAATGCAAGATAATCATTCATGGAAATAAAGAAGGAAAATCCATCAACCTAAGTACAAAACTCTTACAACTAATACAAAACTCTCACACATTTTATTTTTAATTGAAAATTTCAACACTCTCATAACTTAATACAATAACTAATACAACATCAACGATGTCAAGGTACATACATCACACATTTAAAAGTTTTTTTTTTTTAATAAACAGTAATACTTATTAGAACACATACGAAAATAGTAATACTAATGTTTTAAACCGGGTTTATAATACATTACATAATCAAAGTACAACTATAAAAGAGTCTATTATTTGTAGTTGTAGACTGGGGTTATAAATACAAAAATAGTAATACTAGTATTTTTAAACCGGCTTTATAATACATTACATAATTAGAGTACAATTACAAAAAGATCTATCCTTTGTAGTTGTAGACTGAGGGTATAAATAACAGACATTAAACACACACAACCAATGTGAGATAAACATCCATATTTTTTTTTCTTGAGTAAATAGTTGTGGGGGTAAAAGCCCAACATCATATGTTAGGCCTAGGGCCCAATTCGAATATCACTATGTGTCCGAGGAGAAGAAAGTGGTTAGGAATGAGTCCAGGTGGAAGAAATATACCTGGAAATGAACGAGGAGAATAGTTCGAAGAGAACCCTAATGGTCCGAAGAGGTCATTCTCCTTAGACACCAAGGGGACTTGATCAAGCAAATATACGGAAGGTTTGAGTGATCTTCCCAACAACTTCCACGATAAGGACAAGCTTTGGGCATGCCTAGAGATGATAAGAACGGAGAAATATTTAAAAGGAAAAGTTGTTACCACCGTATTTAATGCACTGCAGCAATTTTTCTTGCTGCATTTATGTGGAGAAGACCCCTGAACAGTGCAATCTCAGCTACCACCACTCACGGAAAACTAAAGTAGATATCTGACGTGACATGTACTCAAGTGAATGCTTAGATGAAGAACAGGTGTATGGTGAAGATGAGGGAGAAGAAGAATATATAAATGTAATAGGCCTCTAAAGAGAGGGAGGAAAAAATTTGGAGAGAACTCTAAGGATTGTATTCACCTTTCAATCAATAACAAGCCTCTTCGGATTTGAGTTTATTTAGCTTTCAAGCGTGTTTTTACATTAGTTCATCCTAGTACATCAGAGTTAACCATTGCTAGATTCACAATCAGCCTAACTTTTTCACCCACTTTCTACAAATTCATTGTTCTGGGTTCATTAGGCTCATAATCCTAACCTTTTGGGCCAGGGCCACGAAATTTGGACTCTACAATAGTAATACTTATTATAACACACACAAAAGTAGTAATACTAATGTTATTAAAACCCCAAAAATGAGCACGTAACTCATCGGCGTTAACTAACATAAAAAAATCTAATTTTTTTAAAGGTTTTTACTATAAACAATCTATATAAAAGAAATAGTGATATAACACTTTTGAGATTGCCTTCAATCCATTAGTAAGCTCTTGATTTTTTTACATTTTGCTAGCTTTTCACCATGAACTTCGTGCTACCTTTGCCCCAAAGCTAACGTCTGTGATATCAAGAAGATTTATTAAAAAAAAAAAAAAAAATAGAACTTGTTATCAACCAAATATCTTTTTCCTAATCAATTAAATTCTTAAAGATTTTGTAAAGAGAAGGAAGGAAAACTCACCTATCATCACAATTGCTTACCCTAAATAAATTCGAATGGTAGTAGAAAAAAGATGCTACATCAATCTTACAAAATTCTATTTGACATGAATGGAAAAAAAAAAAAAAAAAAATCTTAAAAATCAAAAATTGAAATTTCAATAAATACAAAAATAAAAATAAGCTAGTGAAAAAAAAAAATGACAAAGAAAAAAAAAGGCACCTTGAAAGTCCTAACTAAGACAAAAGAAACGGTTTTTTAAATTAACAAATCTAAGATTCACCATAAAATCCAGCTAAACCAAGAATTTTGCTTTTTTTTTTTTACGTGTAATACCTTCCCTTTTTTTTTTTTTTTTTTTTTTTTTCTTTTTAGACATGTAGTAATATAATTTAGATTAAAAAAAAAACTAGTTGAAGATTTTGGATTGTAATCAAATTGATAATATTTATCAACTAAATTATAATAAGAAAAGTATTAGATGAAAATTTTAGATTATAATCAAATTAAGATTTTTATCAACTTAGAAATTATAGGAGAAGAAGGTAAGAAAAAAAATTATATATTTTTTTAAAATCTAAAAAAATTTCTGCAATTTGGTGAAACCATTTAGGATTAGATGGAGAATTTGGATTGTAATCAAATTAAAATTTTTATAAACTTAAAAATTATAGTAGAAGAATATAAGAGCAAAATATAAATTTATATCTATTTTTTTTTAAATTTAAAAACTTTCTGCAATTTGGTGAAGTCAATTGGCGTAACCATGACTTTTAAGTTCAATTTTTATTGTATAGTATATGATATGATATAGATTATTGTTTTAAAAACTGGACCGAACTAACCAGTCGAACTTGTTCAAACTGGGAATGAGGAACTAATCCAATCAAGTGAAAACCCCTAAAACTGACTAAAATCAGTAAAAAACTGTTCAAAGAGTGGAAACTAGGAACATAAGCGGCTCATTGACCCGATTGGTTATAAAAACCATGATATAAATAACAAATTTGGAACTTTTTTTTTAATATTTGAATTTCAACATATTTGGAAACAAAGTAGTTTGGGACTATATACATAAATTATATTCTATGTTTCCAAGTATACGTATATAAAAATATACTTTTATATGATATTCGGAAACATTTTATATATATATATATATTTGAATTTCAACATATTCGGAAACAAAGTAATGAAGGACTATATACATATATGGACAAAACTTAAATATAGTACCTTAAATGCTGTTCCTTAAGTTTTATTTTTAAAATTTAGTTATGTGGCTACTTAATTAAAAAACACACTTCATTTCTATGAGAAAAAATCCACATGAAAGAATCTTAAAAGGAGAATTTAAAAATTAGGACCTAAGTAGTGTACCTAAATTTTGCTTTACATATATTATATTATATGTTTCTATGTATGCATATATAAAAATATAATTTTATATATGTTGGTATCGAAAGACTTCAGATTCAGAGTTACTGGCTTTTATAAGGGTTAAGTTGTGTGATATTATACCTTTGCCCCCATTCTCTGTATATGTTGTAAAAATTTACATTCCTTCTCAAAAAAAAAAAAAAAAAAAAAAAAAAAAAAAAAAAAGGAAAAAGAAGAAGAAGAAGAAGAAGACTCCGGATTCCAATTTTGAGCTTTTTGCACATTGACTAGATTGCCACTAAATTTATTAGGGCTAGTGATGACTTCCTTCAATTTCATTGAAATGACTCAAGTCAATGGTTTAGATGAGCAACGTGCGATCGATGTGGCCCAAAATGAGCCACAGTTTTAGTCTAGACTTATCACATGGGTACGAAACCACATGTTTACCTTCGGCAAAACCCTCACAACCCTGTCTCTACGCCACTTGCCAGAGAGCTTGTTCTGCCATTTTTGCACATACATATGGACTATTTTAGTTATGGCAAACGAAATACCAAAACTTATACTCAGTCTTTTATGTTTGCTACTCTACATGGGGCCATATTCCGGACATGAAACTAGAAATGTAAGTGCTGTTCTACTTGGTAATGGTAATTTTGTACCGAGCGAAATGAGTTCTGGAAGACAATTTTGGCAAAGCTTTGATCATCCTAGTCACGTACTTCTGCCAGGAATGAAACTTGGAGTCAACCGGAAAACAGGACAAAAATGGTTTCTAACATAATGGAGAGGCGAGGATATACCCGAATTGGGCGACTTTACCTTTGGCCTCCACCCTAGCCTTACAAATCGATTGGTCATCTTGTTGAACGGGGACATCTATTGGACAAGTGTGTATTTGAACTCTTCTTCACCACGCCTAACAAATTCCATATACAGCTTTGACTACATATCAAATGAGAATGAAACATACTTCAACTGCTCTGTGGATACAGGGCAAATAATTTGGCCACAGTTAACGATAGATTACTTGGGAGTACTTTCTGATAGTAACGGCACTCTAGTTAATTGTACTTCTGCTTCTGCTTATTTAAATGAAGGATGTGTGGCGCAGCTTCCTGAGTGCAGGAGTCCTAATGATACATTTTCTTCACTTACCATGGAGGGATTGAAGTTTAATGAAGGCGAGAACCTGACCCATAAGGATTGTGAGGCCAAGTGCTTGAAAAATTGTTCTTGTGTTGCCTATGCATCTACAAACGAAGAGAACCAAATTATCTGTGAGATTTGGAGCAAAGGGGGACTTGTTCTGACAGATGGTAGTATTCAACGGACAATATACTTCCTTACTAAGTCTATTTAATTCATGCTCAATTTATCATATTTATGCATATAATCGATGTGTTACATACTTACATGTACACATAAAGAGTACCTAAGAACATACGATATGCTTGCCCTTCTATGTGTAGATGGATAAATACACATTGTTGATTTCTTAAATAGTTGAATTATTTCCACAATAAGGTTTATTTTTAGTGGATGAATCATCCGAATCTGCATATATTTTATTCATACGACCATCCAGCTATGTTTTATCGGTCTTAATTTCTTTTCTAAAGGATATAAAATGAAAAGAAAAAGATAAATGAATATAGATTATACTATAAATAGTAGAATACCATGTAGCATAAAATGTACTCCCTCCTCATTTAGTCGGTTTTTTTAAAAAATTCAACTTTTTAATGCATTATTTTTCAAAAAAAAAAAATTGTAACTAAAAAATTTATCATTAATCTAAATTTTAGGGAAAAAGAGTATTGTTAAGTTAGGAATAGTATCAATATTTTTCTTATATGATTTTTGAAATCATATCTATAATATTTATAAAATTGAAGCCATTTTTTTTTTTCAGTGCACGTAAGTTTTGAAAAGCCTATATTTTTTAAATATATTTTTTTAATTTTTTTTTGAGAAACAAACACACACACAAGGGAAAGTGAAAGAGATTCTAACACAAATAATGCTAAACTATGTTATCTATAATCGTGCATAATATAAACAACTATATTTTGGTCTTAAAGTTATTTTTTATAGTGTACATATGCGTATAGTTGTATAGATATAATATTAATGAGACTATATTTTGGAAAATCCCATTATGGAATAGCCGGCCGAGAAGTTACTTTTAAGGATAGCATGTTGGCAAACAAGTCAAGGGCAAATATTAGGTGGTGGATATGGCTCATCGTGGCAGTAGGGGGGATTATCATCACGCTGTTGTGCTTATTTTGCTATGCAAAATTGAAAAATCACATAGCGAAAGGTAATTTATGGCCCTACTTTATATAGATGTTTTATATATACTATTGATGATAATGCATAAACAAATTTTCAAGTCATGTTTTGCATGTATGTTTACTAGGGGAGAGTTCTAAGAAGCAACAAAAGTGTCTCTTCCAAGAGCTCGAAGATGATGCAATTCCTTCCACTGTACGGGACAAAGTGAAAGAAGAAAACAATGATAGGCATGCTGGCCATGAATTTCAAAGTTTCAGCTTCGAAAGCATTTCTACAGCTACAAGTGATTTTTCAATTGAAAATAAATTAGGACAGGGCGGTTTTGGGCCAGTTTATAAGGTTCTCTCTCTCTCTGTTTGTGTGTGTGTTTGTGTGTGTGAGAGAGATAAAATTTGAACATATCTATATATATATAATAGCAGAAGCCTTTAAGGAGGTGCTACCACGTTAGGAAAAAAGTCTATCTAAGAAACTGACACGTATGTTACTTAAACTTAAAAGAGCCGCACGGTGCGTTTGGAGAGGCTCCCTTTCAGACACCAACTCACCTATTCAAAAAAGAAAGAAACGCAGGCCCATATAAAAAACACCAAGCCGCTTAAGTTAAAACACAAACCCTAAGTTAAAACACTATTTGGAGCCTCATGGTATAAAAGGAAACTAACCGCTTAAAAAAAAAAAAAAAATGCTACACGGAGAAACGAGAGAGAGATAGAGAGAAAAGAGAAACAGAGAAATAGAGAGGCAGAGATAGAGAGGCAATGAAGACACCGTGAAAGAAACAGAAAAAGAGAGAGGCGATCCTGGGACACGGAGAAAGAAGAGATCGTCTCTCTGTTTCTGACAGAACGCCTCTCCGTTTCTCTCACTAAGATCAAAGTTCATTCGCCATTTTGATTTTACCAGAGAGAAGCAGTCCCCTCTGCCCACAAACAACGCCTCTGATGGGTTCTATTCTTTTTCTGATTTTTTTATAGGTAAATTAGATCTGTTACATGCATTCAATTTTTCCAATTTGGTTCTAGATTTGGATTCAAAAATTAGGGCTAAGGAAATCAGGTTTTAATATGTGACTTTCTTTTCGCTTCTTTTTTAGTTTTTTAACACCGATGCTTGCGATCCAGAGATAGAGAAGGAGGAAAAAATAAACCTTGCGATACAGAGACGAGAAGGAGACAGACATTGAGAGAACTACCACCGGTAAGTTTTTCTTTTTTTCATTCTTTCTTAGATCTAGGTATGGGTATGAAATATGAATTAGTTTTGAGAAATTTGGTTGGATTGATTTTTATTTAGGTATTTGGTTAACATTAGGTTTTGATTTGATTTTTTGAAATTTGGGGCTATATATGATTTAGGTTTGGAGAGGGCAAAAACAGAGAAATAAGAGAGAAGGAGAGAGTTCTTCGTTCCCATTTAGGTTTGTCAATTATTGTTTTTTTGGTTAGAATTTTGTTCTTGTTTGGCAATTTTTTTTTTCTTCGTTTGCCACTGAAATTAATTTCTGAATTGTTTTTTTCTTTTTCTTCTATTTCTCCCTCCAGTTGCAGAATATCGTTTCCCTGTGCCAGATAAAGACATTAGGACTTCTGCAATAAGAGATTTAAAAGGTACAGTTAGATTTTAATTTCTTTGGTTCTTGCTAGAATTAAGATCCTTAATGAATGCAAATATTGAAGTGTTCTCTTTACATTTGAACTCACATGACTCAATTTGGATTGTGACTTATCATGTTTAAATAAGAAAAAATAAATTGAATTGTAACGTAATTAATATTTGCATTCATTGTTACTATTTGTCTTTTACTATATGTTTGTTTAATGTTTTTGAGTTACTTTCAAATTCCTGAGTGAATATTTGTGGTCCATTAATATGTTGTTGAGACCCAACAATTGTGTTTTTTAAAGCAAGATGAATTGAATAACACAATCCAAAAAAATTTAGAAGAGTCATGAAAGTTGGTACTAAAGGCATAGAAAAAAAGGAAAATCGAAATGTTACAATCCAATGCTTCTGTAATTACCTATTTGAAGTTCAAACCAGATTCAAAAAATTGTTTTGTGGTTTATAGCATTTCTATTTTTACTGATTGTGTGTTTCTCTGTACCCTTTTTTTAAATTTTGGTTTGTGTTCTCTTTCATTCCACTTTTATGTGTTGAGATTTCCATTTGAGGGTTTTGATTTTTATATCTCCCTCTCTCTATGCTTTACCTTTAGAAATTCTCTGCATTCATCTCATTTTTTTCTTTTTTAAAAGTTTATTTACAGTTATGGGCTCTCTTTTTACGTTTTATTTTATTTTATTTTATTTTTTATATAAAGAGTGGATCGGTGGGTTTTAATGATTAGGAGTGTAGATACTAAAAAATTCAGATACTATGGAAAGAAATTTTGGTAAATTATAGACAACGGAAATTGTATTTGGAGAAGATAAAGTATTCAAAGAGGATAATCAACATTGCTATGCTGAAACTTGGGTATATGGTGTTGCAGAGAAGAAATAGAATAGAGAGAACCCTCCCACCACTGACTTGCCAAGACTGCAACTGCAAACAGTAAGTTTTCCTCTTTATTTTTCAATTTGTGCATTAAATATGATTTTTTTTTTTTTTTTTTTTGTATAATAGTTGGATTGGTTTGGATGTAGATCTTTATGTGGTTTTGATTAAGGTATTTGCATTATGATGGTGTTGTATAGATTAAAACACATAGGAATGGAATTAAAGTCAGTGTCGTGACTAGCACAAGAAGTAAGTACGCTCTGCACCACTTAGCAGTGGTGCATCCCAAGTGGAAACTACATCACATCTCTTTGACTCATTGAACCCACCCTTCATCAAAGCCCCGCTGACTGCAATGCTTAATAGACAACATTTTTAGCTAAAGTCCAGTATTTCTTCTTTTCTTGGTTTGGATGGAATCAGATTTTTTTGGTTGCCTAAGTTTAAGATAACCTGGCTGTTTTTTTTTTTTTTTTTTTTATAAGGAATTACAGACTCTTTTAGACAGACACATATATTTATTGAAGTTGGTACGATCTTCAGTAATAGTTGTGACTCCTATTTTGGTAGTTAATTTGGGACTGTTTTCAATTGAAAAGTAGAACATTAACAAATTTGTTATTTGTTCTTTATAAGATGTTTACATGTTGATTGTGATTTTTTTGTTGCAAAAGCCATTAAGATGTATACATGTTGATTGTTTATAGGCATGGCTTTATGCATAAACTTAGTGATGTTTTATTGTTGATTTTGAGTGTTTGAGCTTTTGATATCTGATTTTTTGAGTGAATGATCTATGGGATTTTTCACCTCAATCTATGTGTGTGTTTAATTGTAATATACGTGTTCCAATTTTGGTATTATTCAATTCTAATATATGGGTGTTGCATTGTGTAAATCTTATAGGAGTCTAACACTAATTATCTTGAATGCCATTTGATTTTTTGGTACATGTTAGTCTATCGGTTAAATATTTCGTATTTTCAGGGATGATGTCTTTAGGAAATGTCTTGAGAGATGATGTCTTTAGGAAATGTCTTTGAAATTCCTATCCACAATCTATCTTTTTCTAAGTTAGTTATTTTTTCTGAGTTAGTTATTCCTAAATCAGTTTATGATTCTTGATATGCAGATTATTTACAAATAGAATGTGCTTTTGATATGCAGTTTATGTTATTTTGGTCCCATGAGCATTCAACATTACAAGCATTTTTTTTGCTTATACCCAAAATTTTGTACATGCATGTGTTTGCTGCACCCATACCCAGTTAGTGACAAATATATTGAATGATGTATGATAATAATAATCCTTTGAAGTTTGTAGAGTGCAACATAGTGCACCATTCTCTAATTTATGTTGATGTTACTTTGTTAGGTCTTTAATTGCTATTAAGAGCCGGAGATTAGTTGAGAACTGCTAGAGACAAATAAGAAAATGGATATTAATGACGTTGAGAATTGGGCATAAATTGTCAATATCCTTATGCGCCAAGAAATTTATGGAAAAGGATTGAGCTAAAAAGCATCAAGTAGATGTACATGGCTTAAGAAAGGAATCAGATAGCTGCAGATTTCTCTGTGAGATTTCATAAATGTAACTTTTCTTTAGTGCTACCATCTTTTATTTATTTATTTTTTATAGGGCAGTACAATGATTGGTATTTGTAAAGTTGTTATTTACAACAATATTTTTTGTTGGCTTTTATTCCGTGCCAAATTTGATTGTAATTGATTTCAATCTTGTATACCCTGTATATATTGTGGGATTTATTGTAAGGGTTGTGTGTGAGAAAGAGAGAGTGTGAAGACTCAAGAAATTGAAGAGTGAAGACTCAAGAAATTGAAGACTGAAGAGTTTTCGCGGGTATCTCGCTACTACGCATCCCGCGAAATGGTGCATGTGCCCTGCACGTGATGGAAGCTGAAAAGTCATGCCAGGCTGTCATTTTCGCGAGTGTCTCGCTGGTAAGGCCTTCCCGCGAGACAGTCGCGAAACATTCTGC
This sequence comes from Quercus glauca, assembly GCA_023736055.1. NCBI lineage: Eukaryota > Viridiplantae > Streptophyta > Magnoliopsida > Fagales > Fagaceae > Quercus > Quercus glauca. The sequence continues at coordinate 26,237,950 of CM043319.1, read as the reverse complement.
CTGGAGGATTTTTATGAGTGACCTTCTTACCCTTCACCCTCTCTATATATATACCCTCATTACCCACAAATGTTGGTGTGGCTATTCAGAGAGAAAAACCCTAGATAGGTTTTCTACAACTCACCCACCCATCTTTTGAGAGAGAGCTACTCCTCCTTAGTGAGATATCATTGTAGTCTCTTCTCCATCCCTCTCCGATTATCATACCTTGAGAGGAGATTTGTACCCAAACACAACCCATACACATTCAGAGTGTAGAGAGTGTTTTGGAGCTTTTGGGAAGCATTGGAAGAAGCCAAGGATGGCAAATGCAACATGGAGCTTGTTGCGGGATCCGGAGAGTTAGACAAGACACGGTTCCGAGAAGCCTTGTTGGAGTAGGAGCTTGGAGGGCTTAGGTACATCGGGTAGATTAGGCTTGGAGGGTCTCTTGCTAACTCATGTATCTCAACTGATTGTCTAGTGGATCGATTTCCGCTTGGAGGGCGGCAGAGAGGTTTTTCGCCGAGTTCTTCGGTTTCCTCTTCGATAACACGTCTCGGTGTTATCTGTGTTTGCATCCTTCTTCCCTACTCTTGTTTATTTCATTTTTATTACTGTGTTGCTTTAAATATGGATTAGAGTAGTTGTTGTGCTCATACGCTTGTGTTTACACTATTCCGCACTTATCATTAAGTTAGTGTAAAATCAACCAAGCCGTAATTTTAATTTGGGGGTCTAAACTGCTCGTGTGTTTTCAACATGATTTTCGAGCTTTCAATTGGTATCAGAGCGGGTACACTTGTTTTGGTTTAAATACCTAAGTGTGATCCTTGACCCCTTGTGTTTATTTGCCATGGATTGTGCTATGTATGCCTCTTTGTATGATTTGGTTGGTGATAAATGTAACATGCCACGTGTTTGTGAAAATGCCTCTATGAGTGATAATCCTCATAATTGTGATGCTATGTTACATGAATCTTTGGGTGTTGTTGATATTCCTAACACCAAACTCTTAAAGAAAAATGCTAAGAAATTTCAAAAGAATTTAAGCAAATTATTTTGTGAAAAGGATGATTTGATTGCTAAGCTCAATGAATCCATCAAATTAGTTGAAAAATATAAGAAACTTGCTGAAAATTCTTTTGAAAAGCTGAAAGAGTTTGAATGTTTGAATATGGACTTGGATGCTAAACTTGTTTTGTCTAACAAACTTGTTGATGATCTTAAATCTGAAAATGAATCTCTTAAGATGCATGCCAAGTGTTTGATTGCTGAACCTATTGTTAAAAAGGATGAAAATATATGTTGCAATCATGTTGTGGTACCCGATTTTGTGCCTAATGTGTGCTCTGCCTCAAAGGACGAATCGGTGTACATTCCTCCACATAAAAGAAATCAAAAAGTGGAGAGAAAGGCTCTTAAGCCACAGCCTCTGTTTAGGTCTCAACCTAAGGCTTTGGATGGATCTAAGTTTGTTCCAACTTGCCACCATTGCGGTGTGATTGGTCATATAAGGCCTCAATGTTCTAAGTTGAAGAGAGAACAAAACCATGTTGCTAGATCCCTTCCTAAAAGGCCTAGTGGACCTAAACACATTGTTTGTCACCATTGTGGTGCCCTTGGTCATCTAAGACCTCATTGCTCTAAGTTTCATGCTCTTAAAAGAATTAAAAGAAAAGAGAAACTTGAACTTCTGGGAAGTTGTGCTTTGTATGATAAACCGGACTTGAGTGAAAATAGCATGTTGTTAAAGAAAGTGTTTAATGCTCTTAACTCCTTGACTATGTGCATCTCCGGTTCTCATTCTCCCAACCCTCGTCTCACCTCTCTTGAGACACTCATTCCAAACAATCATTCCGTTTGGATGAGGAAGGGTTCCTATGGTTGAGTTTTTGTTCTTTTGGTCCTTGATCTAATTCTTTCGATCTTTGTAGGACCCTTCATGCATTAGATGCCATATCTTCATGCATTTATGCATCTTGCATTTATTTGTATGCATTGCTTTTGTTTTGATCTTACTTTTATGTCTTTGTTTTGTGTGTGTAAAAATCCAAAACCACATAAAAAGTGAAAAATTCAAAAAGTTTGATCGTATATGCTTGAGCACATATCTCATGTGAGTTTGGCCTAGTACCTTCGTACTAATGGCGTAGTGCATTTACGAGCTTAGCTTGTTTTGTATGCACCTATTTCTATGTGGACGAAATCTTGAAAACTATGTGTGACTGTTGTAAATAGATCTTCAAGCTTGTCATGAATGATTGGTCAATAGTCTTGTTGGTCTTGATACTTGCATAGACTTGTGTCTATATCTCTTCCCACTTTATTTTTATGTTTTTGCAAAAAGAGCTCACTAAGTGTAAATCTCAAAATGAAAAGAGATATTGAGCTGCAAAAGCCTGTCGCACATACTAGTATTTGACTAGGAAAAAGGGAAAGCGACTCTTTTAATGTAAATTTTATGGTGCTCAAAAAGCCAAAGGCTAATCATCAATGTTGAAATATCATAAATTTCAAGCACCTATCTCAAAATGAGATGTTTTGTCCATACAAAATAAAATGGACCAATTGTTATGCTTTATGTAGAAGCCAAATGAAAAGCTTCTAAGTTATGTATTCAATGTGTGGGAGGTCATATATACTCATTTCTATAATGGAGATAGTCCACTTGATTTCGTATCAGTTGTGTATGACTTGTTTGAATTGATCATTGAAGCTTCGCTCTGGTCTAAGGACTATTCCACACTTGATTCCCACACACAACACATAAGTTTAATGTTCAATGAATGCCTATTTCATTTGTGTGTTTGTACGTGATCAAATGTGATGTGTGTGTGCTCAACCTTATGTGGTTCAAACCAAAAAGATTTTTGTTCTTTTTATTTGCTTTTGGAAGTGATTTGTATCACTCATGTTTTTCAAAGTTTTTCAAATTGTTTTTGTGTGAAAAACATGTTTTCTGGGTGTTTTCGTGACTTATTTCATGTTTAAGTTCAGTCACAAGTGAAAGGGTCCAATTCGCAAGTTTTTCAGCTTTGGACAGAGAGTTTCGCGACTATTTCGCGAGTAAGGCTTACCTGCGAGATACCAGCGAGATACCAGCGAAATTTTCGCGGGATTGTAAGTAGCGAGACACCAGCGAAAATTTCCAGATCAGCTTTTTAAAGGGCATTTCGTGGGTCATTTGTTTTAAACGTCTCCTATCCTCTCCCAAAACCCCTGGTTTAATGTTTCTACATCAAAACCCAACTAAATTCAAGTGTTTTTCATTCCATAAACATCTCTAAGGTAATCTTTAACTCTTTTCATTGATTTTGATCCTTAGATTACGTTTTTGGGGGTTTTATGTTCATAGTTGGGATTTTCTCAAATGGGAGTTGGAAAACTTATTTTTGTCAATCTTTTTGATTGGGCTTTGTTTTAAATGATGATTTGGTTTGGTTGTTGGCCCCTTGTGGCAAAAATAACATGTATTTAGGCAACATTTTCATATGTTCTTGCATTGTTCTTCATACATGTATAGTGTGTGCACTCTAAGTGTTTGATAAAATGCCCAAATGACATTTTCTTGTTGTTTTGGACTCCGATGAGTACCAAACTTTGGGGATCACCATAATTATTCATGTTTATCATGTTTTGATCATTGGTGGTGTGTTTTGTACACCTTGTCCCTTGAGTGCCTCGCTCATGCATTAGTCATGCATCACACATGCACACTAGATGCATTTTGCTACACACACTCTAACACTTGACATGTTTTTTTTTTTTTTTTTTTTTTGCATTCACTCATGCTAGTTAAGTCTTTTTAGACCTTTTAGCACATATAACATGTTCTTGTGTCCATGTCATGCCTAGGTCCATATCATGTTCCATCATCCTTAGCATGTCATGTTCTTTATGCTTTGTAGCTTTTTTTTTAATGTTTGTATTATGTTTGAGCTTCATTTTCTCATTCATCTTGCACTCCTCATGCATCATCTTCATATCTTCTTTTCTTTCCCTCCTTCCTCTTGATTGATTTGTCTATTCGTGACAAAAAGGGGGAGAGTATTGTCATTTTTATATGACTCATGTGCACACTCTTAGGGGGAGAAATTCTACCTTGTGCACATTCGTAGGGGGAGAAAGTCATAGGGGAGATGCATATACCAAGGGGGAGAAGACATTGTTTTGAGAAAACCTTGATTTACTTTATGCTTGTTTTCTCGTTACTTTATGATGCTTTGATATGCTTTGTTGCTCTCATTGCATCGTGTTTATGTGTTGGACATGCTTTTATCCTTATGCTATTGTGCTTTATTGGTTGCATGTTCGGATGATCACTTTCTTTGCTATATGATCATTGTTGTCATTTCTATATGACTGTTTGGTGTATGATCAAGTTGCTCACATGTTTCACATCATGTTTACTTGATCGCAATTTACTTGTTACATTATACTTGTCCGTTCATTACTTACTTTACCTTGAGGGTCTAATGTGTTTTGTGCAAGTGTTTCAGGTTACAAGTATATATGTTCCAAGTTCATCACAGCTCCTATGATTCATGATAGGGGGAGTGATATGATAGGGAAGTACTTTATAATTTGTACCCATGTTGCTTATGTAAGCTTTAAGGGTTTGTTTCATGCATAGTTTATAGGCCTTTGTGGTTTGTGCTATGCATTTGCTATACCATGCTTATGCAGCCTTTATGCATGTTTGCTTGTTGTTCAATGTCACGCATTTTACTTCAAGTACATCACTCTTGTGCCTTTGTAGGTCTTTGTGGTTTGTGCCATGCATTTGTTATACCATGCTTATGCAACCTTGATGCATGTTTGCTTGTAGTTCAATGTCATGCATTTTTACTTCAAGTACATCACTCTTGTGCCCTTGTAGGATTGTTCCTAGATGCATATACGTTCTATGCATTGGTTGAGTGATGAACACTCTTGTGCCCTAGTAGGATTGTTCCTAGATGCAAATACTTCGTGTATTTTGCATTGGTTGAGTGTTGGAGTTGCAAATGATTCTCTTCAAATGAGCTTATCATTTTGCATATCCGGATGTTCATTTCATGTGTGAATGAGCATAGTAATTGCTTGTGTATAGTGATTACTTGTTTGATCTTGCTATGATCTAGTGTTTCTATTTCATTTAGCTTGATCTTGCTATTATTGCTCCATATGCTTTTCAAGTTTTTCTGCATACAATGATGTTATTGTGTTGTTGTGTTTCAGGAGATACTTGTTCATATGTTTCAAGAGCTTATCAGAATCTAGAATTAGGTGTGAGTGAGTTTTGCCTTTGTTCCCAAACTCACGTTTAAGTCTAGAGTCTGTTTTAGGGTTTTGTCACGGAATAGCCAAAGGGGGAGATTGTAAAGTTGTTATTTACAACTATATTTTTTGTTGGCTTTTATTCCGTGCCAAATTTGATTGTAATTGATTTCAATCTTGTATACCCTGTATTTATTGTGGGATTTATTGTAAGGGTTGTGTGTGAGAAAGAGAGAGTGTGAAGACTCAAGAAATTGAAGACTGAAGAGTTTTCGCGGGTATCTCGCTACTACGCATCCCGCGAAATGGTGCATGTGCCCTGCACGTGATGGAAGCTGAAGAGTCATGCCAGGCTGTCATTTTCGCGAGTGTCTCGCTGGTAAGGCCTTCCCGCGAGACAGTCGCGAAACATTCTGCCTGGAGGATTTTTATGAGTGACCTTCTTACCCTTCACCCTCTCTATATATATACCCTCATTACCCACAAATGTTGGTGTGGCTATTCAGAGAGAAAAACCCTAGATAGGTTTTCTACAACTCACCCACCCATTTTTTGAGAGAAAGCTACTCCTCTTTAGTGAGATATCATTGTAGTCTCTTCTCCATCCCTCTCCGATTATCATACCTTGAGAGGAGATTTGTACCCAAACACAACCCATACACATTCAGAGTGTAGAGAGTGTTTTGGAGCTTTTGAGAAGCATTGGAAGAAGCCAAGGATGGCAAATGCAACATGGAGCTTGTTGCGGGATCCGGAGAGCTAGACAAGACACGGTTCCGAGAAGCCTTGTTGGAGTAGGAGCTTGGAGGGCTTAGGTACATCGGGTAGATTAGGCTTGGAGGGTCTCTTGCTAACTCATGTATCCCAACTGATTTTCTAGTGGATCGATTTCCGCTTGGAGGGCGGCGGAGAGGTTTTTCGCCGAGTTCTTCGGTTTCCTCTTCGATAACACGTCTCGGTGTTATCTGTGTTTGCATCCTTCTTCCCTACTCTTGTTTATTTCATTTTTACTGCTGTGTTGCTTTAAATATGGATTAGAGTAGTTGTTGTGCTCATACGCTTGTGTTTACACTATTTCGCACTTATCATTAAGTTAGTGTAAAATCAACCAAGCCGTAATTTTAATTTGGGGGTCTAAACTGCTCGTGTGTTTTCAACACGATTTTCGAGCTTTCAGTATTAATAAAACTCTACAATATAACTTTTTCAAGAGTATTTTTTCTCCCCCGTTGTAAGATATATCTTTTGTCCGTTTTTTGTATTCTTGAATTTTTTTTTTTTTTTTTTTGAGAAGCTGTATTCTTGAAATTAATTGTCCTTTGTATAGTCTAAATTGGATAGTTATAGTAAGAATCCTGTAATCGTGACAAACATGGTTTGTATAATTATAGTTTGTATAATTGAGGTTTTTTGTATTTTCCCTATTCAGTATGTCTTCATTTGACTATATTTAAGAGAGTTTCTCATTATTTATAATAATAATAATAAAAGAGAAGGTTTTTTTTTCCTTTAAAAAAATCAGTATATTTCTTTTAATTGTCTATGGAGTTATCATAATATTTTTATGATATCATGATAATGTTTGATTGGCCAATGGAGTTAGCACAAAATTTTTGTACCATGATTACGTTATTAGAGTTTGATAGACAATTAGCAAAATAACTAATGTTCTACTAATAGAATTTTTAAATGATTTTACATAGTTTTCTGTGAATGATAAATAAAAGTACCCGCGCATTGCGCGGGTCATGCACTAGTTAGAATAATAATCAAATACTAAGAGTTTTGTAACTCAATTGGCATATACCATAAATGTTACAAACGAAGATATCCATGAAATTGTAAGCACCATCTGTTAGGTTCTAAAGATTTAGGATTTTATGTATTTAGAACTCTAATGTGTAATGTTGGCAAACCATAATCAAAACAATATGTTTAGTCTTGTTTAAGCTTGCTCAAAGTATGTTTATTTGTAAAACTGGAATCGAGTGATTGCAGATTTATTGGACTAAATCTGTAAGGCTCGATCGATCGAAAATTAGACTCGATCGATCGAACCACGTACAGATTTATTTTTCTGCAGAGTTCCAGTTTAGCCCAAACTCTATTTAAACATCTTGGGGTTCAAGTAAAACACTCCTATATATAAGGAAAACCCTAGAACGTTTTTTAGAGACTTTTGAAGAGAGAGATTAGAGTGTCTCTTGTGCCTCCTTTTATTTTATTAGGGTTTTATACCCAAACCTCTCTAAGTCTTTGTTGCTCATATTTACTATTTATGTGAATCTCTTGTGAGATCATTGAGGAGCTTTCCTTCACATAAACTTAGGGTTTTCAAGGTAGAGATATTTTCTACATCTTGATGATCAACAAGGTTGCTGCCATTGGAGCTTAAAAGAAAAACAAGCGGGGGTGCTTGTACTTGATTGAAGAATTCAAAGAAAGAAGTAGTCCATGGACTCGAAGCCTGCGCGTGGTCGTGTCAGGAAGTTTTACTGGTGGGTAGAATTAGGAAGTCAAGCGGGGAGCTTGTAAGTCCTTTTGTAAGAACTTCAATTCTTTCTTAGTGGATTCCGTTTTGCCTTGAGGATCGGTGAGTCAAATCCTCCCCAGGTTTTTCTGTGTGGTTTCCTTGGTGATCATATCTTGTGTTCTTTATTATTTCCGCTGCTTTATATGTTTTATATGCATGATATGATTATTTGATTGTTTTAACCTAGAATTGTTTAATTTGTCTAAGTAACAACTTGGCTAATTAATCTAGGCTACGCAATCTGGTTGTGGTTTAAGGGGTCTAAAACTCATCAAGTGGTATCAGAGCGGGTAGCTCTTCTGTTTTAGATCTTTTGATCTAAGAGCTGATCCTTGACCCCTGTTGTCATGGACAATTTAAAGTGTCTTTCTACTCATGTTTGTGATGTTTTGAATAAAAAGGACACTATTGTTTCTGCTGATTTTTTTGATGCTTTTGAAACTCTTCGTAAGGAATTATCTAAATCTTTGAAAATTTCTAAGAGATTCAAGGAAGAGTTAAAATTGGCTAATCTTGAAAAAGAGGAATTACTTGTTAGATTAGATGAATCTAATAAAAAGAATGAATTTTTGAGAAATCAAATTTCCTCTCAAGATGAGAAGATGAAAAGCTTGGAACAAGAATTAGTTGAATCTAAATCTAAAATTGAAAATTTGACTAGTACCAAGCCTGCTGATGATAACAGAATTGTTTCTGTTTCTCTTAAGCCTAAAACTGAAAAAGTTTATATCCCTCCTTTCAAGAGGAATAATAAAGAAAAGGCTTATTTTGCTAGGTTAGACAAAGGTAAAAGTTCTGATGTTAACGCTGAAGTTTCTAAATCTAAGTCTAAACCTACTGTTAAAGAGCATAATAAATCTGTTTTTGTGCCTACCTATCACCTTTGTGGTGTTGTTGGTCATATTAGACCAAATTGTTCTTTGTTGAGGCAAAAACTGAAATCTGAAACTAGAATTGCTGTTAGGAATACTGATGTTCCTAAATTTGTTCCTGTTTGTCACTTTTGTGGTGTCCGTGGTCACATTCGTCCTAATTGTCATAAATTGAGACCTAAGCATTCTGTATGTCAATCTAGGATATGTGATGATATTTCTCATGCCATAAGTCCATATAAATTGTTTCATATTATTTTGAAAAATTTGAGCTTGTTGGCTTGTGAAAGGAATTTGCAGGATTTTAGTCTTTCTCAGAAGATTGGTGTAATTCCTCAAATACACTCTGCTTCTCATGGATTTTCACCTACAAAGCCGAAGACTCGTGCTATATGGGTGAGAAAATATCCTTTAAGGTGAGTGTTGCTGACTTGTCCCTGTTTTAATTCTTTCAATTAATTGTGGACATGTCTTGTTTTTTGTTTTTGGTTGTTTTGGTTGTTTTTTTTTTTTTTTTTTTTTAAAAAAAATCCAAAAACATTGAAAAATTTCAAAAAGACAAAAATATTTTATTTTGCGTCTTGTTTTATTTTTCTTGAGGATTACATGAGTTATGATATCTCTCTCTTGATTTAGAACATGCTTGACATTGCGGAGAAACTTGAATAGTTTATGCTAAGCTATTTTTGATTTTGAATGAGTATGTACTAGTTTGTGCATGTACTCATGGGTTAATTAAGAAATTGATATTTCTTGTTTGTGTACCCTCTATAGCTTAGTTAAATACTGTCATGCATTGCATTTGCATTGATCATTTAGCACAATGTGTGTTTTTTGTTTTTGGTCATAAAATTTTTTCAAAATCTCAACAAGTGGTTATAACGTTTGTTAAAACCAAAAAGATTTTTGTGTTTTGTATTATAGATCTTGGATTTATAATCAAGGATTGGCCATATTATCTTTACATAACATGTTTATGTACCCTGTTTAGCTTGGATGAGCTTATTTTATTGCACTTGACTAGTTGAAGCTTTGTAGTGCATGTTGTGTGGGAAAGATGTGTGTGGTTATTAATCACTTTGTCTTGATCTTGAAGTCATATGTTATTTGACTGTCGGACTTGATCCTTTTGAGAAAGGCATAAATAACCATCTCACCACTGTTCACTAGCCAATCGTGAACACTTTAGTGCATATCATAAGATTTTGTGCTCAAGAAAGTGTAGCACATGCACAAAAAGAACATAAGGTGTAGCCTCAATTAATTCATTTAATTAAAACTGGCGTGTACTATTAGGCTTGATGCCAATTCACTTAATTCAAACCGGTGTGTACTATTAGGCGTGATGCCAATTCACATAAATAAGAGGCAAAAATTCAAGAAACTTACATGATTGCAAGCTTTTGTTCTAGGAGATGTGAGAGTTATATGATGTAACTCTTTAGGTGATAGTCTCTTTCAAATTCTATGTGATGAATTTTGTAGACTTTGTGTTTGATTTCTATTCACATATCACCTCACATGTATCTCAAGCTTTTGCTAGTTGCACACACTACACAAGTTACTCTTTGTTAAACTTGGTACATTATATTGTGTGTGATTTTGTTGTGGCCATCCAAGATTAAAAGTTCCTTGATTTTAATACAAAATGTGTTTCAAGTTTGAAAATTTTGAAAATATCTTGAGATTTGTGCACAGCATATTTGTTGCTTAAGAAAATTCAATGGGAAAATGATTGAAACTTGTTTTTTGAGAAAATTGGGTTTAAATTTTGGGTTTTTGAAAAAGCATTTCATCTCATACTCATGCATTTTGTTTTCGTTGTTTAATGCTTTGAGGAGTTGTTTTCAAAATTAGGTTTGTGTTTTTCAAAATTGTGTTTTTTCTCAAAAATTTTGTGAGCCTCTGCCCAGTTCGATCGATCCATTCTGATTTTCGATCGATCGAAAAAGTGCTTTAATTTGTTTAAAAATGACTGTTTCATTCGATCGATCGAATGTATTTTTCGATCAATCGAAAGTCGCGAATCAGGTTTTTAAAAAGGGTTTGTTCTTGATCCGAATTGGGGCTTTTGTTAAATTGAGTTGAATTTGATGAAATTGGCTTGTTGTTTTGATGTAATTAAGTATTATACTCTGTGTGTTGTGTTATGTGATGCTCAATTCATTAATTTGTTTAAAAAATTCAACAAGTGGTTTTCAAATTTTTGGGATTTTTGTTAGAAACTCTATGCTCAAACCAATTTTGTCAATTTGAACTTAAATTGAACTTAATTTTTATTGCATTAGTACATGCATCATGTCATTGTAATTGTTCACGCATCATATAGATTTTTATTCTATATTGTTTTTGTGCTAATTTGCAGTCTGCCCTTGGTTTGTGTTTCAGATTCACATGCATTGCATTGATTTCTGTATCCATCTTGCAGTTTTGCAGTCATATCTCTCATTGTTTTCACACATAGCATGCATACACTTTGCTACATTGGGTACTCAACTTGATTAAAAAAATTGATTTATTAATTTTTGAGCTATGTACTTTCTAGTATATGCCTTTTTTATGTGTGAACTGTAGAAAATATTTTTCTTAAGAGATATGATGGATAATCAATGTGCAAATATTTTTTCTACTCATGCAACTGTTTATGGGTCACATAGTGCCATGTTTGCATTTTATTGAAAGAGAGAATATTTTTTCTTCATGTGTGTCCTCACCTTAGTTTTTAACTTTGATTTGTGTGTTTTTAACTTTGGTCCTGTTGGTGAGGATGTTCCTGATCCTGTTAGTGATGCTGCTGCTGCTGCTGATTTCCCCCCCCCCCCCTCTCCTAAAGTTTCCTCAAAACTGTTTTTCCCACAACTTGTTTTGTTTTTCCTATTTTTATAGGGGGAGTAAAGTTTTTTTAACCTATGTTGTTCATAGAGGGAGCTGTCTCTATTTTCTATAGAGTTGAATTTTTTTTGTGTTCCCCTTGATTCTCTATTTTCTCTTATCCTTTATTGCGTATGTTGACTGTTTACTCGTTGTATGAGTTGTCTTTGTCAATACGTGACAAAAAGGGGGAGAAATTATTGATTTATGGGAGTCATGTTTGTCTTGTTTAGGGGGAGTTGAAATTATTTTTGAAAGGGAAGAAAATAAAAAATTTTTGTTGTATCTAACTTAGGGGGAGAGTTAGTTTACTTATGTTTTTATATCTGTTTCTTGTTCACTGCTCATTGATTTATATTTATGAGTTATTCATGATATATGTCTTTGTTTTGTGTTTTGTGAAGTCAAGAATTTATTTGTTGATTTACTGTTTTTCTGTCACACATGCGTTTATGCGTTTGTTGAGTGTTTCAGGAATATACAGGGTGATTCATTTGAGCTGCTGTCTACACTTGCAACTGATGGATAGTAGTTAGGATGGATTTGTTGTTATGAGCATTATTTTTGTAATGAGCTTTTACTTTGTAAACTTTGAACTTTTAGTTTGTGTTTTGTCACGGATTGCCAAAGGGGGAGTTTGTTAGGTTCTAAAGATTTAGGATTTTATGTATTTAGAACTCTAATGTGTAATGTTGGCAAACCATGATCAAAACAATATGTTTAGTCTTGTTTAAGCTTGCTCAAAGTATGTTTATTTGTAAAACTGGAATCGAGTGATTGCAGATTTATTGGACTAAATCTGTAAGGCTCGATCGATCGAAAATTAGACTCGATTGATCGAACCACATACAGATTTATTTTTCTGCAGAGTTCCAGTTCAGCCCAAACTCTATTTAAACGTCTTGGGGTTCAAGTAAAACACTCCTATATATAAGGAAAACCCTAGAACGTTTTTTAGAGACTTTTGAAGAGAGAGATTAGAGTGCCTCTTGTGCCTTCTTTTATTTTATTAGGGTTTTGTACCGAAACCTCTCTAAGTCTTTGTTGCTCATATTTGCTGTTTATGTGAATCTCTTGTGAGATCATTGAGAAGCTTTTCTTCACATAAACTTAGGGTTTTCAAGGTAGAGATATTTTCTACATCTTGATGATCAACAAGGTTGCTACCATTGGAGCTTAAAAGAAAAACAAGCGGGGGTGCTTGTACTTGATTGAAGAATTCAAAGAAAGAAGTAGTTTGTGGACTCGGAGCCTGCGCGTGGTCGTGTCAGGAAGTTTTACTGGTGGGTAGCATTAGGAAGTCAAGCGGAGAGCTTGTAAGTCCTTTTGTAAGAACTTCAATTCTTTCTTAGTGGATTCTGTTTTGCCTTGAGGATCGGTGGGTCAAATCCTCCCCAGGTTTTTCCGTGTGGTTTCCTGGGTGATCATATCTTGTGTTCTTTATTATTTCCGCTGCTTTATATGTTTTATATGCATGATATGATTATTTGATTGTTTTAACCTAGAATTGTTTAATTTGTCTAAGTAACAACTTGGCTAATTAATCTAGGCTACGCAATCTGGTTATGGTTTAAGGGGTCTAAAACTCATCACCATCCCTACCATAGGTAATTTGTTCAAGAATGACTAGCAGAACCTTCCTTGGATTTAAGAGATGAAAGAATGTGGAGAGGTTAAGAAATTTGGGTTTGAGCGAAGACAGAGGAAGGGCGAGGAGAAAGGAAAATAATTTTAATTGGTTTTAGTTTCTCCCTTTTTTTTTTTTTTTTTTTATTTAAAATTCATGCCATGTGGAAATCCATGTGGCAGCCTAAGTTGCATGAAAGTAATTTTATTATTTTTACTATCTATGTCAGCATTTTTCATATATCACATATATATGGATAAAGACTATTTTAATACAATATCAAAAAATCAGAAATTAAACTGATAATCTAAAATATTAGGATCATTTTGACGCATAAAGAATATGTTAGGAAGCAAAATGATATTTACCCAAAAGAATAATGGTTAAAAATTATATTCACTGACACTTGAGATTTTCAACTTTTAAATAAAAGTCATAGTAGATAGTGAAACATGTTTTGAACTCATGACCACATGTGCTAATATTGTCACAAAATACCAATAGTCCAAAAGTTTTAATCTTTTAACTATTATTCTAATAAAATCTACCACCTTAAAGCTATCCTCTCTATTTTTTTTTTTTTGTTTTACATAATTTGTACTTTAAGTCTTAGCCTAACTCGTGAATTCAATACGTAAAATCAATAAATTATCACTTGAGTGCATCCCAAGAGTAGGTAGAATCTTCATAGAAAATTAAATAATGACTCATGCAATATGCTTTCAGGGTAAACTATTGAATGGGCAGGAAATAGCAGTAAAAAGGCTCCCGAGAAGTTCTAAACAGGGATTGATAGAGTTCAAGAACGAAGTTATTCTCATAGCCAAACTCCAGCACACCAATCTCATCAGGCTTTTAGGGTTTTGCATTCAACCAGAAGAAAAAATACTAATCTATGAGTTCATACCCAACAAAAGTTTAGACTTCTTCCTCTTTGGTAGGATATATGTTCATTACTAAGAAAAATTTCTTATATGATGACATATATATACACACACACACATATACATATTTTTATATGAAATCAATCAATACTAATCATTTGCTAGCAAAATTTTTTTTTTTTTTTTTAGTCTGTATCAGATTCTACTAAAAGGCTTATATTAAATTGGCAAAAACGCTTCAATATCATTGAAGGCATTGCTCAAGGACTTGTTTATCTTCACAAATATTCAAGACTAAGAGTAATTCATCGAGATTTAAAAGCAAGCAACATTTTGCTTGATGGGGAGATGAATCCAAAAATTTTAGACTTTGGAATGGCTTGAATATTTGAGCTGAAAGGAATAGAAGAAAACACAAATAGAATTGTCGGAACATAGTAAGTATTCATTATGTTTCAAGTAAGCACAGTTTAATTCTATTTTTGAACATGTGTGCATGTGTATATGTGCTTGTTTATACACTAAAGTACATTTTTGAATTATTCTTTCGGTGGTTATATGCCTCCGGAGTATGCTAAAAATGGTGTTGTTTCAATGAAAACTAATGTATTTAGCTATGGGGTCCTACTATTAGAAATCGTGAGTGGCAAGAAAAATAACAGTCGCAATTGCTTTGATTATCAGCTCAACCTTATAGGATATGTAAGCTTCTCTCATAACTCTAAATTTATATACATAATTTTGAACTTACTAACATCTTGTTTACAACTGGACTTGTATTAGGCATGGCAATTATGGAATGAAGGTAAGGGTTTAGAGCTAATAGCCCCAACAATACTAGATGGGTTATGCCTTCCATCTGACGTATTGAGATGCATTCATGTTGGTCTATTTTGCGTACAAGACCAAGCAACAGATAGACCCACCATGGTAGATGTTGTTTCTATGCTTTCAAAATAAACTCTTCAACTTTTCCCTCCAAAACATCCTGCATTTTTTGTCAACACTAATCAAGATGGATCATCAAGGGGTTCCGAAATTAAGCTAGAAAAATGTTCTATAAATAATGTCACACATTCACAAATGGAAGCTAGATAAATAGTAAAATACACTTTTTACGTATGAAAGTAGTATATATACATGCATGTTTGACAAGGCTATTCCCTGATGATTTATTAGGATTTTCAATAAGAGGTATACACTTATACATAACTAGTAAGTTCCACGTGCAATGCACAAATAATTTTATAATATTTCATATAATATGGTTTTGGAGGATGTTGTACATATATATATTATAGCATAATTGTTATAGAACTTTATTAGTAATGAGTTCATCATAAGAAGTAACAATTATAGATTGCACATATATATCCTTTATAATTATTCATTTCAAGTAATGAGAAATTAAAAAAAAAAAAAAAAAAAACAACTTTAGACGAATATTGTAGAATGAAATTTGATAGAGAATGTCTCTTTTTCTTTCTCCTTAATTCCAAAATAAAATACACATCTTAAATATCCATAATCAATCACAGCCTTTACAAAACCAACAAGTCCACAACACTCGACCTTAACATCAAAATTGTAATTTCCGTTGTCACTCAATATAAAATGCAAGCCCCCTTCCTTGGTTGTAGCCAACTCATAGGAGTTAAGATTAGATGAGACAACAATGTTAGAACTAGGTAGGTGTTGTCAAAAGATTGAAGGTAAATGACATTGTAGACACTTGATTTTGCATTCATAATTTAATCTTGGAAGATAGCTAGAGTGACCATTCATATACCCAAAATTTAGAGTTACATTACATGCATTAATTCATTCATTGCATATCATAAAAATGATCTTAAGATTCTAACGGTCGCAACGGTATGCCCGATTCCCAAATCAGACCGTCAGATTGAAAGATATCATATGATCAGGTTTTCATGGTCTCCATGCATTTTGTTTAGGTGGAACCGATCACGCGTGAATAATTTAAATTAATTTTGATTGGTTAAACAATTAAAATTAATTAAATAATTTTATGATTGGTTGTTGATTAGTGTAAAAAATAGGCCTACTTGCATGGGAATAATGTGGATAATCAGATAACAAAGAAATTGTGGATAACTAAGTCTTTTTAGAATATTTATCTATTAGATAATTATTACTTTAAAGACCTGAATATCAAGAAAAATGGATTAATTTTTAGAATATAAATTAAAAACGCATCTAGGTGCAATTCTCGGCTAAAAAATTCTCAAAAAATGAGTCCAAACCAAACCAAAATTGAAAAGGGGGCTCATCACCCAAGAGGGCCTGTCGGCTATCATGGAGTGCCAATTGGCCCAAATGCTTGGCCCAATTAAGATAAAAACTTATCTTTTTTTGACTTTTTAGAGATAAGGACGCGTTCCAACTCATATATGGTCTTATTCAGCTTGTTTTTCAAGCATCCCAACCTCTATAAATAGAGGAAAAAGATCAAAATTCAAGGCCCTCCTTTTTCTGACCTCTCTGCTCCCCTTATGTTAAAGACATTCTAGAAGCCTTGTCTTTAAGAACTTCTTTTTTGTAATTAAAGTGTTTTAGACCTCAAAGAAGTGAAAATTTCTTTGATTTCTAAAATATTCTTCCATTGAAGGGTACGCTCATGAAAGTAGGTATTTAGTTTCATTCTTATGTTTATTTTTCTTTTCTCTTAATTGACATGTTGAGTTGTTCATTGCATGATTTTTGTTAATAAGTGTTTGATTTTATTATGATCTTGTTCACAATTTATATATGCCCATGTTCTTATGCTTAGTTAGAATGTTCTTTAATTGTTTAACATGTTTTAATTCTTCTTTGATTTCAAAATCAACAATTAATCACCAAAACTCTTTTTTTTTTTTTTTTTTTTAAATAAAAACAGATGTATTTTCACTAAATATAGATCTAAAAATTTTTCTGGTCATAAAACAGATCTGAATTTTCACTAAATACAAATCTGAAAATTTTTCTAAAAATACAGATCTGAAATTTTTTCTAAAATAGTTTTCTTCTTAAATAAAAGACTGCAAATTTTGAATTTTAAAGAATGAATTAATAGTTAGGTTAAAGTTTTTTTTATGTCATTCCATAAATGATGCATACATAATAGATTTGACTTATGAATATGAATCCTCTTTTAAAAATCTCATTTTTTTTTTTTTAACCTTACAAAACAGATCTGATTTTTATTAACCAAATCCCATTTTCCCTTTACAAATAGATATGATTTTTATTAACCAAATCCCCTTTTTTTTATCCTTTACAAAACATTTCTAATTTTTATTAATCAAATCTCTTTTTTTTTTTTAATCCTTTACAAAAAAGATCTGATTTTTATTAACCAATCTCATTTTTTATTTTATTATTATTATTATTATTATTTTTATCCTTTACAAAATAGATCTGATTTTTATTAACCAAATTTCACTTTTCTCAACCTTTTAAAAACAAATTTGATTTTTCTTTAAAAAGAGGGCATATTCATAAGACAAATTTGTTTAAATTAATTTTGTTAAGTGTTTGTTACATATGTCATAGCATATCATTCAATGTCATACAAAAGGGCATATAATAATGGTCATTAGAGTCTAAAAGACTAGACTCTGTTTGGGCGGAATGGATGCCTAACACCTTCTCATTTCAGAACCTAGCCCCCGAACTTAGGTTTTTGTATAGTAGACTAGTGTTTTGTCTTTTGTTTTGGTAGATTGTAACTAGGATCAAAGCTTTGTAATTTTTACATAGATTGTATTTAGGACCAAGGTCTTGTAAAGTTATTCTACTAAATTGTATTTCTATAATCAATTAATAACATTTGAGGAATTTTTGGTCATGTAATTGTATTTTATTTTTTCTTATTTTTTATATAAAAAATAAGTGACCACTCCACACAGTTACCCAAAAGAGAGGTGCCCTAAGTGCCTAAATCTCTTTTTGAGAGCACCGCAAACCATGGCGGTCTCTCACAGTGGCGACTTCGCTAGAGATGTCGAGGACTAAGTTTTGTATTAGACTTTAAGTGTCCAATTAATACCCTTGTTTTGTATGATGTTGTTGTTTGTTTGGTTGTTTATGTCTTGAGATGTTTGTATGATATTTTTTGTTTGTATTGCCATGTTGATTGTTAAAAGTTTTTCCTAACTGTCATAGTGTGTGCCATCAAAATAACAAATATGCATGCACCCATCTCAACATATGGTGGTAGTAACCATGGATCATCGGTCTTCATTAGATTTGGGTACCTAGTGGTGAACTCACCAACTCATAGCCCAAAGTCACTGGATCATTTCCTGTTGACTACAAAGGATAGACCATGCCGTTTGAACCAACATAATGTTCATCACATTACAAGTTGGGAGGTGTAATGTCCTAGCTATGGGAAATGATAAAGCAACAAACTCACACTACAATGTAATGACTTAGAATCTATCCATAGGCCAATCCATGTCAAAATTTCATTGCATTTTGTGTGTGTTTGTTTGGTTGATAGATTGATGTAGATGGAGACCTAACTTTGTTTGACCCAACCAAGCCTTTTCTTAGGGGAGAATTTGGTCAAGATCAAAGGGAAGACTCCAAAGAGAATCCAAGGATGACATTCAAGCTAGCAGTTTTAGTTCCAAGCCCATCACAGTCTTGAAGCCCGTAAGCATAGAAGACACTCCACAATGGCAACATCACAATCCTGTGTTCGACTTATAAGACAGCCCAAGCCATAAGAAGTCCAAAGACTCCATCACTATGGTAGAAAGGGGAGAACATCCAAACACTAAAGAACCTATGAACGCTCAAGAGCTGCTAAACACCATGGTAGTAAGTCAAATTTAGTTGAGGGAAGACATGAACCTTATCGTACAGCAGTTTCAGAACCTGAAGGGTGGCCAATAGGAGAACAAGACCGATCGGAATCCCCCTATCCTAGAGGGTGAGACGAATATTAACGAAAGGATAAACAAGGTGGAAGAGATGATCAAAAGAGCCTGCAAGATGGAAGGCCTTATGGATTACCAATCACTCTCACTTTTCCCCGATGTGAGATTGCCTCCCAAGTTCAAGATGCTGACCTTGGACAAGTTTGATGGGACTGGCTACCCAAAGTCTTTAAAGATGTACATGAGGGCTATACAGCCCCTAGGAGCAATTGAAGAACTACTTGCTCAAATGTTTCAAAATACAAAATACCTTGACTGGAGTTGCTCTTAGGTGGTTCCTCAACCTAGATGACGCTAGTTAGAGCAAGGAGTTGGGAGGACATCTGCCATGACTTTCATAATCAATACATGTACAACATAGAAGTGGATGTGACAAGGAGAGATTTGGAGACCACTAAACAAGAGCCGAAAGAGTCTTTCTCTACCTTCATTACCAAGTGGAGGTCCAAAGTTGCACAGATGATGAATATGCCAAGTGAAGAAGAACAATTGGCCATGGTTGTAAAAAACTTGTTACCTATATACCATAAGTATTTGTTTGCTCAGTATTTTCCAAATTTTAAAGTTTTAATTGCTGTTGGTGCCTAAATTGAGGATGCAATAAATAGTTGCACCGTAAAAAATAAGGATGCACCGAGGTTTAAAAAGAATTTAGGGTCTAGTTCTAAAATTGCAAAAATTTCTAATATATACAAAAATGATCCTTACCAATTTATTTCCCCCATTACCCTTGTGAAAATATCACAAGGGCCGCCTCCAAGGCCTAGAAGGGAATTTCATGAGTTGTATATGCCCATAAGTCAAGTGTTTGAAAAATTAAAAGCAAAGGGTTGCTAAAACCCTTAAACCCAAGACCAATCCCAAACCCATTACCTGCAAGATTTGATGTGAGTAAAAGGTGTGCCTACCATCAAGGCCCCGGCCACGACACTAACAAGTGTTTTGGCCTTCGTCATGCAATTCAAGATTTAATAGACACTAAGGTGATTGCACCACCTACAAGGCCTAGCGTCACCAATAATCCCTTACCCAACCACAATTTTGGGATAGGACCGAGGATTAATTGCTTGATGATTGAAGAGAAAGGAGAAAAGGACCTGTCTGAGTTGATTTATGACTTACCCGAATGCTTTATGATGACATAGGAAGAGTTGATGGGTATGACATCCACTGTAGGGTATGATATATGGAGTGAAGACGCTATGGAAACCCCAAACTACCCAATATCCACATATGGGGGGAATACTTCAAACCCCAATCAAACTACCCAATGTCCACAAATGGGGGGAGACACTTTAAACCCAAATCAAGTTACCTAACACCTACAAATGGGGGGAGACATTTCAAAACCCAAGATACTAAACTAAATGACTTATAAAAAATTTCCCAAATCACAAGGGGGGGGAGACACTTTAAACCCCCACATTTGGAGACAGACAACCTAATAGAAGCATTGAACAAATCTACCCAACAAACACCCATTGAAGAGGATGAGGTCCTCAAGCAGCTGCAGAAGACACAAGCTAATATATCTGTATGGGGTTTACTCATGGCCTTATATAAGCACCACCAGAATCTGGTAAATCTTCTTAATCAAATCCAAGTCCCTACAAACCACTACTTCTTAAGATCTGAATGTTATGATTGGGTTTATAAGTAGGGAACTCACTATTTCCTACCCTAACAAAGATTTGATAAAGAAAGGGAAGCACCACAATGATCCATTGCACATTATTGTAGATGAAAAAGGCAAGAGGATCCCAATGGTCTTAATTGATGATGGAAATGCCTTAAATGTGTATACTTTAAAGACTGCAAGTTGCTTGGGCTTAAGTACTGAGGATTTTGTGCCCAATGATCAGCATGTGAGAGCATATGACAATAGTAGAAGAGAGGTCTTGGGAACCATGACACTTGAGCTCACCATAGGGCCAACGGTCAAGAAAGTGGAATTTCAAGTGTTGAACATAGCTTTATGCTTCAATATGCTCCTTGGGCGATCATGGATCCATGATACAAAGGTCATACCTTCATCCCTATACCAAAAGGTTTAGTTTCCATATGAAGAAGCCATAGTTACCATATATGGTGATTCTTTGACTATACCAAAGCCCAATTTTGGTATTGACTCTAAGAAAGAGCCATTAACCTTGGATGACTTTGAAATTGAGAAGCTTGGTTTTGGAAGAAAAGAAGAGGAGGTAGAAAAGATTCACATGAACTTTGCTCCCTACAGCAACAATAATGTGGTGGCAATGATAAGGAGAATGTATTATCTTCCAAGGATAAACTTGGGGAAGACTGTGAAAGAGGCAATTGCTCAAGTTCTGATAATTCCTATTACCACCCCAATTTTTAGGCTAGGTTATAAGCCTACTAATGATGACTTCCTAGAATTGGAGTTGAGAAGAATGGCCCGTGCAAAGGCCAAAGCAAATGGAATTCCTTGTCCCCTAGAACCCCTAAAGCCTTACACTCCCACATTGAATGGAAAATTTGTCAAAGCTGGAGATAGTCAACGCTATTAGGGATTCACTGAACTTAGGTATAATCCTGAGTTGAAAACAATGGTGCTTGGGTTTGAACTATTCTTTGATTGTGACAACAAGCTTCTAGAACTAAAGAAGGAAGAAACAAATTGGGTCCCAACTGATTAGGCTGATTACATAGACCCTGATGCAATGACCACGCTTCTAGGAGATGCCATTTGCAATATAGAAGAAGAAGAGTACTAGGAAGCTTGCCAAAATGCATTAAAGAGCTTATATGAAGCAAGAACAGATGATGAAGATGACGAAGGGGGAGAAGCCCCTAGCGATGGTGATGAAGGTAGTGACAGCAAGAGTGATAGTAGTAGTAATAGTAGCAGTAGTGACAATGGAGATAGTGAGGATAACAGCAATAGTGATAGTGATAGTGATAGCTACAGTAGTAGCAATGATAAAGGAGAACAATTTTGATGAAGAAGTAGGATCTTTCTATGAAGACCATTTTAATGATGATGTAGACTACTGTGATGAAGATATAGAGGATGATGTAGAAGCTGAAGATGAAGAAAATGAGCTAAAAGCTGAAAGTGAAGATGTAGGAGATGATGTAGAAGTTGAAGATGAAGAAGTAGAGGAGGCCGTAGAAGTTGATGGTATAGATTACGATGATTACCCCTATGGACAACCCTCATATTGGAGTTGCATTACTGATGTTAGTTCAAGATTAGGCCCTTAATATGACAAGCATGTTAGAGAAATTCCTGAGTTAGGACCATTCCACAATTCAGAACTTGACTTATTGACCCCATACACTGAGGAAGAAGATGACATAAACGCTAGATTAGCCACTCTAGAGAATCTTGAAGATGAAGGTGAGAGAATGGGAGGGAATGAGTCAGAGTACTTCTCCCAATACATCCACCCAAGCAATAAAGGGAAGCAAGATTTGTTTGGAGACTAGATGGACAACAAAAAGCGTCTAGATGCTTATGTGTCTAACAAGCCCATGAACATGGAGATTGATGGTGAAGGCATGGATTATATGGATGAAGACCCTATGGTACTGATGCTGAAGGAAGAAGGCACTTACTGGGAGCTAGCCACCATCGTTGAAGCCATAGCCGAGTTGAAGAATTGGGCATGGGAGGGAGCCGTCCACCCCATGGAAGACTCTCTGTAGAAGATCAAGACCGCTGAGCCAATCACACCTGCCAAAAACATTGTCTCTATCCCTGTTGAGTTTGTTTCTGCTAATATTATTGTTCCTATTGTGTCTGTTTGTGATCGTCTTCCTATAAAGTCTGTTTCTATTGAATCTGTTAAGAACTCTATTCCTTATAATATGATTTTTAATTCTGCTTATTTGTTGGTTTTGAATGTTTTTATTTTAGAAATTGGTAAAGAAACTTTTAATAATAAGGAATTAAAACAAGGGCATGTAGAACCTATAAAAGAAGAAACCCAACCCGTTAACCTGGGAACTGATGATGAACCTAAGATGATACAAATGGGCAACACCTTAACCTCCTCTGAGAAAGATGCATTAGTCGCCCTATTGACAAAATTCAAAAAGGTATTTGCATGGTCATACGAAGACATGCCTAGGATTGATACAGACCTAGTGCAACACTGCATTCCAACAGATCCAACCATGAAGCCGGTCAAGTAGAAGTTAAGAAGAATGAAGCCAGAGTGGACTCTCAAGATCAAAGAAGAAGTTGAGAAACAGTACAATGTAGGATTTCTAAAGGTGGTCAACTACCCAGAATGGTTAGCTAATGTGGTTCTAGTGTCGAAGAAGGATGGGAAGGTGAGAATATGTGTAGACTTTTGAGATCTTAATAAGGCTAGCCTGGAAGATGATTTTCCCTTGCCTCACATTAATATCTTGGTCGATAACACAGAAGGACATGCCTTGCTATCTTTTATGAATGGTTTTTCAGGATACAATTAGATAAAGATGGCTCCGGAAGATATGGAGAATACCTCCTTCATTACTCTATGGGGGACGTATTGCTACAAGGTCATGCCATTTGGCCTTAAGAATGCTAGTGCTACTTACCAACGTGCAGCCACTACTCTGTTGCATGATTTGATCCATAAAGAAGTAGAAGTTTATGTTGATAACATGATATTGAAGTCCAAAGAAATCCAATGAGACTTTCCAGATGAGGATATCATGAGGATTGAGTTAGAATCATGGAGGATGTATTTTAATGGAGCAACTAATCAAAATGGAAGTGGCACTGTAGTTCTCTTAATTTCTCCAAAAGGGACATACATCCAATTCTCTAGTAGATTTAACTTCCCTGCCACTAATAATACCACTGAATATGAAGCTTGCATTATGGGGTTACAAGTGGCCCTAGGTTTAGGAGTAAAAGAGTTGGAAGTATATAGTGATTTAGCTTTTATAATTTCTCAGATTCAAAACATATGGAAGATCAAGGAAGAAAAGCTATTGCCTTATCATGAATATTTTCAGAAGTTGGCCTTAAAATTCGGTAAGATTCAGTACCAATATGTGCCAAGAATGTAGAATCAAATTACAGATACTTTAGCAACAATAGCATCCATGATAGATGGGCCTATGGAGGATGAAGATCGATTAATAGTAGTGGAACAAAAAGAAGAGCTAGCTTATTGCATGTCAATAGAAGAAGATGAGGGAATGGATGGGGATGGTAAATGGTATTCTGACATTTTACAGTATCTTAAGGATGAGACATACCCAAAGTCTACAGACAAGAATGACTAATTGACCATCAGAAGGTTGTCCACTAATTACATTATTTATGGTGAGAGGCTTTACAGAAGATCATATGACGGAATTCATCTCCTTTGCGTGACTGCCAAGGAAGCATAGCAAATAATTGAAGAGGTTCATGTGTCAAGTTATGGGCCACATATGAATGCATACATGTTGTCACGAAAGATAATGAGACAAGGTTACTACTGGACTATTATGGAAGCAGACTACGCCACCCATTTTCAAAAATGCCATCAATGCCAAGTCCATGGAGATCCGAAGCACTTGCCACCTATGCCATTACATACCATGACTTTACCCTGGCCATTCTCTATAAGGGGAATAGATATCATTGGGAAGATTCCCCTACTAGCATCCAATGGCCATGAATTTATACTTATTGCCATTGATTACTTCACTAAATGGGTAGAAGCTGCCTCATACATGGTTTTGAACTTAAAGAAAGTTGCTCAGTTTATTCAGAATAATATCATTTGTAGATATAGGGTACCGCATGAAATTATCTCAAACAATGGGTTGCATTTCAAGGGAGAAACAGAGAAGCTACTTCGACTGTTTAATATTCAGCACCATAAATCCTTACCCTACTGTTCTCAGACCAATGGAGTAGTTGAGGCTGCAAACAAGAATATAGGGCAAATATTAAAGAAGAGCACGAAGAACTACAAGGATTGGCATCTACAGTTACCCTATGCACTTTGGGGGTATAAGACATCAATTTGATCCTCCATAGGAACCACTCCTTACTCCTTGGTGTATGGGATGGAAGCAGTCCTCCCCATTGAAATGGGTGTTCATTCATTGAGAATAGTATTGGAGAGTGAAATCCTTGAAGTAGATTGGCTGCTGAGTAGGTATGATCAATTATGCATGATGGATGAGAAGAGACTTAAGGCCTTATATCACATTCAAGGTTACCAAAGGAGACTTAGGAAAGCTTTTAACAAGAAGGTGAGAATAAGAGATTTGAAGTTGGGAGATTTAGTGCTGAAAGAGATCCGAGTCCTGATTCAAGAAACGAACTAAAAATTCAAGCAAAATTGGGTAGGTCCATATAAGATTGATGGACTTAAATGCAAACCCTTTCACTGAGCCAACCAATATGGATCAATTGAAGAAAAACCACGTCTGAGGTGGTAGTTTGAAAACACCACATCTGAAGTGGTTGTAAATTATGTTATTTTCTTACCTAGGTTTGGCAAAAAAAAAAAAAAAAAAAAAAAAAAAAGAAGCTTGCTAGGCTAAAAAATCGAAAGGACAGTCTAGGTAAAAATTAGAGCATTAAAAAAAAAA
This sequence comes from Quercus glauca, assembly GCA_023736055.1. Lineage (NCBI taxonomy): Eukaryota > Viridiplantae > Streptophyta > Magnoliopsida > Fagales > Fagaceae > Quercus > Quercus glauca. Next base: position 26,212,421 of record CM043319.1, on the reverse strand, counting down.
GGTAGGTTGAAAACCCGAAAGGGCAGCCTAGCAAAAGGAGAGAGAGAAAAAAAAAAGTGTGTGAGAGCTTGCTAGGTTGAAAACTCGAAAGGGCGGTCTGGGCAAAAGTTAAGGCAAATAAAATGAACCACGTGATGACCTGATCCTTCTGCCAAGGAGGTACGTAGGCAACCATATATTGGTTTGGTCACAATTTCCCCAAACCAACATTTACCCATTAAGCAAAAAACATTGTTTCCAAAAGTCAACCATTCCATTAAACCATGACATTACACAAAATTCAAAAGCCAAACCTTAAAAGAAAACCCTAAAAAAAAAAAAAAATTAATAATAAATAAAAAAAACCTAAACACCAAACAGAACCCTAAACCCGAAAGTCCTAAATAATTCCTAAACACGTAAACTTTTATAATAAATATGTTCAAAGCCAAAAAATAAGAACATTTTTTCTTCAGTATTTTCTCCTTTGGTTGTTCGTTGGTTCCATCTATGGTAGTAACTTTGTCATCTTTGTCCATCCTTTTAAAACTCATAGTTGTTAGCCTCGTGTTTTTCCTGGTTGTCTCTAAGAAATTGTTTTCTTATGTCAGCCTCCTTATTCGCAATTTTGTCAACCTTTGTCCTAACAGCATGTTCCTCATAGAAGTAGGATTTGTGTCATCATGAGTGAAAGGTTTCCTTCCTCTTCCACCAGACATTCTTTGCTCATAGAAAGTTGCCTTCCTTAATCTAGCTATGAAGATGTGATCCGTCGTCGCCGTTGAGTCCGTGCAGATCGTTGGTGCTCAGAGCGACACAAGCTGATCTCTCCGTGATGATGTCATTGGATAGCGTGACGATGAACAACGCGGTGAATAGGAGGAAAGCGATGAATGTGAGTTTGCAGGCGCTAAAGTGGAGAGTATGGTGTCAAAAAGTGCTGCCAAATTGGGTTATGATCCAGTTCTTTTGGGTTGCGATCTGGGTTCTCTGTGTGTGTGTGTGTGTTTTTTTTTTTTTTTTCCTGTTGTGACTGATGGCTAAAGGAAGAGGTGGGTATGGCTGAATTGGGTGTGGGTTTGATATGGATGGTGGCTGAATTTTATCTCTACTCTTTCTTTCTTTATGAGTATGGCTGAATTGGCAGTGAAGAGAAAAAAAAATCAAGACTTTTTTCAAGTTACAAGTGTGTATTGGTGGGTGGTTGTTCTGAGTTTGGGTTGGTGGTGGGTGGATGAGAGTGGAAAAACAGAGAGATGGAGAACAAAGATTAAGAGAGAAGATGGAGATTTTTTTTATATATTATTTTATTGTGTAATTTATATTATTTTAATATGTACAATGAAAAAATAAAATATGGGATGTTGGGTGTATTGTAAAATGGTATGGTATAATTAATAAAGTAGTTTTTTGAGATGGTAAAATAGGATAGGATGACAAAACCGGTTAGAGATGCTCTAACCCCTTAACTATAAATGAAGAAAAAAAAAATCCGCACCCACAAAATCAAACCCCTAACCCGATAGTTAGAGAGAAAGAGAAAGAAATTAAGAGATTGAGCGATCGAGAGAGAGAGAAGGGTAGCGAGAAAGCTAGAGGGAGAGACAAATTAAGATAGAGAGATAGAGGGAGGGAAAGAGGAGATCGAGATCAGCGGCTCCAACAAGTGTTTTTGGTGGCTCCGGCCAATACTCAACGGCTCCAGACTGTGCCTTTGTTTTGATAGTTGAAATTTTTGAAATAAAAAATCATGGGCCACAACTTGAATATTATATGATGTTTTGAATGAAAAAGAAGAAGAAGGAAGAAGAAATGATTTAGATAGACTTGCTTAGAGAAGATTGTGACTTTATTTGAACTAGAATTAGAGAATTTGATGTCGCGGAAGCCTCTCTTTGATTGGACAGAAACTAAACTGTTAGTTTCTAGTAGTAAACCTTAAATCCACGAGAGGTTCCTTGAATTTACAAGGTGATAGGTCTGGAATCCACCAGAGAAAATGTTTGAGAAAAATTCTGAATTTTATTAATAATAGTCTTTGAAAAAAATGTTTACACCCTAAAACTTGATAGATAAGAAAATATATTATAAAATAAATCCTAATTAGTACCTAATTATAGCAAGAAAAAAATTTTACCTAAAAAACATTAAACGTACTTAAAAATAAGGGAATAAATGCCATAAACCTAAAATAACGAAAATTACAAAAATTAAATAGTAGATTCTGTCCTATATCAGAATTGGAGATGAGGGAGGAACCCCGTGTTTGAGGTTGTCATCTTTGTTCCAATTTACCAGCTGGTTATTTATTTATTTATTTATTTTTTTACTAGTCTCTTTCCTTGCATACAGAGAAATTAATGGATTATAAGCCTTTGTGAACAAAGTTTCAAAGGAACAAAAAAAAGTTAATAGACTTGAGAAATATGAACAACACACTCATAAAATTATGGTTTTTTAAAAAATAATTAACAAATAAATAATAAATTAGATATTAAATATTAAAATTAATGGCAGTAATGGATGGAAGTTTAACGGACAATTGAATTGAGAGGTTTTGAAACCTAGAGGATTGAAATGATTGAATGTAAACTTAGAAAACTGAAATGAAAAGTGGTGAAACTTAGAGAATGACTTTTGCTTTTTGGCCAAAATAAAAATAAAATTTTTTTAGTATTCATTATAGATACATTTCCCTCAAAAATAAAAAATTATATATACATAAAATATTGTTTATTAATTCGTTTTCTTAATCATTTGTGATTTATTAAAATGGAATTGGATGTTCTTTTGAACAACAAAAATCTTCTATAGTTGATTTTATATACTAAATGTCAGAGAAATTCTCCTCTCAATATACAAAATCAAAAAACGCATAAGAAAATTATCTTTTATTTTTTTGCGAAGCCTAATTTTGACAATATTCATGATTGAAAATACACGTGTCGTATTTGTAACAAAATCTAGAAAAGTAAATAAAAGTATAACCATTCCATAAAGGAAATAGCACAAAGCATGAAAATTAAAAGTTGTTTGTATATCATTAATTCATTATGTGGCTAATATTCTTCTTACTAAAAAAACCTAATTAGTGTTACTAAGTAGAAAATAAAAAACCAAAGATACAAACAAATAATGAAAAAAAAAAAAAAAAATAGCACTCAAACAATCTTTTAGGTTGAGTTAGATAGCACGATATCACTCAAAATCTAAATTGTCAAACTTTTAAATCTGAATCCCAAATTTTAAGTGTAAAAATTGTAACTTAGTCATTTAAAAAAAAAAAAAAAAATAGATGAAGGGGGCCATTAAGTAAAAATCACACATGATTAAAAAAAAAATTTTGGTAAAATAAAGGGCGAGGGAGTGTATGGCCTCTTGGCCCCTGTCTCTGCCACAGGTTAGGAGGCAAAGAGTATGCATGTTTTTTTTTTTATATAAAAAACTTTATACAAAAGGATTAGTAGACTACAGTATTAAAATTTTAAATCTAACCTAAATCCATATAATAATTATCTCATGAATTAGGCAAATATGTGCTCTATAATGTATGCATATGCTAAATGCAAAAGGTACATTTTCCTTCCATCAAGGGGTGTATACAATGTAGTGCGATAGACTTTTTGCCCATTTCTACATCTTCTTGATGGAGTCGGCCTTTATTTCCTTAGTGTGGGCCTTAACTTCCTTTATGCGTCACACTGCATCCGTACATGGATCAAGATGTTCGCTTGGGCCAATTGGTGCATGCAGTTACATTGTTTGGGCCATGTACTTTGAGAGGGGAAATACAGAAATTCTGAAAAACAGCCAATACACAAAATTATCTTATAAAACAACTAAATACACATTACAAAGGCTCAACCTCATTTAAAATCATCAAAGACACAAACCAAAGACACACCTATATAAAATTTGGAAAATAAAAATCCCAACCTCTAAATTTATGAAGGCAAACAAAATGGGGAATGAAGAATTTTGTGATTTCAGTTGCAAAAATAACTAAGGTTTGAATGTCAATGTTTGAGAACTAAAATAGAAAAAGCATATGAGAGAGAGAGAGAGAGAGAGAGAGAGAGAGAGAGAGAGAGAGGGCCTTTTCATAGAATTAAAGAAAAATAATAATAATTAAGAAAAAAATTGACATTATTTCTAGCTAATTGAATTCAAACCTAAATGCGACGCTTCACCCCAAACTGCATCGTATTGCACAAGTTTATTAATTTTTAAGGGAAAAGATCAAGTAACACATAGTGTAAATTTAAACAATATTATATTGCATAATAACTTTTTATTGAATTAATATTTTCAAAATCATGAAACTTGATTGGTCAACTAGATGCAATTGATTGACTGAGATGCAATCAAAACAGTAGTACTTCTTCATTTTGAGTAGTTTCTTGTGTTGCTTCTTTCCGTTTTTAATGTAGGACTTTAAACATTATTTATACACTAAAACATTACAACTCAATTATGTTGAAAAAAAAAATAATTTTTGAATATGAATATGCTAGCACTCAACATAAATGACCCTATATATAGTTGGGTTCAAATTGCATCTAGTGTAATTTTAAGTTATGTTATACCACTTAATATTTTTTTATTGACACAAATTTTAACAAATTTACTGTTGTATTTGGATTCTCTAATTATACTCTACATGCTTGCAATTTTTCAAAATGATTTGAGATCAATAATTTTATTATTGTTCAAATGTTTAAACTTGAAGTTTTTATACTTAAAATTGTGCATAAAAGATGAGTTTCTAGATCGAATTGTAACCAGTATTTTGTTGACAGGAAACTTGGTATAAGTGTTAAGAACATAATGAACATATAATCTAATGGTAAGATTTTTAAAATATTAATCTAATAAAAAGTTAGTTAGTGGTGTAACATTACTTAAAATTATATTAGGTATAACTGTGTGTGTGTGAAGGGTAGGTTATATATAGAAGCACATCTTATAGGACCAATTTCATCAAAACAAAATCCTATGCTAAATAATTAAAATACTTTCAATAATAAGTGAATTTGGCTTTTAATCCTTTAAAGCTTTGTCAATAGAAGCCACTTGAAAGTTTGATAATAACGTGGCATAGAGAGGGTACATCTACCTCAGATAACCATTGTATCGAATACTCTATATATATGGTTTGGTTAACGAGTTTATTTAAAGCATTTGTTATTGGACAATTTTAAGAAAATTTTAATATTACTTTTATGAAAAATATAAAAAGCTATCAAAAAAATCAAATTTTTTTTCATAAAAAGTTTTTAAAAATATTTCATAAACTAATTCGGGCATCCATAAACTTTTCTTTTATATATATATATATATATATATATATATATATATATATCACGAGAAATTCCAATCCGGCACTAATCTTGTTCTTCTCAATGATATTACATATCTAGACCAATACTAATAAAAATTAGGTTAAGCAGTTTATTAAAAAGTTTCTAAAAATACTTGCTAAATTAATTCTCTTAGGGCATCTATTAATTTGAAATAATAAAGACTAAAGAACTAAAAAGACTATTAACATGGCATAAAGAGGGTACACCTACTTGAGATAACCACTATTTCTAATACTCTATGTTTATTGTGTGTGTATATGTATATATACACTCACACACACTTGAGAGAAGTCCCAATCTAGTACTAATGTTGTTCTTCTCTATGATATTACATATCTTGACCAATACTAATAACAATTAAATTAAATTTGAGTAGTTTACTAATTTTAGCTCTACCAAATTCAAATTACATTACTTGAACATTATAATATTAGCGTCAAAGTTTTCTAAACTCTAGTACTTAAAGAATCTTTCCACATGTTTTGTTCTTCAATTATTTGTTTAACTAGTTTGGGTGACTTTGGTTGAGTTGAATTGGATCGGAAGGAGTTTCAATCTGATCTTGCGAGTCGGAGTGTGGTGGGAGTTTGAAACTATTGTGAAGAATTATCGAAGGGTTGAATTATAAAATTAGAACTTTAAAAAATTAAAAAGAAGATAATTGTGACCTATAAATTTGTGAGAGCTCTAAAGTGACTCTCAAGAGGTTAAAAATAGTTAAAGACTTCGGTTTTATAGTATATATATAAATTATGTGTTATAGTTATTATCAAAGACTTTTTAATATCCCTTGAAGGTATGTATAAATTATTATTATTATTACTATTACCAAAAAAGTTATACATACCTTCAAGGGATATTAAAAAGTTAGATAACTGAAATGACAAAACTGAAAGTAGTAGTGGTACACTCATCCTTAGGCCAAAGGCTTATAAGGCATGAGTGGGAAGCGTCTCTTCCCGATGTGGGATTGAGCAAATCCTTGAGGATTAAGGTTCAACACCATTTCCAAAGAGGATAATACCTAATTGGGGAAATATTTGTTCCTCCCGCAATAACTAATCACTTATAATTTGTTGTGAAAATATTGTGAACATAGTATTTCTTAAATTGAAAAGACCTATAAAGAAAAATTGAAGTAAGCAACAAAATAAGAGAGGTTACAGAGTCTACAAAAAAATTTGATAAAATCTCTGAAACATGTGTTTTCTATATGTGTGTGTGTGTAGGGGGGGGGGGGGGGGGGTTGGGGAGATAATTAATTCTTTTTTAGAAAGGTTACTTTCTGGACAAGTAATTTTCTTTTTGAACAAGGGAATCATTTTCTGTCAAGAAAATAAAAAATTACTAGGGCTAAATTTATTTTAAAAAAATAAAAAATAAAAAGGTAAATTTAGGTCTTAATCCTTGGGTTTAGTGTGATAGTTACTCTACAAGTATAAGTGCTTCAAATGAACCCCTTGACTTAGTGCAAAAAGAAAAATTATGTATAATTTTAATTTTTTTTGACCCCTACAATAAAAATTTGAACACCCCGACTTTAAATTTTTTGTTAAGCCTAATTGAAATAAGTTTTTATGTTTTCTAAGTTCTTCTCTATGTTCGATCAAGTATTTTGATAAGTACTCTACACATTTCCAAGTCCAAAACATCTTTTATTACTCACTCCAATTCCAAGAGAGTGACTGCGTGCATATTTAAAAAATCATACGCTTCAAAAGCAAAAATTTATTACTAGAGTATTATTTTTCTTTGTTTCACACTTACTTCCAACCCTATTCCTAAGTGTGTTACTATTCTTATTTATTCTGTATTTATTAATTCAATTGATATAACTTATAAATATAATAAGTTATTATTAATTTGATAAAAAAATGTATGATTAGTTATTTAATTCTATTTGTTTATGCATCTAATAATTGTTGTCTTAACAATCTTTAAATTGCTAATAATTTTTTAGACTATTGTACAATATAGTTTTATTAATGTATATAACGTGGAACTTGTATATACAGAAATAATAATAATAATAATAATAATAATAATAATAATAATAATAATAATAATAATAATAATAATAATAATAATCATCTTATTTTTTACTCGTGCCTATTATCCCCACCAATAAATTCTTACTCCTTAAAAAAAAATCTTGGAGCTGCGGGGAGTTTCACACACATAATTAAATTAGGTTAGAGTAAAATTTCTATCTTAATTAAAAAATGTATAAATCCTTGGGTGAAGTAAATTATGTATTTTAATTAAATTCAAACACATATTGTATTGAATTTAATTATTTTAAAAACGAAAACATTGTTTAAAGTTATACTTCATTGATCAATGAATCCATGTGCTTAAATCTAATTAGAAAAGCTAATGTATTCTTAACTAAAATAACTTATTCAGAAGTCAATGTGATATGTTAATGATTACAAATATTGAATAATTTTGCAATGATTTTTTTTTTTTAATTCACAAAATTAAATTTTAGTTTCTATTGGCACAATTAATATAATACTAATCTAGAGTAACTGATGTTTAAATCTTAAATTCATCCACAAAAAAAGAAAAAGAAAAACCTTAATCTCTTAAAACCATGACCTAAAACCTGTTGACTAGGAAAAATGGTAATAACTAAAAGGCCCACAGGAAGACTCGAAAACAAAGTCACCAATAGAATAGGAGGGAAACCGGAGGCCAGAGGAGGAATGACTTGTATACCTACTTGTTAATAAGGCTCAAGAACCGACTGTTTGCCGCAGAGCCCTCAAAAGTAAGTTATGTCGTTACTTTAAAATTAAATAAAGGAAGATTGAATTGATGTTCGAACGTAAAATTGTACTAGCACAACATATTTATAAGAAAAGTAGCCCTAGATAGATTAGCCCTATTACTTTGTTTGTCTTGTTAGTAAAGCTAAAAAACTTAGTTTCTAAGATTAGGAATTCAATTAGAGGCTTGTCACCTTATCGGTCTATCATCCCCTAAAACACAAGATGACAAATTTTGGAGATGAGAAAGAGAATGGTGTGTTTTTCCAAAAGATTATATGTTTTGAAATACGTAGAGTAAGCTGAAAAAGCCATTTCTATGTTAATAGTAAAGCCTAAACACCTTACAATCTTTCTAAAATGCTATCTAGCAAGAAAATGGATGCTCAAAGGTGAAACGGCTTTTTAAAGCTCAATTCGTTGCTTTGTTCTATAGTAAGTACAATGTGAGAAAAAATGGACATAACATTAGCGAGAATAAGACTCGAGTTTGGTGTGTTCATGAGGTTGAAGAAGAATGAGACATGCACTATAGCATACAATTGTCCATAATGAGACTTGATGTCAAGACAAATAAAATAATACAATTTGTCGGTTTTCGGTAAAGACTACAGTTAAGGAAGCTGCTTCCCATAATGATTCAAGAACATTGGTTGAGATGAATAGAGCACGAATATAATTAAGTAGATATTTGCGTTCGTCTCGAGCATTTTACTGGGATGTAGGACAAAAACAGTGATGACCATTTAAGAGACTAATGAACAATGGCGACTCCAGGAATTTTTCCCAGGGTGTTCTTATAAGTTCCCAAAAATTTTTCTCAGGATAGTAAAAGAATAAACAATAAACTATAAATTCATTTGAAATATTAATAAAATTATTAATTATTGTTGTTTAGTTGTTTCATTAATTTGTTTGTCTTTTATAAACTATAATTTGTTATATTTTTATTTCATTAATTATTGTTTAGCCTAATATAATTTAATTTGTTTGTCTTTTATAATGTACTGATTAATTAAATTATTAATTATTGTTTATTAGTTGCTTTTCCTGATTAATTATTAGTTAATTAAATTATTGTTTATTAGTTGCACTAGCACACATCTCATGTGCATTTACTTCCCCTAATTCAAATATCCCACTCAACAGACAAACCTCATGCCTGATACCCCCAATCACAAGAGCCAGCTGCCAATCAGAAAATTTCACAATCACAAATAACAATACACATTACACTAAAAGACAATTAATATCATACCAACACCAACGGATAACATAAAGCCAAATTCAAAAAGTCAAAAACCAAGCAAAATATTAATAAAGTTAAAGTTTCAGCTAATCACAGATAAAAGTTAGTCTTAAAGAACAAAGAGAGAGAGACTCTCATTCATTTCATTTCAATGATTTCATATAAAAAGAGGGAGAGAGTGAGAAAATGAGAGAGAGTCAGAGAGAAAAGTTAGAAAAATGAAATACCTCACAATTTCTCCGACTAACTTTCATAGCGCCCCCATAGCCATTTCATACAAGCTCCTCAAACCCTAAGCTCCACCACCAGAGACCCAAAAGATGCCTCCAAAGCTCAATCCCTCATAAGTGGTGGACGTGTACGTTCAAGTCACAGGAGGTGAGGTGGAGCGGCAATTGGTCCACTGGGTCTCTCCCCGAAGAAGATCAGAGAAAACATAGCCAAGGAAACCGCCAAGGACTGGAAGGGCCTCCGCGTAACGATTAAGCTAACAGTCTAGAACCGTCAGGCCAAGGTGTCCGTGGTGCCCTCCGCCGCCGCATTGGTCATCAAGGCGCTGAAGGAGCCAGAGTGCGACTGGAAGAAGATGAAGAACATCAAGCATAACAGTAACATCCCGCTTGATGATGTCATCCAGATCGCTAAGGTGATGAAGCCTAGGTCTATGGCGAAGGATCTTAGTAGGACTGTGAAGGAGATTCTGGGAGTTTAGGGTTTGCTTTAGCTTTTAGTGATTTTTGATTTAGTGATTTGAGGTTTATGATTTAGTGATTTACTCTTTTTTTTTTTTTTTTTTTTTTTTTTTGAGAATCCGTGGGCTTGTCGTTTGCTCTATTATTATATATATATATATATATATATATATATATATATTTGCTTGAAAGTAGAATAAGTATATATATATATATATATATATATATATATATTTTTTTTAATTTGAAGGTGTTCCTAATTTTTATTCAGGGTGTTCCTAATTTATTTTTAAGGGTAAAAAAATAAAATTTTTTTAATTGTTATATATAATTTTTTTTTTCAGGTCAGGGTGTTCCTGAGAACACCCTGACCATAACGTGGCGTCGCAACTGCTGATGAAATCAAGTTGTTCATATTCCATGGCATTCTTAAAATTCAAGATTTTAATTGTTTTGGAAAACTGAGTAGCAATCTTTTTTATAAAATTAAGATAAATATCAATCGCATCAAATCTATGTTTAATGATATATAAAGCTAAGAATAACGAGAATAATCATCTGCGAAAATTACAAAATATCCAGAGCCTCCCATAGTGGGGTCATGAAGTTTAAGGAAGGGTCACTTGTGCTGTGGTACATTCAGAATGAGTAATAGTCGTAGTAGACCCATTAGCAATGTGAACATGAAGAATATGAGAGGCGACGAATTTACGAGAAAAAAAAAGAGATGGATTAATAAAAGTCACACGATTATAGCTTGAGCCACGGAGAATTGCCTGATGTGGTCAAAAGCGTACACAAAAATGGATATTATGGTGAGATGAAACCTAGTTGAAGAGTGCCTCCAAATCATTTGCAGTGAATATAATATATGTAATCTGTGTCTGAAATAGGCCTAAGTGATAGTGGCTAAGTGAAGTGGCAGCTGCAGAGTGGTAGGAATTAACATATGTCAACTTTTAATAATTTTGAATAAAATGTCCCATTTTTGTGTTAGTTTAACGACAATAAATAACAAAAATATTACGAGCAGAAAATCCTCGAGTAAAAGTTTGATCAAATGATGGTGTATATTTGATAGTGACATAATTGATCATAGTCAGAGGCACGTAGGACAGTTTTGGCATAGTATGTGTGTTTGTGTGTAGTATTAATATTATTCGAAAATATCATAATAGAAAATGACAAAGAAAGAAAATTGGCAAGGAGTAATAAAAAAAAAAAAGGATTATTTTAAAAGATTCAGATGTGGCTCAAAAGAATTCAAAATAACGCATTTTAATTAAAACTATGTCATTTTGAGTTGAGGCCATTAAAAGACACATTAGCACTAGACATGCATGTAAGAAATCGAATCAAAATACTACATAACGTTAAGTTCATAATCAAAATTTAAATTTTAGTGGACAAAATCAAAATGACCCCAAATATTAACGATGTAAATTGTAATTTAAGCATTTTTAAAAAAGGAGTAAATTCTACTAACATACCTTAAGATTTGGGCTAATGCTAATCAGGTCTAAGACTTTTCAAAACTAGCCAATTTAGTCCCAAAACAATTAGTTATTTTTTATCAACCGTTTTAGGGTTTAAGTTGGCTTTAAGGACTAAATTGATTAGTTTTAAAAAGTCTTGGACCTGGTTGGTATATTAGCCCAAACCTCAAGGTATATTAATGGAATTTACCACCAAAAAAAAAAAGAAGATGAAAGGGGCTATTAAGTACTACAATTACGCATAATTTAAAGTTTTATTAGTAAAATATCAGAATAAGAGGTAAACTGAAAATATATATAACTGAAATTTAAATGAAGAAATAACTTTAAATGCAAAAATATGACTAAATATTACTTGAAATGTCTTTAAATACAAGCTTGAAATAACTAAAATAACTTGAAACACTTACATCACTGCACATCCTTGGTGCAATGGCATAAATATAAGTGCTTGTAGGATGTAGAGGGTAAAAGCCAGGGTTCAAATATCCAGGAAGGAGTTTCACACACATATACATATAGATTAGGTTAGAGTAGAATTTGTATCTTGTAAAAAAAAAAAAAAAAAAACTTGAAACACTTACAAGTGCAAGGTAACGAGGAGACTTGAATTGAATGCTTAATCAGAAAATAAAATATTATTTTGCTAAGAAAATTGGGTAATGGAATGAAGTAGCAATGCCATCAATTCGATGCAAAAATAGGCGAAAATTTGACCACACTGTAAACACCCGGATGTGGAGTGGAGGGGAAATGTATTTGGGTATTTCATGTATTTGGCATATGCATACATGTAGACCTTATATTAATTGAGATAATTATTCTGCTAAAAAAAAAAATTGAGATAATTATTATATTGGTTCAGTGTTGGATTTTAATAGATTCCCCTCCAGTCCACGCATGGGTGCATACGGTGCCTCAATTTCTTTAGCAGCATCTCACGGCACCCTTGTTCAGTGGCTGCCTCCTGACAGTCAATGGAGGCTAGCTTGGATGGTTTGGACACGGCTACCTCCACATAGTTCCACATTGCTCTGAAATGTCAATCATATATGTTCAATTATTCAATATAGATGGCTAATTAGTACCGGTCCAACCGGCGTATTATGACAGATTTTTTTGTTACATGAATATGAACCACAAGTTTAGCTTTCTGGAAATCTCCAACAGCATCCCCAGGAGATTGTTTTTCCATCGTTGTGCTTAATATGTGAACAAACCCATTTCTTGCCTGCACCATAGCTAACCAAAAAGAGAATCAAAGATTGTCTTTCATGGCAACCATAGCACCAAAATTTATCTTCAATTTATTATGTTTTCTACTCATCTTAGGCCCATCTTCTCCCCAGCAGACAAACACATTAGTGCAACGGCAGGAGCTCAAAGATGGTGGTGAATTAGTTTCAGCTGATGGAAGCTTTAGATTAGGATTCTTCAACCTTACACCTAACAATTACTACTTAGGTATATGGTACAATGGTGACCACCTCTCGGATGTAGTGTGGGTTGCCAATCCAGACGCTCCAATCTTTGGCAAATCTTCAAGTCTTACTGTTGATGACCATGGGAGCTTGAAAATTTCATACGGTGACAAGGGTCATTCTATTTCACTATATTCAACTCATGGAGCTAGTAACACTAGTGCTGTTCTAGTTGATACCGGTAATTTTGTACTACAAGAACTGAATTCAGATGGAACTGTGAAGCAGGATTTGTGGCAAAGCTTTGATTATCCCACTGACACACTTCTACCAGGGATGAAACTGGGAGTCAACAAAATAACTGGACATAATTGGACTTTAAGATCATGGAGAAGTGTTGTGGTACCTGACTTTGGGTCCTTTTCCTTTGGCATGAACAAGGACCCTAAACCAGGAAATGAATATGTCATCTTGTGGCACGGGGAAGCCTATTGGACTGGTGGGTTTTCGAACGAAAAGGGTTACCAGTCGTGGCCAACAAATAGTTTCACTTTACCAGACCAAAGAGGTGCATACTACTCATTTGTGAAGATAACGAATGAGAATGAAACACACTTCAATTACTCAACGAGTAATGATGCAATATTCCCACGCTTAAGGATAAATCACTTGGGAAACCTTTATATGTGAAAGGTTGCTTGTTGAATGTAGTACTCTTTCCCCTGCTTCAAATGAAGGATGTGTGAAGCAAACACTTCCGGAATGCAGGAGACATGATTACACATTTATTGACAATTCAGCTCACATAGTGGACGGCAATGTGTTCGAGTTTAATGAGAGTGACAACCTGACCCGCGTGGATTGTCAGAACGGATGCTTGAACGATTGTTCTTGTGTGGCCTATGCGTCTTCAAAGCAGGATGACATTGGCTGTAAGATTTGGACCAGGGTCCCAAGTATTGAATGGTCCCAGAATGCTCAAACAATATACTTCCTTGAATACAAAGGTAAGACTACTTCCTGCTGAACTTAACACATTTATTGCATATAATGCTTGTATTAGATGTGCATAAGAACATATAGGCATGGCTTTGATCTGTAGCTGTAGGTTTGATAATCTAGCTGCTTCTGAAGACCTTGTTAGAAAATTATAGGGTTATTTTGTTGAGGACATGGTAAAAATAGATTAAAGTCTGTTGTATTGATTTCTTAAGATGTTGAATAATTGCCATAAGCTTTATCTTAAAAGGTTTGTGAATCATCCAAATTGTGAAATAAACTAGAACAGACAGATGAAAACAGAGAACCTTTAAGCTCAAACCTTAGTCTTGAAGTTGTATATAAATATATTGTTAATATATAATCATTACACTGTAGTGACTTTACAACTTTATTCCTTCAATCTAAGAATATGATTTTACCATTAACACAATTGCTCTAATCAAGGGATGGACTTCTTATATGCAATAAGTCGATAAAAAAAAAGGGTATTGCTTTCGCTAGTCATCCAATTCAAAAATCATGGAGAAGATTGTGGTTTTCTCTAACACTGCCCCTGCAATCTTGTTGGATGCTACCAGGCCATAATAAGCTTGGTTTTTCAAATTTTGAAAGTGCAAAGTGGATAGGTCCTTCGGTGCACATGTACCTATCATCCAAACACAGTGGTAATCAACTCCCAAGTATTTAATTCTAGAATGGAATACAGGATTGGAGGTAAGAGCAATGGAGTTGATATTGTCACACCGAACAATAGAAGAAAGAGCAATCATAAGGTCTTTGAATAAGGAGTTTAACGAAGAAATTTCGATTTTAGTGTGAGCTAATGGATGGTATTCGGCTATTGCACTTAAGTGCGATATCATTTGCTAATTTGCACCGCTCCATGATATTGGACCAATACCAAGCAAAACACAATAACCCCCAGTGAAGTGATGATCACCTCTTCTATCAGTGTCCGAGTAAACTTGTAACTGTGATTATGATCCATGTTGAATTATAATACAATTGTCAAAATTTCCCTTGATAGTGTAAAACACAATTCACAATTGTCCAATGAATGATGGCGGGTTGTTTCAAATTGTCATGCTTGATTAACCATGTAAGCCAAATCAGGCCGAGTGAGACAAATATTGAAGAGAACTGAACACATGTTGGTATTCGATAGGACCAATAAGAGGATCACCATCAGTTGCAGCCATCTTCTTACTTGTAATGGCGGCAAAGAGTACCGTTTGGCATTATCCATTTTAGTGTGTTGAAAAAGATCAACAACATATTTGGACAGACCATTTCCTTGCAGTATAAACTAGAGTTTTTAGTTTGCAAGAACAGGGCTTTTTTTATTATTAGGAAACCTATGAAAAGTGAACCAGATATACCCTGCTTCAGAAGTTGGATTTGGTATTCCTATACCACAACCTCTTCTCCTGAACTACCAAGCACTAAGCGCACCTACAAAAATATACTTTCAGAAATAGCTCCAGATGGTGTTCATTCTGGTCCCTTTGCAACTGATGATGAAACTCATTTTGCGGTATAGGGAGGTCCTGTTACCTCAGGTGGGGACTGGGGAGGTCTTCATCATAGAAGTAATGGTAGAGGTTGCTAGGAATTTCCCTACAAGATGTTTGGATTGAGTAAGGTAAGCTGATGAGGAGGTGCAAGGATGGGGAACTAGGCATTGGGTTTGAAGGGACAATAGCTGTTTGAGTGTGTGCAATGGTCGCTACAGGTGGTATAATCCCTGGAGGAGCCAATGCTAGCAGCATTTGTGAAGTGGCCTTGCAGTTCTTGGAAGGAAGCGTCATTTCATTGAAGGCAACACGATGCTATAGATACATTCGACCATTGTCAAGATCCCAACGCCCATATCCAGATGATTTAAAGAATACCGCAAAAAGATGCATTGTTTTAATCGAAATTGAAGCTTATTAGCGTTATAGTGATGAAGATGTGAAAAATAGTGAACCTCTATGCACAAAGCCTTAGTCTTAGAGCTGTACATTGTTACTAAATATAGTCATTTACTGTAAAACTGAATCCCTTCAACCAAGGAACATGATTTCTACCATTAACACAATTGCTCTAAGGGATTGACTTCCTTATATGTTTTAAGTTACATAAAACAAAGGATGTAGTTGATGATATTCAAATTAATCAAAAATCAGGGGGAATATCTCTAACAATCTGTAGCTTCTTCCAATTAAGAGACTAATTGTTCTACATTTAAAACACTAGTAAAACATAAATAATTCTAATCCGTTAACACTATAATATTACAGACATCTAATGTTGTTCGAACTCCCAAGAACACAATTCTTCTCACAGGAAAACTGAATTAGAGTGAAAAACGTTGAAGATATCTTTGGTTTAAATTGTGCACAAAGAATCTTAGTCCTAGCTTGAAAAGAAAAATACAAAGACTAAAATCCCAAAAGATTTGAAGCCCCTATAGGTCAAAGCCGAAGATGAATTTTGTTAGTCTTATTTTGATTTTTAAAGCACAATCGATCCTTGCATCTTAGTAAATTGTAAGGTTGAATTTAATCAACCTTCTTGTTGGCCTTATTCCGTACCAATTTGCTTGTAATTTAAGCACTTAGTAACCCTGTATGTAAGGTTGAATTTAATCAACTATCTTATTGGCTTTATTCCGTGATCAATTTGCTTGTAATTTAGCACTTAGTAACCCTGTATTTAGGTGGAAAAATTGTAAGGATTGTGTGTGAGAAGATGTGAAGAAAAGTTCAAATATGTGCAAAGAAGCAGAGCTTCGCGGCTAGGACTCGCGGGTGGATCGCGACTGGCAAGCCGCCAAAAGCAGGCATGTGAGATGCACACAGGGAAGTTGAAGGGTCGCGTCAGCTGTCACACTACAGGACAAAAGTCCCAAGCTGGCCAGGCCGTTACGTCGCGGCTTGAACTCGCGACTTGGACAAGCCGCGAGGTCAAGTCGCCAAAATGCCCTATTTGGCAAAAACTGACGTTTTGTATTCCCTTCTCACCCTACTATATATATACCCTTATACCCACCATATTGAGAAAGCTTCCAGAGAGAATTGTGTGAGAGAAACCCTAGAGAAATATAAGATTGATTCATCCACAAACTTAACCTTAGAGACTCTACATATTCCTCTACTCTCTTCCTCTCCATTGTCATATCCTTGAGAAGCCTTTAGCCAAATCCTTATCTCACCACACCCACGTCTGTGAGAAGGTCATTTGGTACTGTTGGGAAGCAATTAAGAAGGAACCAATCTACATTGGTTGATGCTATGGTCTAGTAGCGGAATTCGGTAAGCTAGAAAAGAAAAAGGTTCGGCGCAACCTCGTTGGAGCAAGAAGCTTGGAGGGCTTAGGTACCTGGGTAGATTAAGCTTGGAGGGTCTATTGCTGTTCATGTATCCCAACTACATTTTCTAGTGGATTATTGACTGCTTGGAGGGTGGCGGAGAGGTTTTACGCCTAGGGCTTCAGTTTCCTCTTCGATAACACATCGTGTGTTGTCCGCGTGTTTGCATCTTCCTTCCCTTTATCTTTGCCTTATATTTACTGCTGTGGATGTGTTTATATTTGACTTAGATAGTTTATCAATTCTATTATAAGCTTGTTATCATATTCCGCACATTAATTGTTTGATATAAAGCTTGAATTGGTATTTTTGTAATTAAGGGTCCAAACGTTCAAAGGTATTTCATACCTTTTTGAACTTTCAATTGGTATCAGAGCGGGTATACTTGTTGTGGTTTAAATACCTAAGTGTGATCCCTGACCCCCTTTGAGATGGATAGGTCTCAATCTCTTAATGTACCACCGTTTTTTTACGGTAATAATTATGCATTTTGGAAAGTCCGTATGAGGGCGTTTTTGTGTTCTATTGATGATGCTGTGTGGGATGCAGTTGAAGTAGGATGGACAAGGCCAGAGGCTGCCAAGTTTACTTGGGATAAGGCTGCTCTTGCGGTGGCCAATGCAAATAGCAAGGCATTGAATGCTATTTTTTGCGGTGCCCCTCCAGAAGAATTCCACCGGATTTCTCATATCACCATTGCTAAGGAAGCATGGGAAATTCTGGAGACAACCTATGAAGGGACTAAGAAAGTGAAGGACACCAAACTTCAAATGTTGACCACTCGCTTTGAGGAGTTAAAGATGAGTGAGGATGAGTCTTTTGATTCGTTTTACAGCAAATTGAACGAAGTGGTTATTGGTAAATTTAACTTGGGAGAAAAGATGGAGGACTCGAAGATTGTAAGAAAGATCCTCCGGTCACTACCAGAAAGTTTCCGGCCTAAAAGTCATAGTCATTGAAGAGAGCAAAGATCTTGATGAAATCAAGGTACAAGAGCTGGTTGGTTCTCTACAGACATATGAGTTGTCCCTTCCGACAGCGAAGAAGAGCAAATCCCTTGCTCTTAAGACAATTGATGAGAGGATAGTGCTCATGACTCTTCGGAAGAGGATACGGTTGACAAAGATGTGGCGTGAACTTCCGAAAATTCCTAAAGCTCAAGAATAGTGGGAAGTTTGGTGACAAAGGAAAAGTTCAGAGTGTTGGAAAAGAGATGAAAGAGTTCTGAAGAAAAGATGGTAAAGATTCTTAATCCTCACAAGGAATTACATGTTTTGAATGTAATGGACATGGGCACTTTAAAAAGGAATGCCCCAATTACTTGTAGTCGAAGGGAAAGGCCTATGCCACTACTTTAAGTGATTCGGACTCATCAAATTCTGATTCTGACGAGAGTTGTGATGGAGAAGAAAATTTCTCTGCATTCATGACCATTTCTCATGTGGAGTCCTCGGATGACTTGAATCAACTTGTACAAGAACTTGGAGAACACAGCGATGATGAATCCTTAGGGATTGTTGAAGAATCAGATGCCGAAGAGGATAGAAATACAGCCAGCCTTCAAGAAAATTACACTTTACTCCTTGAGAAATTGGGTGAGTATGCAAGGGTTGCAAAGGCGGCTGTGAAGAAGATGAAAAGGGCTGAAGAGGATTACAAAAGTCTACTGGCCAGATATAAAGAGGCTAAATGTGAGATTGAGACACTAAATGGCGAGTTATCGGAAGCTTATACCAAAGTAAGGTTCCTTGAACAAGAGGTGGTGCAAGCGCAAGCCAAGATAGGAAGGGTCTCCTCCAGAAAGTTGGATGATGTTATCTCATCCCAAAAACATTTTTTAGATAAGTCCAGATTGGGATATACCGGAGGGAGTAGCTCATCGGTCAAAGCTACCAAAGAAGTAAAATTTATGAAGGCCATAGAGCCGATTGTAGAAGAGGCCATCCCTGAGAATGTTAAGGTTGAGAAGAAGAATGTAATTGAGCAACGGATGGTGAATAAGCCCCGAAATCAATTTGTGGGCAGACACGAAACCAGAGCAAGATCTCTCTCAAGACCACAACGGGGTCCTAGAACAGATTATGTGTGTCACTATTGCGGACTGCGAGGACATACTAGACCCAACTGTCAAAAGCTGAGAGCTAACAACAATGCAAGCTCACCTCGGTCACGAGGAAGAAGAAACGACAAGAGGTCTTGGGGTGGTGAGCAACCAAGAAGTCAAAACCATGATCCAGGAATGACGGACGTGATGAAGATGATCGGTGCCTTCACCAACTGCCTTGAAAGCTTCACACGAAGGTTTGATAGTCCTAATTCTCGTACCCAATCCGTCAAGGATATCACCCCAAATGCACGTGACATGTGGGTGATGAAGGGTACTCATGCATAAGCACTACAACATGTCCATGCATCAATACTTCCCATGTGTGGGAAATTGCTTGGTTTTGTGCTTTGTGCTAGTTTTTAGGTTGTTATTTTATTTGTGTATCTATTTTTGGTTTTAAATGTTTTTACATTGTTTTATTATGCTTTTGATCAATCTTTTACTATTTTTGTGTCAAAAAATCCAAAAGCACATAAAAAGTAGAAAATCCAAAAAGTTTGATCAACTTTGTTGAGTTTTTGTCTCAAATCATGTTTTGCCTTGTACCTTTGTACTAATGGCTTTGTGCATCTACGAGCTTAGCTTGTCTTCTATGCACTCATATCATTGTGGGAGAAATTCAGAAATCTATGTGACTGTTGTAAATAGATCTTCAACCTTGTCATGAATGATTAGTGAATGGTTTTGTTGATCTTGAGACATGCATAGACTCATGCCTATATATCTTCCCTCTCTTTATTTTTGTTTTTGCTTAAAAGAGCTCTCTAAATATAAATCTCCAAATGAAAAGAGATATAGAGCTGCAAAAGCCTGTCGCACATACTAGTATTTGACTAGGAAAAATGGAAAGCGACCAAAATAAAGTGTTTGATGCCCAAAAAGCCAAAGGCTATCTCATAAATTGAAACATCAAAAATTTCAGGCATCTATCTCACAATGAGATTTTCTTTGCTCAAAAAGTGCAAATGATATGTTGAATTGGAGCCAAATGAAAAGCTTCAAAGAATGTAATCAAGTTCTTGTGGGAGGTCATATATGCATGTTTCTATAATTGAGATAGGTCACATTATCTAGTACTAATTGTGTATGCCTTGATTGAATTGATCATTGAAGCTTCACATTGGAGAAAGGACTATCTTATTTTTGATATCCACACACAACACACAAGTCTATATTCAATGAATGCCATATTCATTTGTGTGATTGTACTTGATTAAATGTGTTTTCACATGCTCAATCTTTGTTTGATCAAACACAAAAAGATTTTTGAGTGTTTTTAGTTGTTTTTTGGAAAGTACTTTGTTTTTACAAAATATCAAATTTTCAAAAACAATGTTGCCCTGTTTTGGCGACTAAGTCGCGGGTTAGCCCAGTCGTAAGCCCCAGTCGCGAGCCCACTCAGAGATTTTTCGCGGCTCATTGGCGTGTCAATACTCTAGTCGCGAAAAAGACTTAGAAAATTTTTCAAAGTTTGTGTTTTTGTATATTTCGCAGCTCAGTTTGGTGACTTGTTCGCGGGTGGAAGGTCCAATAGCGAAGGTTACTCAGAGATTTTCACGGCTCATCTCGCGACTCCTTCGCAGGTAGACCTTCCAGTCGCGAAAAACACTTAGAAGATTTTTCTAGAATCTTACCTTCACAGTGTTTCGCGGCTTGCCCTGGTGACTTACCGGCGACTTGATCAAATCGCGAAAAATGCGTGTTTTGCGTTTTAAAGAGAGTTTTCAAAAATCTTTTCAGTTTTTCCCTCGAAATATCAGTGACTGTTCATTGTCTTCTTCATTCTCTCACTAAAACACTCCGTTTCTCACTGAAAAAGATTCCATTTTTTTCATCATGTCTTCATCAAACATCAAGAAAAAGGTATGGTTTTCCTTCCTTTACTTTATTCTTTATGTTTTGATGTTCAGTTTCCTGTTTTCTGTTAGTTGCATTTGTGTATTACATTACAATGTGTTCTGACATGAGTTTGCCCAAAATGTTGAGTTTGTTTGTTTGTACAGTGTTTTTCTCTTGTTGATGAGTTAACTAAGTATCTTGTTAACGCATATTATTGCTTGTTTTCATTCTGAGCATGGTCTTTGATAGCATCATTTCTCATTGGACATATGGGTTTGGAGGTTTTCTATAGGTCTCTCTGAATGCGGTTTGTGGGTTGCTCAGGTTTCATGTGTGTGTATGCATCAGCATTGTGTTATGCTGCATTGGGGTGTTCGTGCTCATTTCTTTCTCAACATATCATGTTCCTTTGTCTATTGGTTCTTTCTGAGTACATTTCTCCTTAACTGTCATATAATTGAAACTAATCAATCTGATGGTTGCTTCCTGTGGTCCTGTATTTGGTTTGTTTCTATGTGTCTTCTGTGTGCAGTTGGCCCGCTGTTCATCCAAAGGCAAAAGTATTGTTCATGATGGTTCGTCAACCCCAGTTGCCAAGCGGACACGATTATCATCCAAGTCTTCCAGGGACACTATCATTAAGAGATTCAGGACTCCTACTGACTCAAAGGCCTACACGGACATCTTCAAAGAGTCCTCTCCCATTGTGGAACGAGCCGTCAAGTTTGATACCCTTGAAGAAACTTTTATCCCCAACATCTTTAAAGACAGAGATTGGGCTGACCTCTTTGGAAACTTTGAGGACCCCATTGGAGAACTGGTTAAGGAATTCTACTCCAATGCCAGATTTACAGGTGTAGAGTTAAAATGCTAGGTTCAAGGAACAGAATTTATCATAATGCAGACTACATTGCTAAGGTACTCCGCATCTCCAGACCAAGTAATGTGGATCGAACTCCATATGATGACAGAGTGCTTCGGGCACAAAACATCCTCCAAGTTCTTGGGAATAAGCATGAGATGGGTAGCACAGGGTCCTCAATAAGCACTGCATTGTTTTCACCAGAATTGACAACTTTGAAGCTAATCATGTTTTTCAATCTCTACCCTTTGTCAAATACTACCTTCATCAATCTTGGAAGGGCTCAATTTCTATGTGATCTCATCACTGGTGCCCCGATTGACATCTGTGCTCATATATTCCAAATCATTGGGAAAACATCAGCTCGATCGGCAACCCGAACAATTCTTCCATTCTGCAGCCTAATTATGAAGATTGTTCTCCGTGAAGGTGTTAGTCCTTCAGCTGATGAGAAGTTCTTGTCTCATCCTCGAGCTATATCTCTGTACTCTTTCCAAGCAAGCAAGAGTCACTCCTCAAAGAAACCTAAGAGTGAACCATTCACTCAGGCATCTCCATCTGCTCATGCTACAGCTACTCCAGTATAGTCAACCAGCACCCCATCTATTCCTCCTGGATTCCAAATGCCCAGACAAAGTCACTTCATTGAGAATGTATTTCAGCGGATTTCTGATTTGGAACGGCTTCTCAACTTCTTTCACAGTCAAACTCAAATGCGTCTTGGAACCATTGAGTTACAATTAGACAACATCCAACAGAAGCTCGAAGAAAGCCTTTAGCTATTCGTGTCAAAAAGGGGGGAGAGCAGCTTAAGGGGGAGAAAGAGCTTAATCTTGAAAAGGAGGGAGCATACTGAAAGGGGGAGTGGTTTTTATAGTTGCTTAGTAGCTGTTTTAGAGTTTTATTTATCTTTGCTATATATTTTTATACTTCTAGAAAACTACTTGTGGTACTTTTGGAAAACTTGTTGGTACACTTGTTTTATACTTTTGGCTCACAACTTTTGGATGGTTGTGGAACTTTGAATTACTTATATATAATGATGTTATTCAGTCTATTCACAGCATATGTTTTATCTGTGTTTTGTATCCATGTTGCTTATGTAAGCTTTAAGGGTTGTTTTCTTGCACTTATGCATATTTTGTAGGCTTTTACGGTTTGTGCCATGTATTTGCAATTCTTTGCTTATGCAGCCTTTATGCATTGTGCTTTTGTACTTGTTAATGCTTTGCATTATCTTAAGTACAACACTCTTGTGCCCGTGTAGGATTTTTCCTAGATGAACATACTTCATGTACTGTGCATTGGTTGAGTGTTGGTCATTCAAGTGATTTGCCTTGTGTTTGTCAACTTGAATGTCTGGATGTTCATTCCAAGTGTGAATGAGCATTGTGATCACTTAGTTATTGTGATTGCATGTTTTGATCTTGCCATGAATTATTGCTTTGATGCTTAAGTTCATTTTTGCTTGTTCATGCCACTTTTGCTCCATATGCATATCAAGTTTTCTACATACAATGATATTGCTATGTTATTGTGTTTCAGGAGTTACTTATACATATGTTCAAGAGCTTTACAGAATCTAGAGTTAGGTGTGAGTGAGTTTTGTTCAACTGTTCCAAACTCACGTTTTAAGTCTAGAGTCTGTTGTAGGGTTTTGTCACAGAATAGCCAAAGGGGGAGATTGTAAGATTGAATTTAATCAACCATCTTATTGGCTTTATTCCGTGACCAATTTGCTTGTAATTTAGCACTTAGTAACCCTGTATTTAGGTGAGAAAATTGTAAGAGTAGTGTGTGAGAAGATGTGAAGAAAAGCTCAAATATGTGCAAAGAAGCAGAGCTTCGCGGCTAGGACTCGCGAGTGGATCGCGATTGGTAGCCGCCAAAAGCAGGCACGTGAAATGCACATAGGGAAGTTGAAGGGTCGCGCCAACTGTCACACTACAGGACAAAAGTTCCAGGCTGGCCAAGCCGTTACGTCGTGGCTTGAACTCGCAACTTGGACAAGCCGCGAGGTCAAGTCGCCAAAATGCCCTGTTTGGCAAAAACTGACGTTTTGCATTCCCTTCTCACCTTACTATATATATACCCTTATACCCACCATATTGAGAGAGCTTCCAGAGAGAATTGTGTGAGAGAAACCCTAGAGAAATACAGGATTGATTCATCCATAATCTTAACCTTAAAGACTCTACATATTCCTCTACTCTCTTCCTCTCCATTGTCATATCCTTGAGAGGCCTTTAGCCAAATCCCTATCTCACCACACCCACGTCTGTGAGAAGGTCATTTGGTACTGTTGGGAAGCAGTTAAGAAGGAACCAATCTATATTGGTTGATGTTATGGTCTAGTAGCGGAATCCAGTAAGCTAGAAAAGAAAAAGGTTCGGTGCAACCTTGTTGGAGCAAGAAACTTGGAGGGCTTAGGTACCTGGGTAGATTAGGCTTGGAGGGTCTATTGCTGTTTATGTATCCCAACTACATTTTCTAGTAGATTATTGATCGCTTGGAGGGCGGCGGAGAGGTTTTACGCCGAGAGCTTCGGTTTTCTCTTCGATAACACATCGTGTGTTGTCCACGTGTTTGCATCTTCCTTCCCTTTATCTTTGCCTTATATTTACTGCTGTAAATGTGTTTATATTTGGCTTAGATAGTTTATCAATTCTATTGTAAACTTGTTATCATATTCCGCACATTAATTGTTTGATATAAAGCTTGAATTGGTATTTTTGTAATTAGGGGTCCAAACGTTCAAAGGTATTTCGTACCTTTTTGAACTTTCACTGTATTTAGGTGGGTTTATTGTAAGTGTAGTGTGTGAGAAGATATGAAGAAAAGCTCAAGTATGTACAAGAAGGCAGAGTTTCGCGGCTAAGACTCACAACTGACTCGCGACTGGCAAGCCTCTTACTGCAGGCACGTGAGATGCACACATGGGAGCTAAAGGGTCGCACCAGTTATCGCACTACAGGACAAAAGTCCCAGGCTGGCCAGGCCATTATCTCATGGCCTGAACTCGCTACTCAGACCAGTCGCAAGGCCAAGCTGCCAATCAGCCCTATTTGAGAAAAACTGACTCTTCGCATTCCTTTCTCACCCCACTATATATAGACCCTTATACCCATCAAATGTAGAGAGCTTTCAAAGAGAATTTTGTGAGAGAAACCCTAGATAAAAACAAGATTGCCTCATCCCCAATCTTTACTTTAGAGACTCTACAAATTCCTCTTCTCTCTTCCTCTCCATTGTCATACCCTTGAGAGGCCTGTTTACTAAAATTTTATCTCACCACACCCACGTCTGTGAGAAGGTTTATTTGGTGCAGTTGGGAAGCAGTTAGGAAGGAACCAATATCCATTGGTTGATGCTATGGTCTAGTAGTGGAATCCGGAAAGCTAAAGAAGAAATAGGTTCGGCGTAACCTCGTTAGAGCAAGAGGCTTGGACGGCTTAGGTACTTGGGTAGATTAGGCTTGGAGGGTCTTCTGCTGTTCATGTATCCCAACTACATTCTTTAGTGGATTATTCACCGTTTGGAGGGCGGTAGAGAGGTTTTACGCCAAGAGCTTCGGTTTCCTCTTCGATAACACATCGTGTGTTATCCGTGTGTTTGCATCTTCCTTCCTTTATCTCTGCCTTATATTTACTGTTGTGGATGTGTTTATATTTGGCTTAGATTGTTTATCAATTCTGTATTTGGCTTATGTTCATGTTTCACACATTAATTGTTTGATAATAAGCTTGAATTGATAATTTGTTAATTGGGGTCTAAACGTTCAAGGGTGTTTCATACCCATATTGAATATTCATAAATAATTATAAAAAGTGACGGTTAGGTCCATATTTTTAGGTTGGCAAACTATGAACAATTGTAACAACTTAGAACCTAGTTTGTCTAGTTAATTGGTATGGATAAGTTATTTGATCAAGACAAATCAAGGTTGAATAGTTGAAGAATCAAGAATGTAAAAATTGGACTGTTGTTGCACTGGACATTAGCTGGTCCAGAATCACTTAACTCGACCAGTCGAACTGCACATCTCAACTGATCGAGATCTGTGTAGATTGATTTTTTAGCAGTTCTTCTCAGTTGTTGGATCTAGGATATCTAGCATCTCAAGAACACTATATTAGCAAGTCTTAGAGCACGCTTTTACACACATGAGACAATAGTGTATTTGTACACAAATTTGGAATTTTCCAAACTCTCTTAAAGCATCAACTGGAGACCTATTTACATACTAAATATCCAGTGATTAAGTAAAGTTGCTACATCTAGTTTACAATCATAGTTACTAGCACAAAATTTTGAAAGTAGATCTCAGAGACACAAACTAGAAGTTCATGTGCAACAAGTCAAAATAGAGGAGTTTGTGGATATCAGATTTATATGGTTACTTCTGTAAGTACTACATAAGGTAGCATTAGATTTAGGGTTAAATATTTTGTATAAACTTCTATTCTATTCTAGTGGATTTGTTGCGTTAAGGATTGACGGTTAAAACCCTCTAGGTTTTTATTATGAAAAGGTTTGTTTCATTAGTACTTTTCTTAGGTCACCATTTTGGAGTCTTTAGGTGATCCATGCATGTGTAATGTTATTTAGTTCACAACTAAAGCATAATTAATTTAATTAATTACTTGTCTGAGAATTGGTTAATATTGTGACTACTGGAGCCTAAAGCCTTAACAAAAAGAAAAAAAATATTGTTACTAGTAGAACAGTAAACTTTGTTTGTCAATGCAGCAAAGCCAAACAGGTGGTGGATATGGCTCATTGTGGCAGTAGGGGGAATCATTATCATCTTGTTGTGCTCCTTATATTATGAAAAACAGAAAAAGCACAAAGTGGAAGGTAATCAATGCTCTTGCTAAATACTTTGTTAGACTTACTGATGATCAAGCATAATTTTTTTTTAAATTAATACTTTACATGTGTGTGAATTAGGAGAGAGAGAAAGGAAACAAAAGATGCTCATACAAGAACTTGTAGGGAATGCAATACCTTCCACTGTAGATGACGAAGGGAAGAAACAAAACAACGATGGGAAAAATAGCCATGAGTTGCATGTCTTTAGCTTTGAAAGCATTTATGTTGCTACAAGTAATTTCTCAACAGAAAAGAAATTAGGAGAGGGTGGTTTTGGACCAGTATAGAAGGTAAGTTCTTCACACCTCTGTATCTATTTCTCTCCAATAATGCTATCGATATAATATATTTT
Source organism: Quercus glauca (assembly GCA_023736055.1). NCBI lineage: Eukaryota > Viridiplantae > Streptophyta > Magnoliopsida > Fagales > Fagaceae > Quercus > Quercus glauca. The sequence goes on along the minus strand of CM043319.1, from coordinate 26,185,064 downwards.
TATAATTTTTTCCATAACTTGTAGAGATGACAAATTCTAATCCACACAACATCACTTATATTATTTTTATTGACATCAATCACAACCTAATATCTCAACAATTATAAAAAATCTAATGACATTTGTTATTTTTAGACTTATTGATTTTTTATGATAAAAATTTGATTCTATGACTTAACCTAACCCAATTCTCTCTCTATATTTTTTGTTTTTGGGACATAAATGTTAACTTATGACAAAGCCTAGTTAATCTTTTCAATAAATTGGCACTTGAGTGAGCCCACACACTAAGTAGTATCTTGCTAAAAAGTTGATTAATGTAAATACATACTAAATTAGATAATTTGAATAAAATTAGACCAACGCAATAACTTTCAGGGAAAATTACCTAATGGACAAGAAATCGCAATAAAGAGACTTTCAAAAAGTCATGGACAAGGATTGGTAGAATTCAAGAACGAAGCTATCACACAGATGAAGGTATCTGACAAGTACAAGATACACCCAAAGACAGCACCACAATCATGATATGATGACAAAACATCAAAGCAATTCAAGCTACATAAATAATCAAAACTTCAAACAAACTGAAATGCCTCATACATAAAAAATAAACCCATAAGCCCAATGAGTATAAGATGTATCAAATAGCACTGCTCAGAATAAATACTAGAGAATTGAAGCAAAAAAAAAAAAAAAAATACAAAACATTTTCAGCAACAAAAGGAAACAACCTCAAACAAACAAACCCAGACTCACGTTCGTACACCTCAAAAACTCAATCAAACATCAAAACACACAGATTCAAGAATATGACAGCAAAATTATGAAATGTGAAGGGAAAACAAGAAAACCCATACCTTTTTCTAGAAGATTGATGCAGAAATGATGCAGAAATGAAGGACTTTCACAGATGAGCACGGAGTGTTTGAGTGAGAGAATGAAGAAGACAATGAACATCACTGATATTCGAGGGAAAAAACTGAAAATTTTTTTGAAAACTGTCTTTAAAACGCAAAACACGCTTTTTTCGCGACTTGATTAAGTCGCCAGTTAGTCGCCAGGGTAAGCCGCAAAACACTGTGAAGATAAGATTCTAGAAAAATCTTTTAAGTGTTTTTCGTGACTGGAAGATCTACCCGCGAGGGAGTCACGAGCTGAGCCTCGAAAATCTCTGAGTAATCCTCGCGATTGGACCTTCCACCCGCGAACAAGTCGCCAAATTGAGTCGCGAAACATCTAAAACTCAACTTTTGAAAAATTTTCTAAGTCTTTTTCGCGACTGGGATACTGACTCGCCAGTAAGCTGCGAAAAATCTCTGAGTAGGCTCGCGACTGGGGCTTGCGACTGGGCTAATCCGCAACTTAGTTGCTAAAGCAGGGGAAACAGTTTTTGAAATTTTTGATATTTTTGTAAAAACAAAATACTTTCCAAAAACAAGTAAAAACACTCAAAAATCTTTTTGTGTTTGATCAAACAAAGATTGAGCATGTGAAAACACATTTAATCAAGTACAATCACACAAATGAATATGGCATTCATTGAACATAGACTTGTGTGTTGTGTGTGGATATCAAGAATAAGATAGTCCTTAGTCCAATGAAAACTTCAATGATCAATTCAATCAAGGCATACACAATTAGCACTAGATAATGTGACCTATCTCAATTATAGAAACAAGCATATATGACCTCTCATAAGAACTTGATTACATTCTTTGAAGCTTTTCATTTTGGCTCCAATATTTAACATATCATTTGCACTTTTTGAGCAAAGAAAATCTCATTGGAGATAGATGCCTGAAATTTTTGATATTTCAATTTGTTGAGTTAGCCTTTGGCTTTTTGGGCATCAAATATTTTATTTTGGTCGCTTTCCCTTTTTCCTAGTCAAATACTAGTATGTGCGACAGGCTTTTGCAGCTCTATATCTCTTTTCATTTGGAGATTTACATTTAGAGAGCTCTTTTAAGCAAAAACAAAAATAAAGAGTGGGAAGATATATAGGCATGAGTCTATGCATGTCTCAAGATCAACAAAACCATTCACTAATCATTCATGATAAGGTTGAAGATCTATTTACAACAGTCACATAGATTTCAGAATTTCTCCCACAATGATACGAGTGCATGAGAGACAAGCTAAGCTCGCTAAATGCACAAAGCCATTAGTACAAAAGTACAAGGTAAAACATGATTTGAGACAAAACTCAACAAAGTTGATCAAACTTTTTGGATTTTCTACTTTTTATATGTTTTTGGATTTTTGACACAAAAGCAGTAAAAAATTGATCAAAAGCATAACAAAAAAATGTAAAGACATTTAAACCAAAGACAGATACACATGCAAAATAACAGCCTAAATACTAGCAAGAAGCACACAATCAAGCATATTCACAAACATGGGAAGTATTAATGCATGGATATGTTGTAATGCTTATGCATGAGTACCCTTTGTCACCCACATGTCACGTGCGTTTGGGGTGATATCCTTAACGGATTGGGTACGGGAATTAGGACTATCAAACCTTTGTGTGAAGCTTTCAAGGCAGTTGGTGAAGGCACCGATCATCTTCATCACGTCCATCATTCATGGATCATGGTTTTGACTTCTTGGTTGCTCACCACCCCAAGACTTCTTGTCATTTCTTCTTCCTCGTGACCAAGGTGCACTTGCATTATTGTCTGCTCTCAGCTTTTAACAGTTGGGTCTAGTATGTCCTCACAATCCGTAATAGTGACACACATAATCTGTTCTAGGACCCCGTTGTGGTCTTGAGAGAGATCTTGCTTTGGTTTCGTGTCTGCCCACAGATTGATTTTGGGGCTTATTCACCATCCGTTGCTTAATCACATTCTTCTTCTTTACCTCCTTCACTTTTTCAGGAGTAGGCTCTTCTACAACCGTCTCTTTAGCCTTTACAAATTTTACTTCTTTGGTGACTTTGGCTGATGAGCAATTCCCTCTGGTGTATCCCAAACCGGACTTATCTGAGGAAGGTTTTTGAGATGATATAACATCTTTTAGCTTCTGAGAGGAGACTCTCTCTGTCTTGGCATGAGCTTGCACTACCTCTTGCTCAAGGAATCCCACTTTAGTGTAAGCTTCCGAAATCTCGCCATTTAATGTCTCAATCTCACACTTAGCCTCTCTATATCTGACCAGAAGACTTTTGAAGTCCTCTTCAGCTCTTTTCATCTTCTTCACAGCCGCCTTTGCAACCCTTGCACACTCACCCGATTTCTCAAGGAGTAAAGCGTAATTCTCTTGAAGATCTGATGTATCTTTATCCTCTTCAGCCTTCGATTCTTCAACAACCCTAATAGACTCCAAATCAGAATGCTCACCAAGCTCCTTCACAAGTTTATCTAAATCGTCTGAGGATTCGACATGAGCAATGGTCATGAATGCAGAAAAATTTCCTTCTTCATCACAACTTTCTTCAGAGTCAGAATTTGATGAGTCCGAATCACTTAAAGTAGTAGCATAGGCTTTTCCCTTCGACTTCAAATAATTTGGACATTCCTTTTTAAAGTGCCCATGTCCATTACACTCGAAGCATGTGATTCCTTGTGAGGGTCGGGAATCTTTACCCTCTTTTCTTCTGAACTCTTTCTTCTCTTTTTCGGTGCTCTAAAATTTTCCTTTGTCACCAAATTTCCCACTATTCTTGAACTTTAGGAATTTCCGGAAGTTCTTTACAAGGTATGCCACATCTTTATCTACTGCATCCTCTTCTGAAGATTCATGAGACACTATTCTCTCATCAATTGTCTTAAGAGCAAGGGATTTGCTCTTTTTCTGTGTGGGCAGGGACAGCTCATATGTTTGCAAAGAACCAACCAGCTCTTGAACCTTAATGTTGTCAAGATCTTTGCTCTCTTCAATGGCTGTAACTTTGGCACGGAAACTTTCTGGAAGTGATCGAAGGATCTTCCTCACAATCTTCGAGTCCTCCGTCTTTTCTCCCAAGTTAAATTTACCAACAACAACCTCATTCAGTTTACTGTAAAATGAATCAAAAGACTCATCCTCACTCATCCTTAACTCCTCAAAGGAGTGGTCAACATCTGAAGTTTGGTGTCCTTAACTTTCTTAATCCCTTCATAGGTTGTCTCCAAAATTTCCTATGCTTCCTTAGCAATGGTGATATGTGAAATCCGGTGAAATTTTTCTGGAGAGACACTGCAGAAAATAGCATTCAATGCCTTGCTATTTGCATTGGCCACCGCAAGAGCAGCCTTATCCCAAGTAGACTTGGCAGCCTCTGGCCTTGTCCATCCTACTTCAACTGCATCCCACACAGCGTCATCAATAGAACACAAAAACGCCCTCATACGGACTTTCCAAAATGCATAATTATTACCGTCAAAGAACAGTGGTACATTAAGAGATTGAGACCTATCCATCTAAAAGGGAGTCAGGGATCACACTTAGGTATTTAAATCACAACAAGTGTACCCGCTCTGATACCAATTGAAAGTTCAAAATGGGTATACAACACCCTTGAACGTTTAGACCTCAAATACAAAAATATCAATTCAAGCTTTATATCAAACAGTTAATGTGCGGAATATGATAACAAGCTTATAATAGAATTGATAAACAATCCAAGCCAAATATAAACACATCCACAGCAGTAAATATGAGGCAAAGATAAAAGGAAGGAAGATGCAAACACACGGACAACACACGATGTGTTATCGAAGAGGAAACTGAAGCCCTCGACGTAAAACCTCTCCGCCGCCTTCCAAGCGATCAATAATCCACTAGAAAATGTAGTTGGGATACATGAACAGCAATAGACCCTCCAAGCCTAATCTACCTAGGTACCTAAGCCCTCCAAGCTCCTTGCTCCAACAAGGTTGCGCCGAACCTTTTTCTTTTCTAGCTTACCGGATTCCGCTACTAGACCATAGCATCAACTAATGTAAATTGGTTCCTTCCTAACTGCTTCCCAACAGTACCAAATAAACTTTCTCACAGACGTGGGTGTGGTGAGATAAGGATTTGGCTAAAGGCCTCTTAAGGGTATGACAATGGAGAGGAAGAGAGTAGGAGAATTTGTAGAGTCTCTAGGGTTAAGATTGTGGATGAATCAATCTTGTATTTTTCTAGGGTTTCTCTCACAAAATTCTCTCTGGAAGCTCTCTCAATATGGTGGGTTTAAGGGTATATATATAGTAGGGTGAGAAAAGAATGCAAAACGTCAGTTTTGGCCAAACAAAGCATTTTGGCCACTTAACCTCACGACTGGGTTTAGTCGCGAGTTCAAGTCGCGAGCTAACGGCCCGGCCAGCTTGGGACTTTTGTCCTGTAATGCGACAGCTGGCGCGACTCTTCAACTTATGGCATGCTTGGCACGTGTGCAGACATTTAGCGACTTGCAAGCCGCGACTCACCCGCGAGATTCAGTCGTGAGAGTCTGTTTTCTTGCACACTCTTGAGCATTTCTTCACACTCTCTCACTCACTACCCTTACAAGTTTCTTACCTAAATACAGGGTTACTAAGTGCTGAAGTACAAGCAAATTGGTACGGAATAAAGCCAACAAGATGGTTGATTAAACTCAACCTTACAATTACATCTCGAACTTTCTTCTAGCACAGTAGCAATGCTTCCCTTATTGCTACTGCATGAAGCTTGAAGGAGAAAACATTGATGTACAAAAAAAGCCAAAATCAATATACAAATCGGGTTTGGGTGATACCCTTGCCTAGTTGCCCAAAACTGCGGGACTCAGGTGAGAAAAAAAAAAAAAAAAACTCACCTCCATATCCTTTAATGGGGTGGGTAAAACCCATTCCATTCGGGTGTAAAACGGGTTTTTGCCGTCCCAGCACTATCTCCACATAATTGATGTTGGGTCTCAATCTAGTATTGTGTAAATCAAGAAAATCAACTAAGAATTTTAATCAATCACTAAAAACATTATCACAAAAAATTGCTAAGCCAAAACATCAATCAAACATAAAAACACAAAAATTTACATGGAAGACCATTCTCTTTGAAGAGAGAAACTGCGGGACAAACTCCAAAATCCAAATAAATATCCACTATTATAAAATTAATTACAGATCTTCAATCCCTTTGAATACAATAACTCTCCATGGTTGTAGCACCCAAAATCTTCTCCCTTAAGAAAACTTCAAATTTATCTTCCCTTGTATATATTTTCTTTGTGGATTCAGATTTTTTAGATTTCTTAGGGTACTCTACCAATAGATTTCCTTAAATCCTAACTATTCTTTAATGATTTAATGGTCTAGATTCTGCTATGTCAATCTTCCACTAATAATACTCTTAAAATAAAATAATAATGTTGCAAACAAAACAATTAAAATTATTGTTAGTAGAATGCTGACATGGCAAAATCAAGGCCATTAAACCATTAAAGAATAGTTAAGATTTAAAAAAAATTTATTTGGTAGAGTACTCTAGGAAATTTAGAGGATTTGAATTCTTTCTTTGTACTCACACACATAGAGTGCACCTTGTTGTCAATATCATCTCCTTAATTTGTGAGCTTAAAAAAACCTTTGTAAAATTGTTTCCCTCCTTGTGCTACATTCCAAGCAAAAATTTCATTGTATTATCTCTTGGTTTCTATTATTCTTTCCCTTATCCCATAGTGAGGGTATTTTGTCCAAGTCATTAAATCATTTGTACCACTGTTTATTTATAAGACTTTAATTCTTATTCCTGGATGGATAATGAATTAGGGAAGTTAATACCGCACCAGTACTGGCTATATTAGGGAAATATTTTGTACTAGTAATCCTCTAAAATTTATCAGGAAAAAAAATCTGGTTGTACTGCTTTGTACATGGCATATTTTGGATATTTGATTTTTTTAATTTTAAAAAAAAAATGTTATTTAGGTTAATATATTGATTAATGTACTTAGACTAATATTTAGACTTGTAAAATATGTGGATTTTAAATTCGATATTGATAAACATCAAATTAATAAATAAATACAAACATATATATATATATATATATATATATATTGGGTATTCCCAAACGGTATACTTGTATCAACTAGTATCGATATATTTTGTTCCCTTGGCCAAATTGAAACAACCTTTGATACAATTTGACTTCTATGCAATGAATACAATCATACAATTTAACAAGAAATATTCTTTCATTCCACTCTAATAAATATATATATATATATATATATATTTTCATGTAAAGGAATTTGAGGCAATTTTTCAAACAATTCTTGGCTTACATCAATCATATATATTCAACATTGGCGGCTGATTTACTAATAAAAAGAAAAAAGAAAAAAGAAAGAACAAAAGAGAGGTGGCTGATTAGTAACCAGCCTAGCTACTACAGGCTAAGCACCCAACCAAAATTCTAGCAACACAACACAAACTAATCCACAAATTTTGACACAACTATCCATTTGAAAAAAATGTGAGTGGTGAAAAAAAAAATGTGGGATCTATATAAAAGTGATAGACAAGAATTTGACTTACCTTTAGTACTTTTTAAATTAGAAGTGTCCTTTTATTTTAAATACATAATAACAAATGGTAGTGGGTTTTAATTTTCACATTTTATTTAGTTAGTGCTGATGTGACAGTTTCTTATTAAAATAAATGGAGATTTCAATTTAAAAAATATTGGAGGTCAGCCAAACCCGATAAATAGATAATCACAATCTAGTGATCTACCAACTAAGATAGTTGTGATAAAATTTGTGGCTTAGTTTGTGCAACAAAAATGGGAATGAATTAGTCTCAGCTGATGGCAACTATAGATTAGGATTCTTCAACCTTAGAGCATTCCCATTGGGACTACCAAATGAGATATGTAGAGATGATTTAGCATTAAAGCCCCAAAACCGCCCAACATTCAGAATTGTAAACCCAAAAAAATTACCAGCCCGCTACAGTACCGTCCCAAATATATGAGCGTACTATAGCACAATCCTAAATCCCAAATATTATTTTTTATTCCAAATCTCAACTCTTTCTCTCTCTCTTTGGTGTCTCTTCTCAGATTTCTGCTCTCCCTTTCTCCATAACAATCAAATCCACACTCGTTTCTCTGATAACATCTCTTTTTAGCTCACGGTGGTGGGTATTTTCTAGTGTGGGCTCCGGCGTGGGTCAAGTGATGGTGTGGGTTGTTGCGAGGTCGTGCGTGGCAAGGTGAGTCGCGGCGAGCTAGGTCATGGACTCACAGTAGAGGTGAGTGGTTTTTGATTTTGGTGGTCGGTGTGGATCATGCGTGGTAGATGGGTCTCTCTCACAATGGTTGATGGGCCTTACGGCGATCGGTCTGGGGTGGAGGTTTGCTGATGGATTGTTCGTGGGTTTAGCTAGGTTTTGGGTTTGATGGGTTAGGGGTTGTTCGTGGGTGTAGCAGTGGAGATCAGCGAGGTCGTGCGTGGTCATCGACATGAATCGTGACGAGATCATGCGTTGTGGTTCCGATGGGGTTCGTGCAGTGGTGGAGATCCGTGGGTTGCTGTGAGCTATGGTTGATGAGTGGGTTTGCTGAAGAGCCGTGGGTTGCTGTGAGTTGTGGTTGATCAGTGGGTTTGCTTGTGGTTAACTGAGCGTGCTTTTTGTGAGAGAGACGTGAGAATATTTTTATTTTATTTTATTTTATTTTAATGTGTATTATGGTAAAAAAAAAAAAGTTTGGATGTTAGGTGTATTGTAAAATGATATGATATAAATGATAAGGTAGCTTTTGAGATGGTAAAATATATATTTATTTTTTGTAAATTCAAAATGTGAATGCTCTTACAAGTACCAATTTCCAACTTAGGAATATGGTACGATTGTGACTGCCTCAAGAATTTTTGGCAACCCTATAAGTCTTACTATTGATGGCTATGGGAGCTTGAAAATTTCAAACAGCAAAGAGGGTCATAAATCTAAATAATGACGTTTCACCCAAAACCAGGTCATGTTACACACGTTTATTATTCTTTTAAGTAAAAGATCAAGTTACACAGAGTAATAATTACACCATCTAATTTTTTATTGAACTAGCCGCGAACCCGCGCGTTGCGCGTGATAATTATTTTTATGGTGGTTTTATTACATTTTTTTTTTATAATTTAAACTAATCTAATAATGAGTAATGTATTTCGTAATTATATTTTTATTTATTATAAGAACAATCATAAATGTAATATATGATCAATCCAAAACACCAAAAAAACATAAACTAAATAATTATAATTTCGGCCGCTCAAAACATATTATCAAATAAAAAATTATTAGCAAAATCTAAGAATTAAATTTCTATACATGCATTATTATAAAATAATAATAATTAAAATAAAATTGCAAAAGTTAAAATTTGTCACCTATCCGATTATTTTTGTTTGGCTAACCTTTGCTTTTCTTTAAATAAATGGCATTATAAAGTACTTCTAGTACAACTATTAAGAGTACTTTGTCCACCATAAAGGATTAGAAAATAAACAAAAATTAGTAAAGTCTCATAGTTTAACATCTAAATTGAGCACTATAAAAAATCATGCTATGTAACAAAATAAATACCAAATTATCCAAATCATGCTATGTAATAGAATAATATTATATTTTTATATGCTATATTTAATTCTTTAGAACGCAATAGGATAACATTTAACATTCAAAGAGAATAAAAAATAAATAAAACAAACAACAACAACAATTTAAAAAACTAAACTAAATCGCATTAACGCAAAATAGAGTTTTAAAGAATATAAAAAATTATCAGTCTAAAGTAGAGATGCAAGAAAAATAATAAAATCTACCAAAAATTTGAGAGAGAGAGAGAGAGAGGGAACCTTTTTTTTGTGAGGGAAAACTATGCATAGAATAGAAGAGATAGTGACAAATTTATAGTAAGAATGTGTGAATAAGAAAAGACAAAAATAAAGGAAGATGAAGGGAAAGAGGAAGAATGATATTAATGTAGAGGGTAGTGGGGAGATGAAAAGGTAAAGGAGGGAGAAATATTGAAAAAGTAGTGGGGAGATGAAATGGTAAGGGAGAAAGAAAGGTTGGAGAAGTGTAAATAAGTAGTGAAAGTAAATAAATAAGTAGTGGGCTGCATTTATAGGGCAGAAAATTGTAAAAATCATTTTAAAATTGTAGGAAAATTATATTTTAAAAAAGAAAAGAAAAAAAGAATGACGTGGACGCTACGCTTAAACTTTTAGTAATATATAGAGTGAATAAGAAGAGATAAAAATAAAGGAAGATGATGGGAAAGAGGAGGAATGATATTAATGTAGAGGGTGGTGGGGAGATGAAAAGGTAAAGGAGGGAGAAAGATTGAATAAGTAGTGGGGAGATGAAATGGTAAGGGAGAGAGAAAGGTTGGAGAAGTGTAAATAAGTAGTGAAAGTAAATAAATAAGTAGTGGGCTGCATTTATAGGGCTGAAAATTGTAAAAATCATTTTAAAATTGTAGGAAAATTATATTTTAAAAAAGAAAAGAAAAAAAATGACGTGGCAACTGATGTGGCGCAATATGAGAGCAGCAGCATTAAACGCTACGCTTCAGCTTTTAGTAATATATAGATTAATATTTTGAAAGTATTATGGTTGAATTATTTTTTCTCTATGTACTTTATATGCATACCAAATTTAATGTCAATTAAATATTATTTATTATTTAATTTATAAAATCATATTTTATTCATAATTTTAATATACAAAAGTTAGAAGTTTAAACATTTTATAGATGAGATAGTTTTAATCTCTAATCATCTTGAAAATTTGCAAGTATGGAAGATTTAGAAAGAAAATATAATCCAACAGTGAATTTGTAACCATTTTCTTTCAATATATATATATATATATATATATATTGTGTAACATTATCTAAAATTACACCAAGTATAACTTGAAACTAGAGTTGATTTATTTTCTTATATTTAAACATTAAATAAAAAAAATTCTATTCTTCTCTTCTTCTGAGATGGAAACATGAATTGATTTACTAGTAATTATAATATGTACTAGATAAAGTAATACAATAAAACTTCACTTATCCATAAAAGTATCTAATATTCCCAATGTATAAATAAAAACAAATTTAATATATTACTCAATGAATTAGACAAAAAAAAAAAAAAAAAAAATCTACAAATAAACTAAACACAAATACCACCTATAAGGTTAAGCAACCAAAGGGTGACTCAAATCAATTTTGGGGCAACAAAGCCTTTTCTTATATATAAATAATATATTTATTTATTTTTATTTAATATCTATTTTTCTTAATTTTTGAAATGAAAAATTATTAAATTTTTTGTATTCAAGTTCCGCTAATGTTTCATTTTTTATTGATAATAAGACTAATTTACTTAATCTTTCTTTTGATATAATCAATTTTAAATAGTATTTTTATTAATTTTAATTTTTAAAAACTTCTTTATAAAATGCAACTATAAAAATTACTGTTACTTAAAATATACAAATTACATATCCTACATAGAATAAAAAGGACCAATTCAATCTTTAAAAAAAAAATCAACCGGTATAAATATAAAGTTGGAACTAATTAATTTTTTTTAAGCGAAATACTAATTAAATTTTTTTTTTAAATGTAAGAAAGTAACAAAAGTGGATTGATGCGGTGCATCAATCCACGTGGTAATAGGTGCAAAGCAATAAACAAGTGAATGTGTGTGGAGAAGATGATAAGTTTTGTTCAAAATGATGTGATGGGAGAATAGGTACAGAGGTGTAAGCGTGGGATATAGTGGGCCTTGATCTTATCTCTTCTCGTTTTAATTAAAAAAAAAAAATGCTTTTCTGTTTTGGATTCAATGGTTCTTTTTAGTACACAACGCATTCTATTGGAAAATAAAGGGAGCCTAATTGTTTTTTTTTTTTTTTTTTTTTTTTTTTAACTTTTTAATTTTTGGGTGAAGCAAGCCTTAATTAAAATGTTAAGACAAATAAATATAGATATATTATATTAGTTAATAGAGGGGTCCTTAGGAAAATGACTTAAGTTTCCTGAATGGTTGGGCTGTCCTAGCATTTTGATTTTTTATTTATCAAAATTTGTTTTTTAACAATTAAGATATTAAATACTAGTAAGAAAACCAAAGAGAAAATTAAATAAATGGTAAACTGCAAATTATACCTTTAAAATTTTTGGATGTTTGGTTTTTACACTCTGAAGTTTTAGAATTTAAATTTTACCATCTAAATTTTAGAGGTGTTTGAATTTTACTTTCTAAAATTTTGAGGTGTTGAGATTTGATACTTTGAAGTTTCATAATTTGAGAGTATAAAATTCAAACACTTCCAAACTTTAAGAGTATATATATAAAATTTTATATAAAGAATTAAAGAAATTTAAGGCAAAATTTTATTCATTATCCACAAAAAGAATGTGAAACTTTATTTAAAAAATAGAAAAATACTAAGAGATAAGTAGACGCAGTCCCGTGATTACTCTTTATATAAAATAATTAATAAAAAAAAATCTTTTGTCCTATGCAACCCCACGTCCCCATCCTAATTTGTTAAAAATTAGTGTATATTAGTTATTACACACAGACTGTTTTATAGAGTTTTACACGCTTCATTGAAACAAAGGCAATCAAAATCGTGACTTGAAGTTGAAAGTTGTGTTTATTAAGCAAAACTATTTCCCATAATTTTAATGTTCCCTTCAAATAAAATTAAGTTTTCTAAATACAACCAACAATTTGGAACAGACGTAGAAAAAACTTATGTGAACATTTTTGGGATTCTAAATTTACCGATTGGTTAAAATTTGAGGGCCCTCTCAAGTGCATGAGTCAGCCTAGCAGTTGAACCCAATCAATCCTTTAACAAGTTGAAAATTTCAAACAACAGGCGGCTGATTAGTACCGGGACTATGACCTTACCATACTTTATTAGAAGAATATGAACCACATACGTACCATTCGCGATTAAAGCCTCCCAAACCGTTTCTTTAATGCCGTCATTGTGTACACAATGAACAAACACATTTCTGCAGAATAGCTAATTACCAAAAAGAATCAGAGGCCATCTTTCATGGCAAGCATAGCACGAAAATTTATCCCCACTTTTTTATGTCTGCTACTCTTCCTGGGTCTATCTTCTTCTCAGCAGCGAAACACATTAGTGCAACGACAGGAGCTCAAAGATGGAGGTGAATTAGTTTCAGCTGATGGAAAGTTTAGATTAGGATTCTTCAACCTTACGAGTAACAATTCCTACTTAGGAATATGGTACGATGGTGACTCCCTCACGAATGTAGTGTGGGTTGCCAATCCAAATGCTCCACTGTTTGGCAATTCTGTAAGTCTTATTATTGATGACTATGGGAGTTTGAAAATTTCATACAGCAAAATGGATCCTCCTATTTCACTATATCCAGGACAAGAAGCCAGTAATTGTAGTGCTGTTCTACTTGATACTGGTAACTTTGTACTTCATGAACTGAATTCAGATGGAACTGTGAAGAGGGATTTGTGGCAAAGCTTCGATTATCCCACAGATACACTTCTGCCAGGAATGAAATTGGGATTCAGCAGAAAAAGTGAACAAGCTTGGTCTCTAAAATCATGGAGAAGTGATGTGGTACCTGACACGGGGGCCTTTACTTTTGGCATGAACGTGGACTCTATACCTGGAAATGAGTTCAACATCATGCAGCACGAGGACGAGTATTGGACAGGTGGGTTTTCGCAAGATGAGGGTTACCAGCACAAGCCAATAAATGGTTTCACTTTACGAGATCAAAGAGGTTCCTCTTACGCCTTCACAATGATATCGAATGAGAATGAAACATACTTCAACTATTCGGCAAATAAAGACATCAAAACGTTCCCGCGGTTAAGGATAGATTACTTGGGAAAGCTTTATTTAGGTGAAAGATTGCTTGTTCAATGTAGTTTTCCTTCCCTTGCTTCAGATGATCAAGGATGTGTGAAGAAAAAGCTTCCGGAGTGCAGGAGCCATAATATTACATTTGCTGAACGTTCAGGTTACTTTGTGGATACTGATGGATACGAGTTTCATGCGGATGACAACCTGACCCATGTGGATTGTGTAGACAAGTGCTTGATAATTTGTTCTTGTGTTGCCTTTGAGCCTTCAAAGGAAGATGGCACCGGCTGTAAGGTTTGGACCACCATGCCAAAATTTGAAACGGCTTTGAACGCACCGAAAGTATACTTCCTCGAATACAAAGGTAAGACTAATTCATGCTGAATTAATTTATCATATTTCTTGCTTATAATTGATGTAGAACATGTGCTAAGAACATGACTCTGATGTGTAGGCTTGATAATCTAGATGCTTACTAAAGACCTTTGTAGAAAACAGATAAAATCAACTCTATTGATTTTTTAACTAGTAGATCAATTGTCCTAAGTTTTATCTTGAGAGGCTTGAGAATCATCCAAATTTACGAAATAAACTAAAACAATGAGATGAAAACAAAAGTTATCGTAATATAATAACTACCATAGAGTCATATTCCTAGCTTAAAAAAAACAAAAATATAAGAGAATCTCAGAAGATTTGAAGGATCAATATGTCAACGCTTGTTAAGAGAGCTTATATCACATGTAGTTTTGTAATTTTAAATACAAACGGCAGGTGGCATAGACAGGGAGGAGCCATGTACATGGCCCAAAATTTTGAAATTTTCCTCTATATATATATATATATATATAATTATTTTAATGTTTCCAAAATTTAACCTATAAAAATAAGAGTTAGCCCCCCAAATATTTGAATTAATCCAATGATGCTTTAAAAAAAAAAAATTGGTCTAATAGTTATAGAAACATAACTTTATTTTTTGCAATTTTATTTTTTATTGTAAAATGTGCTTTTAAATTTGTTAAATATTCGATAAAGTTTGGCACCAAACATATTTGAATCTATCTTTTTCAATCCGTTATGGGGCGATTAATAAGTTATTGATTTATTCGAAAAACCTTATCACTAAAACTACACATGAAATATCTCTTTAGTTGCCATATATAGGTTAGAGCAAGATAACTTCAAATATGTTTAAAGCATAACTTATTTTTCCAAGTTTTCGATTAATAATGTTTTTGAAAATTTCATTAGTTTAGTTAAAAGATTTTTTACTTATTTTAGTATAAAATATGATAATTTGTATTGATTGAAAATGAAACTTTTAAAGAATTTCACACTAAAAATGAATTTTATTTTATGAAAAATCGTCATCAAACATAATTTTGATTGAAAATACTATGCGAATTTTTTTTTTTTTTTTGTTGGGTGTGTGTATATATATAATTTATCTAATAAAAAAGCATGTGTGTGTATATATGTATGTGTGGGGGGTTGTCTTAATAAATATATTAGTAGTGCAATTTGGCCCTCCAAGCAAAAATTTTTAGCTCCTCCCCAGCATAGGAATAATCTTATAGTGGAGTTAGTTACCACCTGGGAAGCTGACTTGGAGTTTGTTATGTTACATTATAGTTGTTGCTAGTTTATTATTATTTTCCGTCAAACTCTGTTACTAACTTTGTATGTAAACAAACAGAGCTTGTAATTCATTTTAAGATTAATGCATGCAATATATTCATTCAATCTTAATAAAGCACAAACAGTACATGCAACTTAATTCATAGTAAATGATTAGAAGAAGGAAAACGAACAAAAATACTATTGCTAGTAGAATGGTAAAAATTTGTTTGTCAATGCAGAAAAGTTTGTCAATGCAGCAAAGCCAAACAGATGGTGGATATGGCTCATTGTGGCAGTAGGAGGAGTCATTATCATCTTGTTCTTCTTCTTATGCCATGCAAAAAGAAATAAAAAACGCGTAGCGGAAGGTAATCAATGCTCTTGCTATTGATTTTGTTAGATGTATTGCTGGTGATCAAGTAGTAACAAACTTTCAATTAATACTTTGCATTTATGTTAATTAGGGGAGAGAAAAAGGAAACAAAATATGCTCATACAAGAACTTGGAGGTAATGCAATACCTTCCACTGTACATGACAACGCGAAGAATCAAAACAACGATGGGCAAACTAGCCATGAGTTGCATGTCTTTAGCTTTGAAAGTATTACTATTGCTACAAGTAATTTCTCAACCGAAAATAAATTAGGAGAGGGTGGTTTTGGACCAGTTTATAAGGTAAGGCCTGTCAGTTCTCTATCCATTTCTTTACAACATCACTAAAAAGTATAAATATAACAAATTTTACTTTTTGGTGAGGTGATAGATTTTGATTAGCGCAACTTCATTTTTATTATTGGGGTCTTTACCAACATTATTTTTATTGTGCAACAATCACAACCGGCCATTTTTGTAGTTGTGACAAATCTTGTAAACTTTGTTGTACTTTGTCGGACCGTGTGCCTTACCGATCCATCCAACGACCAATTGGTGAAGGATGAGAGGGCACAAATCTTTTATAGCATTCGATCGCAGACCAAGCCCATTGGTATTGGAGCAAATTGTGAAATCCCTCACAATCCCTCCCTCACAATGTGGCTCAAACAACTCGAACCTATGACCTTGGCTCTGATACCACTTGTCGGACCGTGTGCTTTACCGATCCATCCAACGACCAATTGGTGAAGGATGAGGGGGCACAAATCTTTTATAGCATTCGATCGCAGACCAAGCCCATTGGTATTGGAGCAAATTGTGAAATCCCTCACATACTTTTATACTTACGGATTTCTTTATGATAACAATTTGAATGTAAGACCTAACTTAACGTAATTCTCTCTCATTTTCTTTTTGTTTTTGGGATAAAATTTGAACTCAAGACTTAGTCTAGTTAATCCAATTAATTTGATCAATGAATTAGCACTTTGAGTAAGCCCTAGGGATAGCTAGAAACTTTCTAGAAAGTTAGAAAATGAAAGTACATATTGAATTAAGATAATGAGAGTAAAATATGACTAATGCAATATACTTTCAGGGAAAATTACCCGATGGACGAGAAATAGCAATAAAGAGACTTTCAAAAAGTTCCGGACAAGGATTGGTAGAATTCAAGAATGAAGTTATTCTCATTGCCAAACTCCAACACACTAATCTCGTAAGACTTTTAGGATTTTGCATTCAAGAAGAAGAAAATATACTGATCTATGAGTACATGCCCAACAAAAGCTTAGACATCTTCCTATTTGGTAAGAAATATGTCCTTTACTAGGAAAATTTAATTATGCGATGATATATATTCCCTTTTATATTATATAGATTCAATCAATACTTATCATTTTCTTGCTTTTTTTTTTTTTTTTTTTTTTTGTAAAATGAGTCAGATCCTACTAAAAAGTACATATTAAATTGGAAAACACGCTTCAATATCATTGAAGGCATTGCTCAAGGACTTGTTTATCTTCACAAATATTCAAGACTAAGAATTGTTCACCGAGACTTAAAAGCTAGCAACATTTTGCTTGATGAAGAGATGAATCCAAAAATATCTGATTTTGGGTTAGCTAGAATATTTGGATTGAAAGAATCAGAAGAAAACACAAATAGAGTTGTTGGAACATAGTAAGTATTCATTGCATTTCAAGCAAGTACAATCTAATGAACTCTATTTGTGAACATGTATGTGCTTGTTTATACACTAAAGTTCATTGGTTAATTGTTATTTCAGTGGTTATATGTCTCCAGAGTATGCCATGAATGGTGTTGTTTCAATAAAAACTGATGTATTCAGCTTTGGAGTTCTACTATTAGAAATTGTGAGCGGCAAGAAAAATAATAGTCGTTATCATTCTGATCATCCACTCAACCTTATAGAATATGTCAGTTTTTCATTTGACCTTTCTTAATTTGTATACATGGAATTTTGAACTTAATAGTTAATAATGTTTGTATAATTGGACTTGTATCAGGCTTGGAAATTATGGAATGAAGGTAAGGATTTGGAGCTAATTGACCCAACAATATTAGATGAATCATGCAATCTATATGAAGTATCAAGATGCATTCACGTTGGTCTCCTATGCGTACAAGACCAAGCAACAGATAGACCGACCATGCTGAATGTTGTTTCTATGCTTTCAAATGAAAATCTTCAACTATCTCCTCCAAAGCAACCTATTTTTTTTATTAACACATTTGTGGAAGAGATTCTGGTTTCTGAAATTAAGCCAGAAAGCAGTTCCATAAATAATGTCACGGTTTCTACGATGAAACCTAGATAAATACTAGAATATACTATGTATATATATGCCATCTCAGCCCAAAAAAAAAAAGTATGTATATATATGCCTTTGTGATAACTGATAAGGGTTATTGTCGATTATGACTAGTCAAGATGTATCCTTGTTTCTAGTGTTTTTATTAGAAGTCTTGATAATTGCAAATATATATATTCCTAATCACAATTATATTTCTTTTTGTTATAAGCAATGAGAAGAATCATTGATTCACATGAGACTTATAGCTTTTTTGGATGGATAGGGAGTAGAGGGGAGTAGAGTAGAGGGAGGGAGAGTAAGTTAAATTACCTTATTTGGATATTTTTTAAGGGAGAAAGGGGAGGGATTTAGAGGGGTTCTAACTACTTCTAACCCCTCATTTTCAATTTCCCCAAATTGGAGAGATTTGGAGGGAGAGTAAAGCATGGAAATGCTTGACCAAATGAATTATCAAATTAACAAAATTACAAACTATGAAGAAAGGCTAATTATTCCCCTCCCCTTTATTTAATTTTAAAAACATCCAAATAAGGTGGAGGATAATCATTCCCCTCTACTCTCCTCCCTACTACTCTCCACCTCTCTACTCTCCTCTCCCTTCAAACTTCCAAACATAGCATTAACTGATTTAACTTTTAGCCAAATTGTTCTAGCTCAGTTGTGATAGGTAAAGCTAACCATTTGGGTTCAACCAGGTGTTCCAATTGATTGAACTTACCTTAAAGTTAACTAACTAGACATATTTGATACAATAAATGCCATAATACAACAAATTCGACTTTTGTTAGCATCTATTCTCTTCCATTTGGTGAATTTTTTTTCCCTTCTTTGGGGAACCTATTATACACATGCCATTTCATGCTTTGCGTTATAACTCGAGCCCCCCTATTCCTAATGACGACCCTTATATCACAATTTGCAAAGCACGTGCTACTCATCTAATGCGTCTTGATACATTAAAAAAAAAAAAAAAAAAAAAAAAAAAGAAGAAGATGAATAGTGCAATGATGCTTTTGTTTCTTTGCTTGCGAGACCAGGTTTGGAGCCACTGTTGGACTAGGAGGGCAATGGTCCCTCCTAATTTATTTAAAAAAAATATTATTATATAAATGTGTACTAATTTTATTTTATAAAATTACATTTTACTCCTCTTAAACGATATCATTGATTATTTTTAGAGTAATGATATACTCACAAACTTTTTTGCAAACTGTTTTGGTAGCAAATTCTTATTGGTTCGCAAATGGGCCCACTACTTACATCATTGTTTTACTTAGTAGTAACCGCTTATTACCTCAATTTATAAAAAAAAGTTTGTAACTCTAGTATTTTCCTCATTTTAGTGACCATAAAAGAATTTGTAGATCTAAAATCTAAAAAAAAATATACAAGCCCAAAAATAATTAGCTCAATAACAAAAATTACCAATAGTAAAACTAAAAAAAATTAAGCCCAATCCACCAATTTTATCCAAAATAAACAACCATACCCTTTATAAACTTCTAAACAAAAATAACTTTGTTCTTACCAAAAAGGAAAAAAAAAAAAAAAAAAAAAAACCCTCAGTAGTTAAGTAGTAGTAGAGTCTGAGGTTGAAACTGTCACACATAGCCAACAGTAAAATCACCCCTTAACTCAAAGTTCTAGCTCCGTCTCTGTGCGAGACAATGTAAAGGGCTTAGGATATTGCATACGCTATTCCTAGAACCATCACTGGGAATTTAATATTTTAGGAGCGTGCATATTTTATACCCAAAAAAAAAAATAATAATAATAATAATAAAACAAAAAAATAAAATAAAATAAAGGACCGAATTTTCAATTTTGATTGTAACCCTTTTAAAGGTTGTTTCTCAATCAGTCAATTTTGTGTGAACAATAAATTTCACTATGAATTAAATTAGATGGATTTATTAATTGTTATTATGTAAGAGAATGTATACTACGGAAAATTATTAAATACTTTAGGGGTATTATAAATACGTACTCTCCTCTCTCACATGATTGTGGGTTCCACTAATTAAATTTAATTAGTGAGACCCACAGTTATGTGAGAAGGGGAGTACGCATTTATGGTACTCCAGAAGTACCCAATAATTACCCGTATACTACGTGGTATTCTCTCTTTCTCTCTTTCTATTTCTATACATAGGCAAAACACAGAGAAAGTCAAATTAGAATTCTAAATTAGAGTCTAATTTTGAGTCATGTGTTTACATTTATATAGAGATCACACCATAATTATCCTTCCAGGTGTTCAATTAGAATTTGAATTGAAGTCCAGTTTTGTTCCATGTATCTAAATTTATGTAGGGACTACACTATATATATCATATTCAAATCAGGTATGGAATTAATTGTCTTGATCTGTAGGGACTACACCATAAATATCACATTTGATCTATACAATATCATATTTGATCTGTACCATATATGCATAACTTTGATCTGTAGGTTTGATAATCTAGTTGATTACTGAAAACCTTGGTAGAAAGTTATGGAGTTATTTTGTTGAGGACATGATACAAATAGATAAAATCTATTAAGTTGTTATATATATATATATATATATGTATGTATAAATAAACTAGTTTATAACTGCCCTAAGTTTTATCTTGAGAGGGTTGAGAATCATCCAAATTTGTGAAATAAACTAGAACGAAAACTTGAAATCAAAATGTGTTGTAATGATGTGGAATCATTTTATTAAATAAATAAAACATGTGTGTGGCAAGTTTATGTGGCATTAAATGGAAAGTATATATAGGAGGCTACTAATGAAATGAAATAGAACTTTAAGGGGTAAAATCTAAATTCTAGAACTTTAGGGGATAAAAGTCAAATCCTAAAACTTTAGGCTAAAAAATCCAAATACTCCTAAACTTTAGGGTGTAAAATTTAAACTCGAACTTCAAGGTGTTAAATCCAAACACGCCTAAATTTCAAGAGATAAAATCCAAAATTTGAAATTTCAGAGTTTAAAATACAAACACCAAAAACTTTAGAGGTGTAATTTACAATTTAGTCTTTATTTATTTATTTATTTATTGAGAATATGCAACTTTTTCACTAGGGACAGAGAGAGAGACGACTCTTCGACCATTGGTTCATTGAACATTCAAATGGCTTAAATGAACCACAAGACTTTTTTTTTTTGAAAGTGAACTTCACTTGAATTCAATAAAAACACTTCAGAAATTGAAGTACAACAAAGACAAGCATAAACATAAATCAACCTAACAGTTAGCCCTATCAATTTGGCAAAGGTGATGAAGCAGAGGAGGCTCCATTTCAAACCAGGACTGTGACATCCTTGTTTCTCTAGCCATCTTGGCTATTTCATGAGCCACTTTGTTGTATTCCCTTTTCAAGTGCTTTACTTTCCAAGTATTAAAGGAAGAGGATAGCAGCAGGATCCCTTGAATAATGGGCAGCAGCTCACCATGCGTCGTGTCAGAGGAGATAGCATCAACAACCGAGAGCGAGTCAGACTCAAGAATGACATGCGAGATCATCTTTTGTCGAGCAAGCAGGATCCCTTGTTCTACGGCTAAAGCTTCAGTGACCTCCACACTATATTGTGCAGGCAGTATCTTTGCACATGCTGCCACTACCACACCTCTGTAATCTCGTATTACCACGCCCACCCCAGAGGGTCTGCCATCTTCAGATGTTGCACCGTCAACGTTAATCTTATGTAAACCCGATGGAGGAGCACTCCACCCAACATCTGGAGATTGCTGCCGAGAAAGGTTTATAGCTGTTGCAATATTATAATCATTAAGAGCTCGCTGTGCAGTGCCCCAGATATGAACAGAGGAGGATCCTTGAGTCCCATGAACCACCTGATTCCGGTTGTACCAAATCGACCACGCCGTGACAAAAAATATTTCCAGGTCGTGACAAGTTCCAGTTTCCATAATTCGCAGAGCCACATTCACTACATCATTTGTTTCAATCAGGAGATTTATTGGGCATGATTGCCAACACCACCAGACATCACAAATTTTTTTACAGTAGAGAAGAGCATGTTTTGTACTTTCCCCCTCTTTTCCACATATAGGGCAGGTTGCATTAACTTCAATACCTCTTGTCACCATATTCATGCGTGTCGGCAGTCCATTTACACAAGCTCGCCAAGCAAATATTCTCACTTTAGCTGGAAGCTTAAGGTGCCACATTTTCCTCCATAGCGGGGTTCTAAAGTCACCATCCGAGCATTCACCCAAACTCGACTCTTCAACCAAAGGCAAAGCTACATAGTACGCACTCTTAACCGTGAACACACCCCTCTTGTTGCCCAACCAGATTAAGCTATCATTCGGCAAGCTGTAACGCAGTGGTATTTTAAGTATGGTTTCAGCCTCAAAAGGGTAGAATAGTGCCCAAACCCGATCTGCCTTCCAGCGCTTTGTATCCTCGTCTATGAGAGACGAGACCATAGGGAAATCATTAATGTCTCTTTTGGGGGAGCAAACTCTGTATGTGGTGGGGGTAGGGAGCCACTTGTCCTCCCAAATGTGGATCTTTTTCCCATTTCCAACCCTCCATCTAGTGCCCTTCCTTATTACTTCTAGGCTGTTATAGATAATTCGCCAAGCATACAAAGGATTACTTCCAAGCTTTGCACCCGATATCACCAGCGGGGTGATATTTGGCCCGATAGAGCCGAGCAACTAAGGAGCTTGGGTTGGTAAGGAGCCGCCATCCCTACTTAGCAAGCATAGCTAAATTGAAAGCCTTAAGATTGCGAAACCCCATTCCTCCTTGCAGTTTAGACTTGCAAATTTTCTTCCACCCTACCCACGCCTGCTTTGCCTCTTGATTCTTTTGACCCCACCAGAAGTTTCTCATCATCTGCTCCAAATCCTCACACAGGCCTTTCGGAAGTAAGAAGCAACTCATCGTGTATGTCGAGATAGCTTGAGCCACTGCTTTAATTAATATCTCCTTGCCACCCATTGAGAGCATTTTTTCTTTCCAGCCTGAAAGTTTTTTCCCCACCTTTTCCTTTATTTCTGCAAAGACTTGGTTTTTTGACTTCCTAATTATAGAGGGGAGGCCAAGGTATTTACCATGCCTCATGTCTTGCATAGGGCCAAAAGTGCACAATACCTCTCTTCTCGTATCAGGTGTTGTATTTTGGCTGAAAAAGATAGAACACTTGTCCGCATTGATTTTTTGCCCCGAGGCCATCTCATACCGCTCATGAATTTCCACCAATGTTTGGCTCTCATGCCTTTCTGCCTTACAAAATAGCAAACTATCGTCTGCGAAGAACAAATGAGTGATTTTTGGACTCCCCCTGCATATTGAAATGCCGCTCAGCATCTGGTTGTTATTTGCTTCCACAATCATGGCTGAAAAGGCCTTCGTACATAACAAAAAAAGGTAGGAAGAGAAAGGGTCTCCCTGCCTTAACCCCGTCGATGGTGTGATGCACCCATGACTTTCTCCATTAATTAGGACGGAATAAGTTACAGTGGAAATACATCTCAAAATCCAGTCCACCCACCTCTCATGGAAACCCAACCTTCTCATGACTTTTTCGATGAAGATCCACTCAACTCTGTCGTATGCCTTGCTCATATCTAGTTTAACTGCCATTTAACCATCCTTCCCACACTTCTTATGATCCAAGTAATGCATTAGTTCAAAAGCCACTAGTATGTTATCTGTGATGAGGCAGTCTGTCAAGAAAGCACTTTGATTTTCTGAAATCAGGTGAGGGAGAACCACCTTGAGGCGGTTTGCAAGAACCTTAGAAATCAGTTTATAGGCCACATTACTAAGACTAATGGGACGAAAGTCTTTCATCCTGGACGGAGACTTAATTTTTGGCACAAGAGTAATGTTAGTTCTGTTTATTTCAGCAAAAGGAGCATTGGAATTAAGCACATTAAGAACCATATTAGCAGTATCATGGCCAACAATATCCCAGTACTTTTGATAAAAAATAGTAGACATACCGTCCGGGCCGGGGGCTTTTGTGAGGTGCATTTGTTGAAGAGCTGCTTTGACTTCATCCATGGTAAAATCACGGGTTAGATCATTGTTCATCTCCCTGGTGACCTTGGGGAGGATTAAGTTTGTCACTTCATCAACACTGGCTGGATGGGTGGTTGTATATATATCTTCAAAATACGCTATGGCAGTTGCAGCAATGCTTTCCTTATCGCTACACCATAAACCATTCTCATTCCATAACCCATTGATTGCGTTCTTTTTCCTTCTTTCCGATGCACGATGGTGAAAATATTTAGTATTGCGGTCACCCTCTCCAAGCCATTGTACCCTTGACCGTTGTTGCCACCACACCTCTTCATCATCCATCAACTCATTAACTTCCTTCCTAAGCCTATTGATTTCCACCCCATTCTGTCCGTCATGATCATGCTCAATTAATCTTCCCAAGGCCTCCTTTTTTTCCTTAATCTTCTTTGGAATTCTCCCAAAATTGGATTTGCTTCAGCTTGTCAAGGCCGACGCACATTGTTTGAGTCCCCCACAGAGCCCATCCGGAGTACCTCTACATGACCCATCCTTCCAAGCCTCCTCAATGACCTCCTTACAATCCGCCCTTCTCATCCATATAGCTTCAAAGTGAAATCTACGTTTCTTTTGTTGAGAAACAGTGCTAGTTTCAGTAAGAAGGAGTGGGGAATGATCAGAGGTAGTATCAACCAAATGGTGTACCTTGATGTTATGGAAATGCTGCAGCCATTCCACTGTTGCAAGAGCACGATCCAACCTTATATAAATTCTGTCCTGTCATTCTTGTTGGTTGCACCAAGTGAATTTTGAGCCACGATATCCCAAGTCTCTGAACTCACATCGATCAATTACATTTTTGAAACCTGCCATCTGTTGCCACGATCTTTGAGCACCACCCTGTTTCTCTTCTCTTGATAAAATCTCATTAAAGTCCCCCAAGCACAACCAAGGCAGGTGATATTGGTTGTTCAAGGTATCAAGGAAATTCCAAGACTCCCTTCTAAGATGAGTTTCCGAATGCCCATAAAAGCCCGTTATCTTCCACTTGAAGCCACTTCCTTCCTCAGTGATCACCGCGTCAATATGGTGCTTAGAGTAGCTTTTAATTTCTAAGTCTGTCTCTCTTCTCCATAACATAGCTAATCCCCCTCCTTTTCCATTTCCTTTGACATAAAAGCCATTTTCAAAACCAACCTTTACCTTAATTTTCTGCATACCTGGGTTTTTTTTCTTCGTCTCCGACAAGAAGACGATTGCGGGAACCCAACGTCGCACCAAATCGCGCAGCGCACCAACTGATCGGGGGTTCCCAAGCCCCCGACAGTTCCAGCATAAAGCAATCATGGCTCTCGGCAGTGCTGACTCGCAGTCACAACCGTTTCAAAGGTCATAAGACTAACACTGCCAAGAGCTTCCTCACGCGTCTTCTTATATTTCCTAACTTCCTCTGTTTCTTTTTTCTCTATTTTCCTAGGCCTTTTTTTTCCAACTTCCTCCACATTTTGGGCTGCTGCTTGACCAGACTCGGCCAGGCCTTATGTACGGGCTAGCTTCTTCCAACTTCCCCTTGCGTTGGTCTTCTTTCCTTCACAAAGGCCCACGTTCATATAGCCCACTACATCCTCCTCACTTTTATCACATTTGGGCTTCAGTGGGCTTGTCACCTCAGTCTCATCCCTTTTTTTCCTTCCCTCATGTAGGCCCACAACTGAAATTTCATCCCCACAGATTATTTCCTTCCCTTTTGCTTTAGCTATGTCCTGTGCCATCCTTCGCTCACGTGCGCCATCTCCCTTCCCCAAGTTGGGTAGAGGCTCTTCAGTCCCATCCCAACTCTGCATAGGACAAGCCGCCTGACAATTCGACCTCCCATTATTACCTCGGGGACCCCAATCACCAGCTTTTCCACTTTCTTGGTAACCACCAGATTTTTGAATTCCACCACCGCAATCAGTTGCCGTATCTCCCATTTCCGCCTGCGACGATGACTGTCTTGCATCTTCACTTCCACCGCTTGACCTAGCATTGTCATTCTTCTTAGTTTTGACTCTATACTGGTTCCCATTGAAACTTCCATTAGCTTTAAGCCACTCCCCATACTGATACTCAGCATCCTTACCATTAGTAGTTTGCGTACAGTGCCGTTCATCATGTCCCAGCCTTCCACATACGTAGCACATAGTGGGCAGCCTCTCGTACTTGAAAGTTACCCAAACCCTTTCATTTTCCATGTTCTTAATGTACCCCCCCCCCCTTCGAAGTGGCTTGTCAAGTTGCAACTCAACTCAGATTCGCATAAACTTTGCCTGATCTGTATGTCCGGATCTTTTATCGGTTTCAACATAGATACCAGTACTATTTCCAATGTCTTTCCCAGTTTCTTCAGACAGGAGCTTAAAAGGCAACCCCCACACCTGAACCCAAAATGGCGAGTGCGTGAAAGTAATGTTTGCCGCTGAGAGTCCTTTTCTCCATCGACACAACAGCAGCAAGTTGTTGTCAAAATTCCATGGGCCATTTTTCTCTACCCATTCCATCTGGTACCTCGATCCAAACTTGAACTGCAAAATTCCATTGCCTACCTCTAATATTCTTAAGTCGGATCCCATTTTCCAAGCAGCTCTTAACGTGCCTTTCAGAGCTTGTTGGTTCTGCAGCTTGCTTGACAGAAGCTTCCCAAAGAGGCTCAGAAAGCAATCCTCAAGAAGCTCAGCACGGCCTTGGTTCGTAATTTGGATGCGTTCTTCTTCTTCCTTAGTGAGTAGCAGATTCTGCAAACCATCTAGCACAGCCTGCTCCATACGGTGATTTAAATCTTGACCATGCCCAATCACGGAGATCAGTGTGGTCAAAGAGAAACCCACAGTTAAAAACTAAGGGAGGAAAGAGCTCTTACTGATAAGAGAGAAAAAAACTCCTACGAGGGAGAGAACTATTTAGGGGGCCCTAAACCACAAGACTTTTGGCTCAAAACAAACGGCTCTTTGCATGCTTTTATGAGTTATGACTGACACATGACTTAAAGCTCAAGACTAGAATATGTTGTATCTAGAATATTTTAAACATTTTAATTTTCTCTATAATATATCTAAAATTTTATTTCCATTTTATGAGTATTTTTATTTCTTGAAATTTTAAACAATTTGGTGCATCCTTTCACCCCAGAGTATTTGTATTAGCTCGTGCAAAAATTTTTGTTTATTTTAGCATAAGTGTTGAGTTATAAATTAACCCCGGTTAATTAATTCAATTACCAAAGTTAATTAATTAAGTCAAACTATATGCAAATCGTGAAGGTACCAACAAATCATCAAATAAATTAATATGTAGCAGAAATTAAATGACACGGTGATTTGTTGACGAATGGAAAAAACTTCTCACAAGGCAAAAACCTCACTGAGTGAATTTCAAGTCACCACTCTTAAGAATCCACTAATCAATAATCCAGCGGTTACAAGTATAAGAAATCTTATCACTACTTTGGCCTATCCCAAAATACCAACCTACAGTTGAACCTTTACTCCAATCCCCAATTGGACTTGATCTTGTAGAGACTTCTTCTTTTGCACGGATCTTAGTATATGACTAACTCCAAGCAATTGATTGATTGTTGTTGACAGCAAAGTTCTTCACTTCAAAGCACGTTGAAGGTCAGAAAGCACTTGGTTATAAAACCCTAAGGCATACAAAACACAGTAACTTCTCACAGAGTGTATGAGTTCTCTAATTGAGTCTCTGTCTTTGATGACTTTAAAACAAGTCTTTTATATGGTCTAGGGTTGTTTTTAGCGAAAAAAAAAAAGGTCTAGGGTTGTAGAGAGAGAAAACCTAATCATCCAACTCATCATCGGTTGAATTTCAAAATATGAGATTTCTAAAATCATAAGTCTCGATAGATCGAGCATGTGTCGAGTTTCACCATTAATTTTCGATAGATGCTAGCGTCAAGCCTAATATTGAGAATTACTGAAACTGCTTTTCTTCATTTGTTTCTTGGATCAATATTCATGTCTTTAATAATACCACTTGTTATGCTTGAGCAACATACTTCTTCATACATTAAACCTAACTTAGATCTACCCAATTACAAGTAAAGTGTGTTTTGTCAAAGGATAAGCCAATACATAGAAAATATGGCCCTAACAATACGACTATACTTTTTCTATTTTTTATATTCATTTTTTAAAACACTTCATATTAGATTATCTATTTTACACTACATTTCATGAAAATATAAATTTTCATGATTTTTAAAATTATTTCGCTTTCTTCATACACAACAACCATCATCTACTTTCTTCCTTCATCCTCAAGATACATAAAGAAATAATAACCATCATCCTTGATATACATCAATTTTACTTGATTTTTTTTAAATTGTTTCTCTTTCTTCACATATAACAATCACTAACTACTCTCTTCCTTCATTACCGAGATACACAAAAAAAAAATAATAATAATAAATAAATTTAATGGTTATTATAACAAACTTGTAAATTTACATAATTATACACGGATTGATGTGCATCATTTTTAAACAAAAATATATATATATATATATATATATATATATATATATATATATATTTATTATACGCAAATTAACATGAATGCTTTAATTCCGCCCATCGCATACTCTCAAATTTAATGTTCGAATTTTAATTTTTTCTATACAAACTGACTTTTCACTTTTAGTTGCATATAAATGAATCCGCATGTTTATTACCTTTTGCAGCACCCTCCCAAGTACCAACCCAATCCCTACGCCACTTACAAGAGAACTTGTTTTGATTTTGGTAGGGTCTACTCAAAATCATGGATGTTTCGTAGGGTTCTTGTTAGGTTTTAGACCCCTTAAAAACAACCAGATTGCGTAGCCTAGATTAATTAGCCAAGTTGTTACTTAGTCAAATTAAGAAATTCTAGGTTAAAACAATCAAATAATCATATCAAGCATATAAAGCAGCGGAATAATAAATAACACATGATATGATCACCCAGGAAACCACACGGAAAAACCTGGGGAGGATTTGACCCACCGATCCTCAAGGCAAAACGGAATCCACTAAGAAAGAATTGAAGTTCTTACAAAAGGACTTACAAGCTCCCCGCTTGACTTCCTAATGCTACCCACCAGTAAAACTTCCTGACACGACCACGCGCAGGCTCTGAGTTCACGGACTACTTCTTTCTTTGAATCCCTCAATCAGCTACAAGCACCCACGCTTGATATTCTTTAAGCTTCAAAGGCAGCAACCAAGTTGATAATCAAGATGTTGAAGTAATCTAAATCTTGAAAACCCTAAGCTTTGTGTAAAGAAAAGCTCTTCAAAGATCTCACAAGAGATTCACATAAACAGCAAATATGAGCAACAAAGACTTAGAGAGGTTTGGGTACAAAACCCTAAAAAATAAAAGGAGGTACAAGAGGCACTCTAATCTCTCTTCAAAAGTCTCAAAAAACGTTCTAGGGTTTTCCTTATATATAGGAGTGTTTTACTTGAACCCTAAGACGTTTAAATAGAGTTTGGGTTGAGCTGGAACTCTGCAGAAAACACATCTGACCTGAGATTCAATCGATCGAGTCTATCCTTCGATCGATCGAGCCAGGCAGAAATGCTCCAATACATCTGCAGCCACTCGATTCCAACTTTACAATATTTAATCAACTTTGAGCAAGCCTAAACAAGACTAAACATATTGTTTTGATCATGGTTTGCCAATATTACACATTAGAGTTCTAAATACATAAAATCCTAAATCTTTAGAACCTAACAAACTCCCCCTTTGGCAATCCGTGACAAAACACAAATTAAAAGCTCAAAGTTTACAAGTAAACAGCCCTTTACAAAAAAAATGCTCATAAACTCAAATTCAATCCTAACTACTATCCATCAGTTGCAAGTGTAGACAGCAGCTCAATTGAATCAACCTGTATATTCCCTGAAACACTAAACAAAATGCATAAACGCATGTGTGGAAAATACAAGTAAATCAAAAATAAATTCTTGACTTCACAAAACACAAAACAAAGACATATATCATGAAGAACTCATAATATAAATCAATGAGCAGTGAACAAGAAACAGAAATAAAAACAAAAGTACACTAACTCTCCCCCTAAGTTAGATACAACAAAAACTTTTTATTTATATTCTCCTTTCAAAAATAATT
This sequence comes from Quercus glauca, assembly GCA_023736055.1. Taxonomy (NCBI): domain Eukaryota; kingdom Viridiplantae; phylum Streptophyta; class Magnoliopsida; order Fagales; family Fagaceae; genus Quercus; species Quercus glauca. Next base: position 26,154,732 of record CM043319.1, on the reverse strand, counting down.
TCAACTCTCCCTAAACAGGACAAACATGATTCCCATAAATCAATAATTTCTCCCCCTTTTTGTCACGTATTGACAAAGACAACTCATACAAAGAGTAAATAGTCAACATACACAATAAAGGATAAGAGAAAAAAGAGAATCAAGGGGAACACAAAACAATTCAACTCTATAAAAAATAGAGACAGCTCCCCCTATGAACAACACAAGTTTAAAAAAAACTTTTCTCCCCCTATAAAAATAGGAAAAACAAAACAAGTTGTGGGAAAAACAGTTTTGGGGAAAAATAAAAGGGGTGGGGAACAGCAACAGCAACAGCACTAGTAGGATCAGGAACATCCTCACCAGCAGGACCAAAGTTAAAAACACACAAACCAAAGTTAAAAACTAAGGTGAGGATACACATGAAGAAAAAATATTCTCTCTTTCAATAAAATGCAAACATGGCATTATATGACCCATAAACAGTTGCATGAGTAGAGAAAATATTTGCACATTGATTATCCATCATATCTCTTAAAAAATATTTTCTACAGTTCACACATAAAAAATAGCATATACTAGAGTGTACAAAACTCAAAAATTAATCAATCAATTTTTAAATCAAGTTGAGTACCCAATGTAACAAAGTGTATGCATGCTATGTGTGAAAACAATGAGAAATATGACTGTAAAACTGCAAGATGGATACAGAAATCAATGCAATGCATGTGAATCTTAAACATAAACCAAGGGCAGACTGCAAATTAGCACAAAAACAATATAGAATAAAAATCTATATGATGCATGAACAAATACAATGCCATGATGCATGTACTAATGCAGTAAAATATTAAGTTCAATTGAGATCAAATTGACAAAATTGGTTTCAGCATAGAGTTTCTAACAAAAACCCCAAAAATTTGAAAACCACTTGTTGAATTTTTAAACAAATTGATGAATTGAGCATCACATAACACAACACACAGAGTATAATGCTTAATTACATCAAAACAACAAGCCAATTTTATCAAATTCAACTCAATTTCACAAAAGCCCAAATTCGGATCAAGAACAAACCCTTTTTAAATACCTGATTCGCGACTTTCGATTGATCGAAAAATACATTCGATCGATCGAATGAAACAGTCATTTTTAAACAAATTAAAGCACTTTTTCGATCGATCGAAAATCAGAATGGATCGATCGAACTGGGCAGAGGCTCACAAAATTTTTGAGAAAAAACACAGTTTTGAAAAACACAAACCTAATTTTGAAAACAACTCCTCAAAGCATTAAACAACGAAAACAAAATGCATGAGTATGAGATGGAATGCTTTTTCAAAAACCCAAATTTTAAACCCAATTTTCTCAAAAAACAAGTTTCAATCATTTTCCCATTGAATTTTCTTAAACAACAAATATGCTGTGAACAAATCTCAAGATATTTTCAAAATTTTCAAACTTGAAACACATTTTGCATTAAAATCAAGGAACTTTTAATCTTGGATGGCCACAACAAAATCACACACAATATAATGTACCAAGTTTAGTAAAGAGTAACTTGTGTAATGTGTGCAACTAGCAAAAGCTTGAGATACATGTGAGGTGATATGTGAATAGCAATCAAACACAAAGTCTACACAATTCATCACATAGAATTTAAAAGAGACTATCACCTAAAGAGTTACATCCTATAACTCTCACATCTCCTAGAACAAAAGCTTGCAATCATGTAAGTTTCTTGCAATTTTTGCCTCTTATTTATGTGAAATGGCATTCAGCCTAATAGTACACACCGGTTTGAATTAAGTGAATTAGCATCAAGCCTAATAGTACACACCAGTTTTAATTTAATTGAGGCTACACCTTATGTTCTTTTTGTGCATGTACAGTGGTGAGATGGTTATTTATGCCTTTCTCAAAAGGATCAAGTCCGACAGTCAAAGAACATGTGACTTCAAGATTAAGACAAAGTGATTAAAAACCACACACATCTTTCCCACACAACATGCACTACATAGCTCAAACTAGTAAAGTGCAATAAAATAAGCTCATCCAAGCTAAACAAGGTACATAAACATGTTATGTAAAGATAATATGGCCAATCCTTGATTATAAATCCAAGATCTATAATACAAAACACAAAAATCTTTTTGGTTTGAACAAACTTTATAACCACTTGTTGAGATTTTGAAAAAAAATTTATGACAAAAAACAAAAAACACACATTGTGCTAAATGATCAATGCAAATGCAATGCATGACAGTGCTTGACTAAGCTATAGAGGGTACACAAACAAGAAATATCAATTTCTTAATTAACCCATGAGTACATGTACAAACTAGTACATAAAGTCAAAAATAGTTTAGCACAAACTATTCAAGTTTCTCCACAATGTCAAACATGTTCTAAATCAAGAGAGAGATACCATAACTCATGTAATCCTCAAGAAAAATAAAACAAGACACAAAATAAATATTTTTGTCTTTTTGAGAATTTTTCAATGTTTTTGGATTTTTTTTTTTAGTAAAAAAACAACCTAGAAAAAAAACAAAACAACCAAAAACAGAAACAAGACATGTCCACAAACAATAGAAAGAATTAAAATAGGGACAAGTCAGCAACACTCACCTTAAAGGATCTTTTCTCACCCATATAGCACGCGACTTCGGCTTTGTAGGTGAAAATCCATGAGAAGCAGAGTGTATTTGAGGAATTACACCAATCTTCTGAGAAAAACTAAAATCCTGCAAATTCCTTTCACAAGCCAACAAGCTCAAATTCTTCAAAAAAATATGAAACAATTTATATGGACTTATGGCATGAGAAATATCATCACATATCCTAGATTGACGTACAGAATGCTTAAGTTTCAATTTATGACAATTAGGACGAATGTGACCACGGACACCACAAAAGTGACAAACATGAACAAATTTAGGAACATCAGTATTCCTAATAGCAAGTCTAGTCTCAGATTTCAATTTTTGCCTCAACAAAGAACAATTTGGTCTAATATGACCAACAACACCACAAAGGTGACAGGTAGGCACAAAAACAGATTTATTATGCTCTCTAACAGTAGGTTTAGACTTAAGTTTAGAAACTTCAGCATTTACATCAGAACTTTTACCTTTGTCTAACCTAGCACAATAAGCCTTTTCTTTATTATTCCTCTTAAAAGGAGGGATATAAACTTTTTCAATTTTAGGCTTAAGAGAAACAGAAACACTTCTGTTATCATCAGCAGGCTTAGAACTAGTCAAATTTTCAATTTTAGCTTTAGATTCAACTAACTCTTGTTCCAAGCTTTTCATCTTCTCATCTTGAGAGGAAATTTGATTTCTCAAATATTCATTCTTTTTATTAGATTCATCTAATCTAACAACCAATTCCTCTTTTTCAAGATTAGCCAATTTTAACCCTTCCTTGAATTTCTTAGAAATTTTCAAAGATTTAGATAATTTCTTACGAAGAGTTTCAAAAGCATCAAAAAAATCAACAGAAACAATAGTGTCCTTTTTATTCAAAACATCACAGGTATCAACAAAATCAGCAAAAGTATAAGCAGAAACATGATCAGAAAGACACTTCAAATTATCCATGACAACAGGGGTCAAGGATTAGCTCTTAGATCAAAAGATCTAAAACAAGAAGAGCTACCCGCTCTGATACCACTTGTTAGGTTTTAGACCCCTTAAAAACAACCAGATTGCGTAGCCTAGATTAATTAGCCAAGTTGTTACTTAGTCAAATTAAGCAATTCTAGGTTAAAACAATCAAATAATCACATCAAGCATATAAAGCAGCGGAATAATAAATAACACATGATATGATCACCCAGGAAACCACACGGAAAAACCTGGGGAGGATTTGACCCACCGATCCTCAAGGCAAAACGGAATCCACTAAAAAAGAATTGAAGTTCTTACAAAAGGACTTACAAGCTCCCCGCTTGACTTCCTAATGCTACCCACCAGTAAAACTTCCTGACACGACCACGCGCAGGCTCCGAGTCCACGGACTACTTCTTTCTTTGAATCCCTCAATCAGCTACAAGCACCCACGCTTGATATTTTTTAAGCTTCAAAGGCAGCAACCAAGTTGATAATCAAGATGTTGAAGTAATCTCAATCTTGAAAACCCTAAATTTTGTGTAAAGGAAAGCTCCTCAAAGATCTCACAAGAGATTCACATAAACAGCAAATATGAGTAACAAAGACTTAGAGAGGTTTGGGTACAAAACCCTAAAAAATAAAATGAAGCACAAGAGGCATTCTAATCTCTCTTCAAAAGTCTTAAAAAAACGTTCTAGGGTTTTCCTTATATATAGGAGTGTTTTACTTGAACCCCAAGACGTTTAAACAGAGTTTGGGCTGAGCTGAAACTCTGCAGAAAACGCATCTGACCCGAGATTCGATCGATCGAGTCTATCCTTCGATCGATCGAGCCAGGCAGAAATGCTCCAATACATCTGCAGCCACTCGATTCCAACTTTACAATATTTAATCAACTTTGAGCAAGCCTAAACAAGACTAAACATATTGTTTTGATCATGGTTTGCCAATATTACACATTAGAGTTCTAAATACATAAAATCCTAAATGTTTAGAACCTAACAGTTCTCATGCTTTATTTAGGGATAGAGATAGACGACTTTGGGAACATTGAACAATCAAATGGTTTAAATGGACCACATATATGCCTTTTTTTTTAATTTTTTAATTTTTAATTTTTTTTTATTATTGAACAATCAAATGGTTTAAATGGACAACATATATGCCCCAACCCCCCCCCCCCCCCCTTTTTTTTTTTGAATGCAAGTGAAGTGGTGTTATATATGACTGACACCACTTCAACTGACTCTTTGCATGCATTTATGAGTTAAGAATGACATAAGTATAAGTGCTTGTAGGGTGTGGGGGGAAAGGACCGGGGTTCAAGTCTCTAGAAGGGAGTTTCACACACATATATACTTTAGATTAAACTAAAGTAAAAATTATATCTTGTAAAAAAAAAAAAAAAAAAAAAAAAGAAAAAAAAGAATGACACAAGACTTAAAGCACGAAGACCAGAATCTGTCCCAACCCCAAGGTTTCACAGAAGAGTGATAAAAGAAAATTAAGCAAAAAAAAAAAAAAAAAAAAAAAAATCTTATTTATTTATTTATCTTTACCCTTACTTATTTATTTATTAATGACGCATTCTCTTATTTGACACATATTTTTTGGCTACATAAAAAATAGGGTTTTTCGTGTGCACTTAACTGCCCATATACTTCAAAACTGAATATTGTACAGTAGGATATGAGAAAATACTTGGGAAAAAGAAAAGCTATGCACTATCTGTAACGTTCAAATAAGCACATTTTTGACGAGACGCTAGAAGGACGCAATTGGTGTATAATTGAATTTGGCAGGGTCCAGTCCAAATCATGGATATGTTTCGTTGGGGTTTCATGCTTCTATTAGGGACGGAGAGACACAAGTCTTCGAACAATGTGTTATCAAAAAAAAAAAAAAAAAAAAAAAAAAAAAGGTCTTCGAACAATGACTAGATTGACTCTTGGAACATTGAACATTGAACATTCAAATGGCATATATGAACCACACAACTTTTGGCCCAAAACAAACGGCTCTTTGCATGCTTATGGGTTATGACTGACACATCATGACTTAAAGCACAAAGATCAGAATCTGTTTGTCTCCAACTTCCGGGATTTTTTGTCTAGGATTTTTCTAATAAGAGAACTCTGAAGGTAATGCAATTACTTGTGGATATATATAGTACTTTGTACATTAGACACTTAATTTTCATAAAATAAAAAATAAATTGAACATTTTAATTTTCTCTACAATAATATATTTAAACGTTTATTTTCATTTTATGAGCATTTTTGCTTTCTTGAACAATTTGGAGCCATAGATCCTTCCACCTAGTTTCGCACTTCGCATACTCTCAAGGAGTGAGTTTTACAAACATATATATTAATACACTTAAATTAGTTTAGAATAAAATTCTATCTTAGAGCAATTTTTTTTTCTTAAATGGGTAAAAATATAATAGACTCATTTATTGTGCAACACAAAAAGCGAGAAATAAGGTTTGTATTGGTTAAGAGATCTTGTTTTTTTTTTTTTGAAAAAAAAAACATCATTAAATTAATTTCAGCTAAAAAAAAGAAAAAACATTGGAATTGGTCTTTTTTTATTTTTATTTTTTATGGAATCAGTTACAACAATAACTGACCATGCAAAACAATGACCCAAACAATCCTAATTCAAAAGAAATAAGACATCCATAGCCACAGGGAATCAAATTGCAAAACAAAGTTTTCTAGTTGAAAGCACCCCTTTCTTAGTTAGAGCATCTGTACAATCCTCTTTTATTTTTTAAATATAGAGATGAGAGTAGAGTTGTAAATGAATTGAGTAATTTATGACTAGCTTGGGCTTACTTTGAAGAAAAATTGTTTATGTTCATTTGTTTAACAAACAAGGTAGCCAAACTCAAACATAACTAGTTGCAGAGCATCCTTATCAAGAATGCTAAAATTTTTAGCATTTAATACTTCAAAAATCTACTTTATTTATTATACCATCCCACTTTAAAATACAACAAACATCAAAACTTTTATATTTTTTACCATTTCATTTAAATAATATAAACTACTCATTAAAATAATAATAAAACAACTTAACACAAACAACCAGCCAACCACCTCACCAACATGAGAATAAAAAACTATTTTTTTTTTAACAATTCAGGCTACAGTGAGCTTGTATTAATACAAGCTCACTGTGCAAGTATGCCAAAAATTTTACAGTTTGAAAGTTTTGATGGAGTTGCTTTTTTGGTGGTTTGATGTTAAAATTTAGCATATACCTTTTTTAGCATCCTTAATGAGGATGCTCTTCTGGGACTGTTTATGCTGACTGAAGCTACAATGATTAGTATTCCAAATAATATTGTGAAATTTGTGCTGAGACTTTCAATTATTTACTTTATGTATTTCATATAAATATGTGACACTAAATGAGGGATACCAAAAAAATAATCTTTGCACCTAATGCATAGAAAAGATAAATCTTTACAATATATCAATTGTCAATGCCTGCAACAATTAAAAATATAGATTAGGCTAAATTTTTTTTTCATATTATCTTTGTAATTGGATACCTTTGACTTCTTCAATGTGAAAAGGGATGGGGCGGGCTCTCCATAGAACCAGTTCACACGTAAATTTAAATTGCAGAATTAAATCACCATGCAATTGCTGACCTTACTGTGTTAGGACTATTTATGCAATTAAAATTCCTTCAACAATTCCACTCTTATCCAGCCCATCAACAACCTGTAACATAAATATTGGGAATTTGGTATCAACAAACTTTTACTTAGCACATTGGCTAAGGATACTACAGCAAAATCAACATAGCATACAAGCAAAGCACGAACACAGATTAATTTTAATAATTTGACGTAATTTTCAAAATTTTAGGTTCAGCTGTTCAGGGTTATTATTTTCATGATTTTAAGTGCATTTAATGATTTTCTAGTTAAATTAAAGTCATGTTATGGTAGAGTATTAATTACGATCTCCTTTAGCATATTTTTTTGGGAAAAATGCGCATACACTCCATCAATTTTATAGTAGTGGTCATTATATTCTTTGAACTTTTATTTTGACCAATTTACTCTTTCAACTTTACACATCTACCAAATCACTAAATCTGTTAGTTTGTTGGCAAAATTTTAACATAAAATACATGTAAGACACACGTGGTGCTTAAAATACCAAATCAAAAAGATGAGAAGAAGAGAGAGATCAATGGTTAGAACATCATTGTGGCATCCCTACCTTCGGGGCTGGAAGTCTTTGTCCTGCCATTTATGGTCCCACTGCACTGTCCAGCTGCAAATATGGATCTCCTGTTCAATAGCCACCATTTTATTGATATTTTCATTCCAAATATTTCCCATGATGCTTTCAGGACCCTGTTTTCCTAAAATGAAGCGTGGTTTACAATTACAAGGATGGAATGTTGAACTTCCAATTCTTTTACCCTTCAAGCATTCTCTGGACGAATTCTTTGGGAGCCGTAATCAACAACACCAATAGCCAAGTCCATGAGAAATTATACAGTTCTCATAATGGACCACGTCATTTGTTTACTATTTCACTAAAAGATTCTCAGTTGTTTAAAATTGCTGAGTTAATAACTAGTTTTTGTTTAAAAAAGATTTCTGACTCAACAATTTTAAACAAGTTGAAGTCTTTTAGTGAAATGGTGGATGACGTTACTTGTCCACCATAAGAACCTTATAATTTCTCCAAGTTCACCATCTATATTAACAATTTTTACCAACCCAATAAAGAAAACTAACCAAAACGGTAAAAGCCACATCCAATTCCAAATCCCAACAACCTCGAATTCTTCAAAACCCAGAATTTTTGTTTTCAATAAAAAACTTAGAAAAAAAAAAAAAAAAAAAAAAAAAAAAAACCCCAGTTTTTTGGGTTTCTAGGAAATCAAAATCTAGGGAGCTTTAGAGGCACAATCCCTCATATCTAGATCCATTAGAAACTTCTTAAAATTGAAACAAACTTGTTTTAGAGATTTGAGACCTTTTTTTTTTGTTTTTTTGTTTTTTTGTTTTTTGTTTTGTTTTGTTTTGTTTTTTGTTTGTTTGTTTGTTTTTTGTTGTTGTTGTTGTTGTTGTTGTTGTTGTTGTTGTGTGTGTGTGGTGTGGATCTATATTGTGGTTGAACGATGAGATGGTCATTCTGATCGACTGTGTCCCCGTCACTCAAAAAACAATTCTTTCCTTTGTTCCATTGGGTTCAGATTTTTTATTTTGGTATTTTAAGCATCTAGTGTGTCTCACGTGAATTTTCCATTAGAATTTTGACAGCAAACTAATAAAGGTAGTGATTTGGCAAAAGTGTAAAGTTAGAGTAAATTGGCCAAAATAAAAGTTTAGGGTGTGTAATAAACACTCTTCTAAAGTTCAAGGGGTGCGTGGGCATTTTTTCCTATTTTTGTCATCAATCATGTTTTTTGGGCTCCAAGTTTGTAAATGAAAATTAAATAAGATATTTTAGTTTAATAAAAATTTTAGAATTTTATTTATTTTTTTTTTCTGGTGGATTCCAGGAGCTCTCCTTGTGGATTCAAGGATTTTTTTTTTTTTTTTCTTGAGACAGATGTATTTTATTTCTTGTGACTTTCTTCTTGCATAAAAAATTTATCTTGTGTGTGTGTATATATATATTTGCATTCAAAGATCCGTATACCACACAATCATGGGTTCTAAATAGAAAAAAAATGCCTATCACCTAGTAGTTTTGATGGTCAACCACTAAAGTGGTATATCTTGTTTCTAACACCTTAGTAAACCCTAGAAAGAGATTGGACACAGGATACTTACGGATCTCAATCTTCAATAGTAGGATTGGTTAATACCTTTCGGAGTCTATTGACTTGACTTGAAACTCTTTCTAATTTTGTTCCTTCATTTTCTCAATCATGTCATGAAAATGTTTTGGACTTTTACAAATTGCAATAATGTCCATTAACACATTGCAATTAACCCTTGAAGATTAGAGAATTACTTATAATATATTCATTGACTTACAATTTCACATGTTTATCCTTCTACCATACTATGTTCCTCATAAGCCACTAAGACAATTAAAATCATTGCCAAGTCCTTAGCTTATGTAACTTAATTTCTTGATTTCATTATACATATGATTTTTTTTTTACTCATTATACATATAAATCAACATATAATACAACATATAAAGACACAACTTAACCCGAAAGCTCAAGCTTATGAGTTTAAGTCCAACTATGTTACCTTCTCAAAAAAAAAAAAAAGTCCAACTATGTTATAGTAATTACTTATTTTTCTCATTATTATTTAATGTGGGACTTCTTTCCTACTTGTATTTTGATTATATTTTTTTTTTCTTGAGTTTTTTCTCAATTGGATAGCTCAAAGTTACATGCTTCAGGGATTGAGATCTAGGTATTGCACCTAATGCAATACTTTTCAATAACTAAGATTAAGACTTGAAAAGAGAAAATATTCCATCTAAGAAAAAAAATTTAAAAATAAGTAAAAGAGTATAGGTTAAAAAGTGAAAAGGGAAAAATATTTTGTGAGAGGGAAGAATGGTATTGTATCAGGTGTTCTCAATCCCTGAGCTCTGAGCTGAAGACCTATTAGTCTTTGATGGTACTCTGTACTAACTTCACAGTCTTTACTTGGGGACATTGGATTGGTACTCCGCTGGTCCACGATCACTATGTTTCCTCTTTCTTTCCTAAATGTTTCAAACGCTTCTACTTTATCTTTTGATAAAGACAAAAGTTTCAACTTTGTTGACTTCTAGTCACCCAAATAAATATCGAATCTTTTGGAACAAAGTTTCCACAAAATCTTCAGCAAGATAAATTAGTCAAGGTCCCGCTTCCCCCGACCCACACGGTGAGTCGGTGACCAAGTCCATTTCTTATGGATGTAACATCTTTTCTATCCTGCTGCTTTATCTTATTTCCATATATTGAGAGTATGTGACGAGACCCTTTTTTATTTATTTTTGGGTTAAGTGTTATAATTATCCATTCGTCCCAATTTAGGGTTTATATGTTTGTCAACAAATTTTATGTATTTGCAAATTGCTGATACAGCCAGAAGTTTCATGAGCTAGCTCTAAAAAATGAACACTGATAGAATTGAAATCATATGTTTGTACATAGATTTATTCCTATTTTGGAGCTAGCCTTATGAAACTCCTAGTTGTATCAGCAGTTTGCAATTGCATAATTTTTTTTTAAAAAAATCTAAAAACTTTATGTAATTTGGTGTAGTCAATTGGTGTAACACGGGCTTTTAAGTTCAACTTATATTGTATAGTATATAATATGATATAGATTATTATTTTAAAAACTGGACTGAACTAACTAGTCGAACTTGTTCAACTGGGAATGAGGAACTAATCCGACAGGTAAAAACCCCTAAAACCAACTAAAATCGGTAAAAAACTGTTCAAAAACTGGAAACTGAGAACATAAGAGCTTGTTTGGTTAGGATGTTTAAGTAATAATTTTTAGTAATACTTTTGACACGTATTTCTATAACACCTAAACACGTATTTCTAAAATACTGAAAACTAAATAACAATACTTAAACTCTGTTACTAAACAGGCCCTAAGCGGTTCGTTGACTAAACTGGTTTTTAAAACCACGATATAAATAACATTTTTGGAAACATTTTATTTATTTATATATATTTGAATTTCAACATATTCGGAAACATAGTAGTGAGGGGCTATATTCATATATTATATTCTATGTTTCTAAGTATACGTATATAAAAATATACTTTTATATGAAATTCGGAAACATTATATATATATATATATATATATATATATATATATATATATATATATTTGAATTTCAACATCTTCAGAAACATAGTAGTGAGGGACTATATACATATATTACATTCTATGTTTCTATGTATACGTATATAAAAATAGGGTCATGCTAACGAGCGTCCTTAAGACAATGGTTAACAATTCATTTTAGGAGAAATTATACTATTCTCATAGTAGACCACGTTACTTGTCCACCATTTCACTAAAAAACTCTCACTTGTTTAAAATTGCTAAGTCATTAATCAGTTTTTGTTTTAAAAAAATTTCTGACTGAGCAATGTTAAACAAGTGAGAGTCTTTTAGTAGAATGGTGGACTATATCAGTTGTCCATCATGAGGACCTTATAATTTCTCCCATTTTAGAAAAGTTTTGATGCCATTTTATGAAAAATGAAAAAAAGTTGTTGAAACATTAATTGTTTTTTTTTTTTCCCTCATAAAAAATTTCATTCAATTTCCTTAAAATGACTTAAGTCAATGGTTTAGATGAGCAACGTGCGATTGATGTGGCCCAAATGAGCCACAGTTTTAGTCTAGGCTTACCACATGGGTACAAAACCACATGTTTACCTTGGGCAAAACCACATGTTTACCTTGGGCAAAACCCTTAGAACCCTGTCACTACGCCACTTGCAAGAGGGATTTTTTTATTTTCTTTTCAAAATAACACTGAATCTCAAAGAATTTCGTTAGTTAGCACGTTTTCAAAACAATTTAACAAACTAACATCTCGAATGCAAGAGAGTTGATTTTGTTGTGCTAAATCAAGTGTGCTGAACTCGAGTTCCATGGAACTCGAGTCTTTAAGACTCGAATTTCCGGAGAGCAACAGACAACAAACATCATCAAACCAAAGACCCAGACAAGAAAAACAACGAATTAGAGGAAAAACTTCGCTTGGAGCTTTGTCGCTACCGCTGCCACTGCCGTCGCCGCCTCCTGGAACCTTCGCCATCGCTATAAACCCCTTCTTTGAGGTTTCTGTTTGGGTTTGATCTTTTCGGTTTATTCCTTCTTCGTGGTTTGTTGTTTCCTCGTGTTTCTTGTTTGGGTTTCTTTTTCGTGTTTCTTTTTTTTTGTTTTTCTTCTTCGTTTAGTTTGGGTTTCTGGGTTTCTTCTTCCTAGTTTTTTTTTTCTTCTTTTCTTCTTCTTGTAGCTTGGGTTTCTTCAACTTCTTTTGATCTCTTTATGGAACTCGAGTCTGTAATACTCGATTTCCATGCATAGAACTCCAGTTCATTATATCGATTTAGCACAACAAAATCGACTCCCTTGCACTTGAGATGATAGTCTGCTAAATAGTTTTGAAAACGTGCAAACTAACTAAATTGTTTGAGTTTTAGTGTTATTTTGAAAAAAAAAAAATCCCTTACAAGAGAGCTTGTTCTGCCATTTTTGCACATACATATGAACTGATCCCTTCCTCTCACATCTCACCAAAAAATAAAGACTGTTTTAGTTATGCCAATTGCCAAACAAAATACCAAAACTTATACTCAAGACTTTTATGTTTGCTACTCTACTTGGAGCCATCTTCCCAATCCCAGGGTGATGATACATTAGTGAAAGGACAGGAGCTCCATTTTCCACAAGAATTACGCTCAGCATCAGCAGGAAGGATTAGATTAGGATTCTTCTGCCTCCCAAATACCAGTGCCTGCTACATAGGAATATGGTACAACGACAAACGTGCCCGGTGGGAGAAATTAGTGTGGGTTGCCAATCGAAACGCTCCAATCATTAACGGTTCCGGAAATCTTACAAACAATAGGGGTCCTCCTTTTGTACTATATTCCGGACATGAAGCTAAAAATGTAAGTGCTGTTCTACTTGATACGGGTAATTTTGTGCTGAGCGAAATGAGTTCAGGAAGACAATTGTGGCAAAGCTTTGATCATCCTAGTCACGTACTTCTGCCAGGAATGAAAGTTGGAGTTGACCGGAAAACAGGACAAAAATGGTTTCTAACATCATGGAGAGGCGAGGATATACCTGAATTAGGCAACTTTACCTTTGGCCTCCACCCTAGCCTTACAAATCGATTGGTCATCTTGTTCAACGGGGACATCTATTGGACAAGTGGTTATTTGAACTCTTCTTCACCGCGCCTAACAAATTCCATATACAGCTTTGACTACATATCAAATGAGAATGAAACATACTTCAACTGCTCTGTGGATACAGGGCAAATAATTTGGCCACAGTTAACGATAGATTACTTGGGAGTACTTTCTGATAGTAACGGCACTCTAGTTAATTGTACTTCTGCTTCTGCTTATTTAAATGAAGGATGTGTGGCGCAGCTTCCTGAGTGCAGGAGTCCTAATGATACATTTTCTTCACTTACCATTGAGGGATTGAAGTTTAATGAAGGCGAGAACCTGACCCATAAGGATTGTGAGGCCAAGTGCTTGAAAAATTGTTCTTGTGTTGCCTATGCATCTACAAAGGAAGAGAACCAAATTATCTGTGAGATTTGGAGCAAAGGGGGACTTGTTCTGACAGAAGGTAGTATTCAACGGACAATATACTTCCTTAGTAAGTCTATTTAATTCATGCTCAATTTATCATATTTATGCATATAATCGATGTGTTACATACTTACATGTACACATAAAGAGTACGTAAGAACATACGATATGCTTGCCCTTCTATGTGTAGATGGATAAATACACATTGTTGATTTCTTAACTAGTTGAATTATTTCCACAATAAGGTTTATTTTTAGTGGATGAATCATCCGAATCTGCATATATTTTATTCATACGACCATCCAGCTATGTTTTATCTGTCTTAATTTCTTTTCTAAAGGATATAAAATGAAAAGAAAAAGATAAATGAATATAGATTATACTATAAATAGTAGAATACCATGTAGCATAAAATGTACTCCCTCCTCATTTAGTCGGTTATTTTAAAAAATTCAACTTTTTAATGCATTATTTTTCAAAAAAAAAAAATGTAACTAAAAAATTTATCATTAATCTAAATTTTAGGGAAAAAGAGTATTGTTAAGTTAGGAATAGTATCAATATTTTTCTTATATGATTTTTGAAATCATATCTATAATATTTAGCCATTTTTTTTTTCAGTGCACGTAAGTTTTGAAAAGCCTATGTTTTTTAAATATATTTTTTAATTTTTTTTTTTGAGAAACAAACACACACACACAAGAGAAAGGGAAAGAGATTCTAACACAAATAATGTTAAACTATGTTATCTATAATCGTGCATAATATAAACAACTATATTTTGGTCTTAAAGTTATTTTTTATAGTGTAAATATGCGTATAGTTTTATAGATTTAAAATTAATGAGACTATACATTGGAAAATCCCATTATGGAATAGCCGGCCAAGAAGTTACTTTTAAGGATAGCATGTTGGCAAACAAGTCAAGGGCAAATATTGGGTGGTGGATATGGCTCATCGTGGCAGTAGGGGGGATTATCATCACGTTGTTGTGCTTATTTTGCTATGCAAAATTGAAAAATCACATAGCGAAAGGTAATTTATGGCCCTACTTTATATAGATGTTTTATATATACTATTGATGATAAAGCATAAACAAATTTTCAAGTCATGTTTTGCATGTATGTTTACTAGGGGAGAGTTCTAAGAAGCAACAAAAGTGTCTCTTCCAAGAGCTCGAAGATGATGCAATTCCTTCCACTGTACGGGACAAAGTGAAAGAAGAAAACAATGATAGGCATGCTGGCCATGAATTTCAAAGTTTCAGCTTCGAAAGCATTTCTACAGCTACAAGTGATTTTTCAATTGAAAATAAATTAGGACAGGGCGGTTTTGGGCCAGTTTATAAGGTTCTCTGTGTGTGTGTGTGTGAGAGAGAGAGAGAGAGATAAAATTTGAACATATTAGAATACTAATCAAATGCTAAGAGTTTTGTAACTCAATTGGCATATCCCATAAATGTTACAAACAAAGATATCCATGAAATCGTAAGCACCATCCCTACCATAGGTAATTTGTTTGAGAATGACTAGCAGAGCCCTCCTTGGATTTGAGAGATGAGAGAATGTGGAGAGGTTAAGAAATTTGGGTTTGAGCGAAGACAGAGGAAGGGTGAGAAGAAAGGAAAATAATTTTAATTGGTTTAGTTTCTCCTTTCTTTTTTATTTATTTAAAATTCATGCCATGTGGAAATCCATGTGGTAGCCTAAGTTGCATGAAAATAATTTGATTATTTTTACTATCTATGTCAGCATTTTTCATATATCACATATATATGGATAAAGACTATTTTAATGCAATATCAAAAAATCAGAAATTAAACTGATAATTTAAAACATTAGGATCATTTTGACACATAAAGAATATATTAGGAAGCAAAATGATATTTACCCAAAAGATAATGGTTAAAAATTATATTCACTGACACTTGAGATTTTCAACTTTTAAATAAAAGTCATAGTAGATAGTGAAACATGTTTTGAACTCATGACCACATGTGCTAATACTGTCACAAAATACCAATAGTCCAAAAGTTTTAATCTTTTAACTTTTATTCTAATAAAATCTACCACCTTAAAGCTATCCTCTCTATTTTTTATTTTGTTTTTTTGTTTTTTGTTTTTGTTTTTGTTTTTGTTTTTGTTTTACATAATTTGTACTTTAAGTCTTAGCCTAACTCATTAATTCAATACGTAAAATCAATAAATTATCACTTGAGTGCATCCCAAGAGTAGGTAGAATTTTCATAGAAAATTAAATAATGACTCATGCAATATGCTTTCAGGGTAAACTATCGAATGGGCAGGAAATAGCAGTAAAAAGGCTCTCGAGAAGTTCTAAACAGGGATTGATAGAGTTCAAGAACGAAGTTATTCTCATAGCCAAACTCCAGCACACCAATCTCGTCAGGCTTTTAGGGATTTGCATTCAACCAGAAGAAAAAATACTAATCTATGAGTTCATGCCCAACAAAAGTTTAGACTTCTTCCTCTTTGGTAGGACATATGTTCATTACTAAGAAAAATTTCTTATATGATGACATATATACACACACACACACATATACATATTTTTATATGAAATCAATCAATACTAATCATTTGCTAGCAAATTTTTTTTTTTTTACTCTGTATCAGATTCTACTAAAAGGCTTATATTAAATTGGCAAAAATGCTTCAATATCATTGAAGGCATTGCTCAAGGACTTGTTTATCTTCACAAATATTCAAGACTAAGAGTAATTCATCGAGATTTAAAAGCAAGCAACATTTTGCTTGATGGGGAGATGAATCCAAAAATTTCAGACTTTGGAATGGCTAGAATATTTGAGTTGAAAGAAATAGAAGAAAACACAAATAGAATTGTCGGAACATAGTAAGTATTCATTACGTTTCAAGTAAGCACAATTTAATTCCATTTTTGAACACGTGTGCATGTGTATATGTGCTTGTTTATACACTAAAGTACATTTTTGAATTATTCCTTCAGTGGTTATATGCCTCCAGAGTATGCTAAGAATGGTGTTGTTTCAATGAAAACTGATGTATTTAGCTATGGGGTCCTACTATTAGAAATCGTGAGTGGCAAGAAAACTAACAGTTGCAATTGCTTTGATTATCAACTCAACCTTATAGGATATGTAAGTTTCTCTCATAACTCTAAATTTATATACATAATTTTGAACTTACTAACATCTTGTTTACAACTGGACTTGTATTAGGCATGGCAATTATGGAATGAAGGTAAGGGTTTAGAGCTAATAGACCCAACAATACTAGATGAGTTATGCCTTCCATCTGACGTATTGAGATGCATTCATGTTGGTCTATTATGTGTACAAGACCAAGCAACAGATAGACCCACCATGGTAGATGTTGTTTCTATGCTTTCAAATGAAACTCTTCAACTTTTCCCTCCAAAACATCCTACATTTTTTGTCAACACTAATCAAGATGGATCATCAAGGGGTTCCGAAATTAAGCTAGAAAAATGTTCTATAAATAATGTCACACATTCACAAATGGAAGCTAGATAAATAGTAAAATACACTTTTTACGTATGAAAGTAGTACATATACATGCATGTTTGACAAGGCTATTCCCTGATGATTTATTAGGATTTTCAATAAGAGGTATACACTTATACATAACTAGTAAGTTCCACGTGCAATGCACAAATAATTTTATAATATTTCATATAATATGGTTTTGGAGGATGTTGTACATATATATATTATAGCATAATTGTTATAGAACTTTATTAGTAATGAGTTCATCATAAGAAGTAACAATTATAGATTGCACACATATATCCTTTATAATTATTCATTTCAAGTAATGAGAAATTAAAAAAAAAAAAAAAAAAACTTTAGACAAATATTGTAGAATGAAATTTGATACAGAATGTGTCTTTTTCTTTCTCCTTAATTCCAAAATAAAATACACATCTTAAATATCCACAATCAATCACAGCCTTTACAAAACCAACAAGTCCACAACACTCGACCTTAACATCAAAATTGTAATTTCCGTTGTCATTGAATATAAAATAAAAGTCCACTTCCTTGGTTGTAGCCAACTCATAGGAGTTAGGATTAGATGAGACAACAATGTTAGAACTAGGTAGGTGTTGTCAAAAGATTGAAGGTAAATGACATTGTAGACACTCGATTTTGCATCCATAATTTAATCTTGAAAGATAGCTAGAGTGACCATTCATATACCCAAAATTTAGAGTTACATTACATGTATTAATTCACTCATTGCATATCATAAAAATGATCTTAAGATTCTAACGGTCGCAACGGTATGCCCGATTCCCAAATCAGACCGTCGGATTGAAAGATATCATATGATTAGGTTTTCACGGTCTCCATGTATTTTGTTTGGGTGGAACCGATCACGCGTGAATAATTTAAATTAATTTTGATTGGTTAAACAATTAAAATTAATTAAATAATTTTATGATTGGTTGTTGATTAGTGTAAAAAATAAGCCTACTTGCATGGGAATAATGTGGATAATCAAATAACAAAGAAATTGTGGATAACTAAGTCTTTTTAGAATATTTATCTATTAGATAATTATTACTTTAAAGACCTGAATATCAAGAAAGATGGATTAATTTTTAGAATATAAATTAAAAACGCGTCTAGGTGCAATTCCCGACTAAAAAATTCTGAAAAAATGAGTCCAAATCAAACCAAAATTGAAAAGGGGGTTCATCACCCAAGAGGGCTTGTCAGCTATCTTGGAGTGCCAATTGGCCCAAATGCTTGGCCCAGCCCAGGAACTTCCTAATTAAGATAAAAACTTATCTTTTTTGACTTTTTAGAGATAAGGATGCGTTCCAATTCATATATGATCTTATTCAGCTTATTTTTCAAGCATCCCAACCTCTATAAATAGAGGAAAAGATCAAAATTCAAGGCCCTCCTTTTTCTGACCTCTTTGCTTCCCTTATGTTAAAGACATTTTGGAAGCCTTGTCTTTAAGAACTTCTTTTTTGTAATTAAAGTGTTTTAGACCTCAAAGAAGTGAAAATTTCTTTGATTTCTAAAATATTCTTCCATTGAAGGGTACGCTCATGAAAGTAGGTATTTAGTTTCGTTCTTATTTTTATTTTTCTTTTCTCTTAATTGACATGTTGAGTTGTTCATTGCATGATTTTATTATGATCTTGTTCACAATTTATATATGCCCATGTTCTTATGCTTAGTTAGAATGTTCTTTAATTGCTTAACATGTTTTAATTCTTCTTTGATTTCAAAATCAACAATTAATCACCAAAACTCTTCTTTTTTTTTTTTTTTTTTTTTTTTTTTTATAAATAAAAACAGATGTATTTTCACTAAATATAGATCTAAAAATTTTTCTGATCATAAAATAGATCTATATTTTCACTAAATACAAATCTGAAAATTTTTCTAAAATAGTTTTCTTCTTAAATAAAAGACTGCAAATTTTGAATTTTAAAGAATGAATTAATAGTTAGGTTAATTTTTTTTTTTTTTTTTATGTCATTCCATAAATGATGCATGCATAATAGATTTGACTTATGAATATGAATCCTCTTTTAAAAATCTCTTTTTTTTTTAACCTTACAAAATAGATATGATTTTTATTAACCAAATCCCATTTTTTTTTATCCTTTACAAAACATTTCTGATTTTTATTAATCAAATCTCTTTTTTTTTTCTTTTTTTTTTTAATCCTTTACAAAACAGATCTGATTTTCATTAACCAACCTCATTTTTTATTTATTATTATTATTATTTTTTATCCTTTACAAAATAGATCTGATTTTTATTAACCAAATTTCACTTTTCTCAACCTTTTAAAAACAAATCTAATTTTTCTTTAAAAAGAGGGCATATTCATAAGACAAATTTGTTTAAATTAATTTTGTTAAGTGTTTGTTATATATGTCATAGCATATCATTCAATGTCATACAAAAGGGCATATAATGGTCATTAGAGTCTAGAAGACTAGACTCTATTTGGGCGGAATGGGTGCCTAACACTTTCTCATTTCGTAACCTAGCCCCCGAACTTAGGTTTTTGGATAGTAGACTAGTGTTTTGTCTTTTGTTTTGGTAGATTGTAACCAGGATCAAAGCTTTGTAATTTTTACATAGATTGTATTTAGGACCAAGGTCTTGTAAAGTTATTCTACTAAATTGTATTTCTATAATCAATTAATAACATTTGAGGAATTTTTGGTCATTTAATTGTATTTTATTTTTTCTTATTTTTTGTATAAAAAATAAGTGACGACTCCACACAGTTACCCAAAAGAGAGGTGCCCTAAGTGCCCAAATCTCTTTTTGAGAGCACCCCAAACCATGGCGGCCTCTCACAGTGGCGACTCCGCTAGAGATGTCGAGGACTAAGTTTCGTATTAGACTTTAAGTGTCCAATTAATACCCTTGTTTTGTATGATGTTGTTGTTTGTTTGGTTGTTTATGTCTTGAGATGTTTGTATGATATTTTTTGTTTGTATTGCCATGTTGATTGTTAAAAGTTTTTCCTAACTATCATAGTGTGATCCATCAAAATAATAAATATGCATGCACCCATCTCAACATATGGTGGTAGTAACCATGGATCACCAGTCTTCATTAGATTTGGGTACCTAGTGGTGAACTCACCAACTCATAGCCCAAAGTCACTGGATCATTTCCTGTTGACTACAAAGGATAGACCATGCCGTTTGGACCAACATAATGTTCATCACATTATAAGTTGGGAGGTGTAATGTCCTAGCTATGGGAAATGATAAAGCAACAAACTCACCCTACAATGTAATGACTTAGAACCTATCCTTAGGCCAATCCATGTTAAAATTTCATTGCATTTTGTGTGTGTTTGGTTGATAGATTGATGTAGATGGAGACCTAACTTTGTTTGACCCAACCAAGCCTTTTCTTAGGGGATAATTTGGTCAAGATCAAAGGGAAGACTCCAAAGAGAATGCAAGGACGACATTCAAGCTAGTAGTTCTAGTTCCAAGCCTATCACAGTCTTGAAGCCCGTAAGCATAGAAGACACTCCACAATGGCAACATCACAATCCTGTGTTCGACTTACAAGACAACCCAAGCCATAAGAAGTTCGAAGACTCCATCACTATGGTAGAAGGGGGAGAACATCCAAACACTAAAGAACCTATGAACGCTCAAGAGCTGCTAAACACCATGGTAGTAAGTCAAATTTAGTTGAGGGAAGACATGAACCTTATCGTATAGCAGTTTCAGAACCTGAAAGGTGGCCAATAGGAGAACAAGACCGATCGGAATCCCTCTATCCTAGAGGTTGAGAAGAAGATTAACGAGAGGATAAACAAGGTGGAAGAGATGATCAAAAGAGCCTGCAAGATGAAAGGCCTTATGGATTACCAATCACTCTCACTTTTTCCCGATGTGAGATTGCCTCCCAAGTTCAAGATGCCGACCTTGGACAAGTTTGATGGGACTGGCTACCCAAAGTCTTTAAAGATGTACATGAGGGCTATGCAGCCCCTAGGAGCAATTGAAGAACTACTTGCTCAAATGTTTCAAAATACCTTGACTAGAGTTGCTCTTAGGTGGTTCTTCAATCTAGATGATGCTAGTTAGAGCAAGGAGTTGGGAGGACATCTGCCATGACTTTCATAATCAATACATGTACAACATAGAAGTGGATGTGACGAGGAGAGATTTGGAGACCACTAAACAAGAGCCGAAAGCGTCTTTCTCTGCCTTCATTACAAAGTGGAGGTCCAAAGTTGCACAGATGATGAATATGCCAAGTGAAGAAGAAAAATTGACCATGGTTGTAAAAAACTTGTTACCTATATACCATAAATATTTGTTTGCTCAGTATTTTCCAAATTTTAAAGTTTTAATTGCTGTTGGTGCCAAAATTGAGGATGCAATAAACAGTTGCACCATAAAAAATAAGGATGCACCAAGATTTCAAAAGAATTTAGGGTCTAGTTCTAAAATTGCAGAAGTTTCTAATATATACAAAAATGATCCTTACCAATTTATTTCCCCCATTGCCCTTGTGAAAATATCACAAGGGCCGCCTCCAAGGCTTAGAAGGGAATTTCATGAGTTGTATATGCCCATAAGTCAAGTGTTTGAAAAATTAAAAGCAAAGGGTTGTTGAAACCCTTAAACCTAAGACCAATCCCAAACCCATTACCTGCAAGATTTGATGTGAGTAAAAGGTGTGCCTACCATCAAGGCCCCAACCACGACACTGACAAGTGTTTTGGCCTTCGTCATGCAATTCAAGATTTAATAGACACTAAGGTGATTGCACCACCTACAAGGCCTAATGTCACCAATAATCCCTTACCCAACCACAATTTTGGGATAGGGCCAAGGATTAATTGCTTGATGATTGAAGAGAAAGGAGAAAAGGACCCGTCTGAGTTGATTTATGACTTACCCGAATGCTTTATGATGACATAGGAAGAGTTGATGGGTATGACATCCACTGTAGGGTATGATATATGGAGTGAAGATGCTATGGAAACCCCAAACTACCCAATATCCACATATGGGGGGAATACTTGAAACCCCAATCAAACTACCCAACGTCCACAAATGTGGGGAGACACTTCAAACCCAAATCAAGTTACCTAACACCCACAAATGGGGGGAGACATTTCAAAACCCAGGATACTAAAATAAATGACTTATAAAAAATTTCCCAAATCACAAGGGAGGGAGACACTTCAAACCCCTACATTTGGAGACAGACAACCTGATAGAAGCCTTGAACAAATCTACCCAACAAACACCCATTGAAGAGGATAAGGTCCTCAAGCAGCTGCAGAAGACACAAGCTAATATATCTGTATGGGGTTTACTCATGGCCTTATATAAGCACTGCCAGAATCTGGTAGACCTTCTCAATCAAATCCAAGTCCCTACAAACCACTACTCCTCATGATCTGAATGTTATGATTGGGTTTATAAGTAGGGAACTCACTATTTCCTACCCTAACAAAGATTTGATAAAGAAAGGGAAGCACCATAATGATCCATTGCACATTACTGTAGATGACAAAGGCAAGAGGATCCCAATGGTCTTAATTAATGATGGAAGTGCCTTAAATGCGTATACTTTAAAGACTACAAGTTGCTTGGGCTTAAGTACTGAGGATTTTGTGCCAAATGATCAGCATGTGAGAGCATATGACAATAGTAGAAGAGAGGACTTGGGAACCGTGACACTCGAGCTCACCAAGGGCCAATGGTCAAGAAAGTGGAATTTCAAGTGTTGAACATAGCTTTATGCTTCAATATGCTCCTTGGGCGATCATGGATCCATGATACAAAGGCCGTACCTTCATCCCTATACCAAAAGGTTCAGTTTCCATATGAAGGAGCCATAGTTACCATATATGGTGATACTTTGACTATACTAGAGCCCAATTTTGGTATTGACTTTAAGAAAGAGCCATTAACCTTGGATGTCTTTGAAATTGAGAAGCTTGGTTTTGGAAGAAAAGAAGAGGAGGTAGAAAAGATTCACATGAACTTTGCTCCTTACAGCAACAATAATGTGGTGGCAATGATAAGGAGAATGTATTATCTTCCAGGGATGAACTTGGGAAAGACTGTGAAAGAGGCAATTGATCAAGTTCTGATAATTCCTATTACCACCCCACCTTTTAGGCTAGGTTATAAGCCTACTAATGATGACTTCCTAGAATTGGAGTTGAGAAGAATGGCCCATGCAAAGGCCAAAGCAAATGGACTTCCTTGTCCCCTGGAACCCCTAAAGCCTTACACTCCTACATTGAATGGAAAATTTGTCAAAGCTGAAGATAGTCAATGCTATTGGGGATTCCCTGAACTTAGGTATGATCCTGAGTTGAAAACAATGGTGCCTGGGTTTGAACTATTCTTTGATTGTGACAACAAGCTTCTAGAACTAAAGAAGGACGAAACAAATTGGGTCCCAATTGATTATGCTGATTACATGGACCCTGATGCAATGACCACGCTTCTAGGAGATGCCATTTGCAATATAGAAGAAGAAGAGTACTGGGAAGCTTGCCAAAATGCATTGAAGAGCTTATATGAAGCAAGAACAGATGATGAAGATGAGGAAGGGGGAGAAGCCCCTAGCGATGGTGATGAAGGTAGTGACAGCAAGAGTGATAGTAGTAGTAATAGTAGCAGTAGTGACAGTGGAGATAGTGAGGATAACAGCAACAGTGATAGTGATAGTGATAGCTACAGTAGTGGCAATGATAAAGTAGAACAATTTTGATGAAGAAGTAGGATCTCTCTATGAAGACCATTTTGATGATGATGTAGACTACTATGGTGAAGATATAGAGGATGATGCCAAAGCTGAGCCTATAGATATAGAGGATGATGTAGAAGCTGAAGATGAAGAAAATGAGCTAGAAGCTGAAAGTGAAGATGTAGGAGCTGATGTAGAAGTTGAAGATGAAGAAGTAGAGGAGGTTGTAGAAGTTGATGGTATAGATTATGATGATTACCCCTATGGGCAACCCTCATATTGGAGCTGCATTACTGATGTTAGTTCAAGATTAGGCCCTCAATATGACAAGCATGTTAGAGAAATTCCTGAGTTAGGACCATTCCACAATTCAGAATTTGGCTTATTGACCCCATACACTGAGGAAAAAGATGACATAAACGCTAGATTAGCCACATTAGATAGAAAGTTGATGATCCACAGTTTCAAAAACCTAACTCTAGAGAATCTTGAAGATGAAGGTGAGAGAATGGGAGGGAATGAGTCAGAGTACTTCTCCCAATACATCCACCCAAGCAATAAAGGGAAGCAAGATTTGTTTGGAGACCGGATGGACAACAAAAAGCGTCTAAATGCTTATGTGTCGCCCATAAACATGGAGATTAATGGTGAAGGCATGGATTATATGGATGAAGACCCCATGGTACTAATGCTGAGGGAAGAAGGAACTTACTGGGAGCCAACCACCATCGTTGAAGCCACAGCCGAGTTGAAGAACCCATGGAAGACTTTCTGGAGAAGATCAAGACTGCTGAGCCAATCACACCTGCCAAAAACATTGTCTCTATCCCTATTGAGTTTGTTTCTGCTAATATTATTGTTTCTGCTAATATTATTGTTTCTATTGTGTCTGTTTGTGATCGTCTTCCTATAAAGTTTGTTTCTACTGAATCTGTTAAGAACTCTATTCCTTATAATATGATTTTTAATTCTGCTTATTTATTGGTTTTGAATGTTTTTATTTTAGAAATTGGTAAAGAAACTTTTAATAATAAGGAATTAAAACAAGGGCATGTAGAACCTATAAAAGAAGAAACCCAACCTGTTAACCTGGGAACTGATGATGAACCTAAGATGATACAAATGGGCAACACCTTAACCTCCTCTGAGAAAGATGCATTAGTCGCCCTATTGACAAAATTCAAAAAGGTATTTGCATGGTCATACGAAGACATGCCCAGGATTGATACAGACCTAGTGCAACACTGCATTCCAACAGATCCAACCATGAAGCCGGTCAAGTAGAAGTTAAGAAAAATGAAGCTAGAGTGGACTCTCAAGATCAAAGAAGAAGTTGAGAAACAGTACAATGCAGGATTTCTAAGGGTGGTCAACTATCCAGAATAGTTAGCTAATGTGGTTCCGGTGCCGAAGAAGGATAGGAAGGTGAGAATATGTGTAGACTTCTAAGATCTTAATAAGGCTAGCCTGGAAGATGATTTTCCCTTGCCTCACAATGATATCTTGGTCGATAACACAGAAGGACATGCCTTGCTATCTTTTATGGATGGTTTTTCAGGATACAATTAGATAAAGATGGCTCTAGAAGATATGGAGAATACCTCCTTCATTACTCCATGGGGGACGTATTGCTACAAGGTCATGCCATTTGGCTTTAAGAATGCTAGTGCTACTTACCAACGTGCAGCCACTACTCTGTTGCATGATTTGATCCATAAAGAAGTAGAAGTTTATGTTGATAACATGATATTGGAGTCCAAAGAAATCCAATGAGACTTTCCAGATGAGGATTGAGTTAGAATCATGGAGGATGTATTTTGATGGAGCAACTAATCAAAATGGAAGTGGCATTGCAGTTCTCTTAATTTCTCCAAAAGGGACATACATCCAATTCTCTAGTAGACTTAACTTCCCTGCCACTAATAATACCACTAAATATGAAGATTGCATTATGGGGTTACAAGCGGCCCTAGGTGTAGGAGTAAAAGAGTTGGAAGTATATAGTGATTTAGCTTTTATAATTTCTCAGATTCAAAACATATGGAAGATCAAGGAAGAAAAGCTATTGCCTTATCTTGAATGGTTTCAGAAGTTGGCCTCAAAATTCGGTAAGATTCAGTACCAGTATGTGCCAAGAATGTAGAATCAAATTACAGATACTTTAGCAACAATGGCATCCATGATAGATGGGCCTAAGGAGGATGAAGATCGATTAATAGTAGTGGAACAAAAAGAAGACCCAGCTTATTGCATGTCAATAGAAGAAGATGAGGGAATGGATGGGGATGGTAAATGGTATTCTGACATTTTACAATATCTTAAGGATGAGACATACCCAAAGTCTACAGACAAGAATGACCAATTGACCATCAGAAGGTTGTCCACTAATTACATTATTTATGGTGAGAGGCTTTACAGAAGATCATATGACAGAATTCTACTCCTTTGCGTGATTGCCAAGGAAGCATAGCAAATAATTGAAGAGGTTCATGTGTCAAGTTATGGGCCACATATGAATGCATACATGTTGTCACGAAAGATAATGAGACATGGTTACTACTGGACTATTATGGAAGTAGACTGCGCCACCCATTTTCAAAAATGCCATCAATGCCAAGTCCATAAAGATCCAAAGCACTTGCCACCTATGCCATTACATACCATGACTTTACCCTGGCCATTCTCTACAAGGGGAATAGATATCATTGGGAAGATTCCCCTACCAGCATCCAATGGCCATGAATTTATACTTATTGCCATTGATTACTTCACTAAATGGGTAGAAGCTGCCTCATACATGGTTTTGAACTTAAAGAAAGTTGCTCAGTTTATTCAGAATAATATCATTTGTAGATATAGGGTACCGCATGAAATTATCTCAAACAATGGGTTGCATTTCAAGGGAGAAACAGAGAAGCTACTTCGACTGTTCAATATTCAGCACCATAAATCCTTACCCTACTGTTCTCAGACCAATGGAGCAGTTGAGGTTGCAAACAAGAATAGAGGGAAAATATTAAAGATGAGCATGAAGAACTACAAAGATTGGCATCTACAGTTACCCTATGCACTTTGGGGGTATAAGACATCAATTTGATCCTCCATAGGAACCACTCCTTACTCCTTGGTGTATGGGATGGAAGCAGTCCTCCCCATTGAAATGGGTGTTCGTTCATTGAGAATAGTATTGGAGAGTGAAATCCTTGAAGTAGATTGGCTGCTGAGTAGGTATGACCAATTATGCGTGATGGATGAGAAGAGACTCAAGGCCTTATATTACATTCAAGGTTACCAAAGGAGACTTAGGAAAGCTTTTAACAAGAAGGTGAGAATAAGAGATTTGAAGTTGGGAGATTTAGTGTTGAAAGAGATCCAAGTCCTGATTCAAGAAACGAACTAAAAATTCAAGCAAAATTGGGCAGGTCCATATAAGATTGATGGACTTAAATGCAAACCCTTTCACTGAACCAACCAATATGGATCAATTGAAGAAAAACCATGTTTGAGGTGGTAGTTTGAAAACACCACGTCTGAAGTGGTTGTAAATTATGTTATTTTCTTTCCTAGGTTTGGCAAAAGAAAAAAAAAAAAGCTTGCTAGGCTAAAAACTCAAAAGGACAGTCTAGGTAAAAATTAGGGCATTAAAAAAAAAAGTAGGTTGAAAACCCGAAAGGGCAGCCTAGCAAAAGGAGAGCCAAAAAAAAAAAAAAAAAGTGTGTGAGAGCTTTCTAGGTTGAAAACTCGAAAGGGCGGCCTAGGCAAAAGTTAAGGCAAATAAAATGAACCACGTGATGACCCGATCCTTCTGCCAAGGAGGTACGTAGGCAACCATATATATTGGTTTGGTCACAATTTCCCCAAACCACCATTTACCCATTAAGCAAAAAAAATTGTTTCCAAAATTCAACCATTCCATTAAACCATGACATTGCACAAAATTCAAAAGCCAAACCTTAAAAGAAAACCCTAAAAAAAACAAAAAAACAAAAAACAAAATCAAACCCTAAAAACCTAAACCCCAAACAGAGCCCTAAACTCAAAAGTCCTAAATAATTCCTAAACACATAAACTTTTATAATAAACATGTTCAAAGCCAAAAAATAAGAACATTTTTTCTTCAGTATTTTCTCCTTTGGTTTTTCGTTGGTTCCATCTATGGTAGTAACTTTGTCATCTTTGTCCATCCTTTTAAACTCATAGTTGTTAGCCTCGTGTTTTTCTTGGTTGTCTCTAAGAAATTGTTTTCTTATGTCAGCCTCCTTATTCGCAATTTTGTCAACCTTTGTCCCAACAGCATGTTCCTCATAGAAGTAGGATTTGTGTCCACATGAGTGAAAGGTTTCCTTCCTCTTCCACCAGGCATTCTTTGCTCATAGAAAGTTGCCTTCCTTAATCTAGTTATGACGATGTGATCTGTCGCCGCCGTTGAGTCCGTGCAGATCGCTGGTGCTCGGAGCGACATGAGCTGATCTCTCTATGATGATGTCATTGGATAGCGTGACGATGAACAACGCGGTGAATAGGAGGAAAGCGATGAACGTGAGTTTGCAGGTGCTGAAGTGGAGAGTATGGTGTCAAAAAGTGCTGCCAAAGTGGGTTGTGATTCAGTTCTTTTGGGTTGCGATCTGGGTTTCCTGTGGGTGTGTGTGTGTGTGTGTGTGTTTTTTTTTTTTCCTGTTGTGACCGATGGCTAAAGGAAGAGGTGGGTATGGTTGAATTGGGTGTGGGTTTGATATAGATGGTGGCTGAATTTTATCTCTACTCTTTCTTTCTTTGTGAGTACGCTGAATTGGCAGTGAAGAGAAAAAACAATCAAGAATGTTTTCAAGTTGCAGGCGTGTATTGGTGGGTGGTTGTTCTGGGTTTGGGTTGGTGGTGGGTGGATGAGAGTGGAAAAACAGAGAGATGGAGAACAAAGATTAAGAGAGAAGATAGAGATTTTTTTTATATTATTTATTGTGTAATTTATATTATTTTAATATGTACAATGAAAAAAATAAAATATGGGATGTTGGGTGTATTGTAAAATGGTATGTTATAATTGATAAAGTAATTTTTTGAGATGGTAAAATAGGATGGGATGACAAAACCGGTTAGAGATGCTCTAACCCCTTAACTATAATTGAAGGAAAAAAAAAATCCCCACCCACAAAATCAAACCCCTAACCCAATAGTTTGAGAGAAAGAGAAAGAAATTGAGAGATCGAGAGAGAAAGAGAGAAGGGTAGCGAGAGAGCTAGAGGGAGAGACAAATTAAGGTAGAGAGAAAGAGAGATAGAGGGAGGGAAAGAGGAGATCGAGATCAGCGGCTCCAACAGGTGTTTTTGGTGGCTCCGGCCAATACTCAACGGCTCCAGACTGTGCCTTTGTTTTGATAGTTGAAATTCTTGAAATAAAAAATCATGGGCCACAACTTGAATATTATATGATGTTTTGAACAAAAAAGAAGAAGAAGGAAGAATACATGATTTAGATAGACGTGCTTAGAGAAGATTGTGACTTTATTTGAACTAGAATTAGAGAATTTGATGTCGCGGAAGCCTCTCTTTGATTGGACAGAAACTAAACTGTTAGTTTCTAGTAGTAAACCTTAAATCCACGAGAAGTTCCTTAAATCTACAAGGTGATAGATTTGGAATCCACCAGAGAAAATGTTTGAGAAAAACTCTGAATTTTATTAATAATAGTCTTTGAAAAAAATGTTTACACCCTAAAAATTGATAGATAAGAAAATATATTATAAAATAAATCCTAATTAATACCTAATTATAACAAGAACAAAATTTTACCTAAAAAACATTAAAAGTACTTAAAAATAAGGG
The DNA here is from genome assembly GCA_023736055.1 of Quercus glauca. Classification (NCBI taxonomy): domain Eukaryota; kingdom Viridiplantae; phylum Streptophyta; class Magnoliopsida; order Fagales; family Fagaceae; genus Quercus; species Quercus glauca. The sequence continues at coordinate 26,124,761 of CM043319.1, read as the reverse complement.
AATAAATGCCATAAACCTAAAATAACGAAAATTACAAAAATTAAATAGTAGATTCTGTCCTATATTAGAATTGGAGATGAGGGAGGAACCCCATGTTTGAGGTTGTCATCTTTGTTCCAATTTACCAGCTGGTTTTTTATTTATTTATTTATTTTTTTACTAGTCTCTTTCCTTGCATACAGAGAAATTAATGGATTATAAGCCTTTGTGAACAAAGTTTCAAAGGAACAAAAAAAAAAAGTTAATAGACTTGAGAAATATGAACAACACACTCATAAAATTATGGTTTTTTAAAAAATAATTAAGAAATAAATAATAAATTAGATATTAAATATTAAAATTAATGACAGTAATGGATGGAAGTTTAACGGACAATTGAATTGAGAGGTTTTGAAACTTAGAGGATTGAAATGATTGAATGTAAACTTAGAAAATTGAAATAAAAAGTGGTGAAACTTAGAGAATGAGTTTTGCTTTTTGGCCAAAATAAAAATAAAATTTATTTAGTATTAATTATGGATACATTTCCCTCAAAAATAAAAAATTATATATACATAAAACATTGTTTATTAATTCATTTTCATAATCATTTGTGATTTATTAAAATGGAATTGGATGTTCTTTTGAACAACAAAAATCTTCTATAGTTGATTTTATATACTAAATGTTAGAGAAATTCTCCTCTCAATATACAAAATCAAAAAACGCATAAGAAAATTATCTTTTATTTTTTTGCGAAGCCTAATTTTGACAATATTCATGATTGAAAATACATGTGTCGTATTTGTAACAGAATCTAGAAAAGTAAATAAAAGTATAACCATTCCATAAAGGAAATAGCACAAAGCATGAAAATTAAAAGTTGTTTGTATATCATTATGTGGCAAATATTCTTCTTACTAAAAAAACCTAATTAGTGTTACTAAGTAGAAAATAAAAAACCAAAGATACAAACAAAAAATGAAAAAAAAAAAAAAAATAGCACTCAAACAATCTTTTAGGTTGAGTTAGATAGCACGATATCACTCAAAATCTAAATTGTCAAACTTTTAAATTTGAATCCCAAATTTTAAGTGTAAAAATTGTAACTTAGTGATTTAAAAAAAAAAAGATGAAGGGGGCCATTAAGTAAAAATCACACATGATTAAAATTTTTTTTTGGTAAAATAAAGGGAGAGGGAGTGTATGGCCTCTTGGCCCCTGTCTCTGCCACAGGTTAGGAGGCAAAAAGTATGCATGTTTTTTTTAATATAAAAAACTTTATACAAAAGGATTAGTAGACTACAGTATTAAAAATTTTAACTCTAACCTAAATCCATATAATAATTATCTCATGAATTAGGCAAATATGTGCTCTATAATGTATGCATATGCTAAATGCAAAAGGTACATTTTCCTTCCATAAAGGGGTGTATACAATGTAGTGCGATAGACTTTTTGCCTATTTCTACATCTTCTTGATGGAGTCGGCCTTTATTTCCTTAGTGTGGGCCTTAACTTCCTTTGTGCGTCACACTGCATGGGTACATGGATCAAGATGTTCGCTTGGGCCAATTGGTGCATGCAGTTACATTGTTTGGGCCATGTACTTTGAGAGGGGGAATACAGAAATTTTGAAAAACAGCCAATACACAAAATTATCTTATAAAACAACTAAATACACATTACAAAGGCTCAACCTCATTTAAAATCATCAAAGACACAAACCAAAGACACACCTATATAAAATTTGGAAAATAAAAATCCTAACCTCTAAATTTATGAAGGCAAACAAAATGGGGAATGAAGAAATTTGTGATTTCAGTTGCAAAAATAACTAAGGTTTGAGTGTCAATGTTTGAGAACTAAAATAGAAAAAGCATATGAGAGAGAGAGAGAGAGAGAGGGTCTTTTCGTGGAATCAAAGAAAAAATAATAATTAAGAAAAAAAAAGTTGACATCATTTCCAGCTCATTGAATTCAAACCTAAATGCGACACTTCACCCCAAACTGCATCTTATTGCACAAGTTTATTAATTTTTTAAGGGAAAAGATTAAGTAACACATAGTGTAAATTTAAACAATATTATATTACATAATAAAATTTTATTGAATTAATATTTTCAAAATCATGAAACTTGATCGGTCAACTAGATGCAATTGATTCACTGAGATGCAATCAAAACAGTAGTACTTCTTCATTCTGAGTAGTTTCTTGAGTTGCTTCTTTTATGTCTTTAGTTTAGGGCTTTAAACATTATCTGTACACTAAAATATTACAACTCAAATACATTGAAAAAATAATTTTTGATTATGAATATGCCAGCACTCAACATAAATGACCCTATATATAGTTGAATTCAAATTGCACCTAATGTAATTTTATATTATGTTATACCACTCAATATTTTTTGATTGACACAAATTTTAACAAATCTAACATTGTATTTAGATTCTCTTATTATACTCTACATTCTTGCAATTTTTCAAAATGATTTGAGATCAATAATTTTATTATTGTTCAAATGTTTAAACTTCAAGTTTTTATACTTAAAATTGTACATAAAAGATGAGTTTCTAGATCGAATTGTAACCAATATCTGGTTGACACGATACTTGGTATAAGTATTAAGAACATAAGGAACATATAATCTAATGGTAAGATTTTTAAAATATTAATCTAATAAAAACTTAGTTAGTAGTGTAATATTACTTAAAATTATATTAGGTATAACTCTGTGTGTGTGTGTGGGTAGGTTATATATAGAAGCACATCTAATAGGACCAATTTCATTAAAACAAAATCTTATTTTAAATAATTAAAATACTTTCAATAAAAAGTGAATTTGGTTTTTAATCCTTTAAAGTTTTTGTCAATAGAAGCCACTTGAAAGTTTGATAATAAAGTCTAAAAAGCTAAAAGGAGTAAAGGACTATTAACGTGGCATAGAGAGGGTACATCTACTTGAGATAACCATTGTTTCGAATACTCTATATATAGGGTTCAGTTAACGAGTTTATTTAAAGCATTAACAAGGTTCAGTTAACGAGTTTATTTAAAGCATTTGTTAGTAGACAATATTAAGAAAATTTTAATATTATTTTTTTGAAAAATATAAAAAAGTTATTAAAAAAATCAATTTTTTTTATAATTTTTTTTAAAAATATTTTATAAACTAATTCCTTTAGAGCATCTATTAACTTTTCTTATATATATATATATATATATATATATATATATATATATCTCACGAGAAATTCCCATCCGTTTCTAATCTTGTTCTTCTCAATGATATTACATATCTTGACCAATACTAATAACACATGGATTAAGCAGTGTATTAAAAAGTTTTAGAAATACTTTCTAAATCAATTTTTTAGAGCATTTGTTAGTTTGAAATAATAAAGGTTAAAGAGATAAAAGGACTATTAACATGGCATAAAGAGGGTACATCTACTTGAGATAACCACTGTTTTTAATACTCTATGTTTATTCTGGGTGTATATGTATATATACACTCATACACACGAGAGAAATCCCAATCTAGTACTAATCTTGTTCTTCTCTATGATATCACATATCTTGACCAATACTAATAACAATTAAATAAATTTGAGTAGTTTACTAATTTTAGCTCTACCAAATTCGAATTACATTACTTGAACATTATAATATTAGCGTGAAAGTTTTCTAAACTCTAGTACTTAAAGAATCTTTCCACATGTTTCGTTCTTCAATTATTTTCTTAACTAGTTTGGGTGACTTTGGCTCAGTTGAATCGATTCAAAAGGAGTTTGAATCTGATCGTGTGAGTCGGAGTGCGGTGGGAGTTTGAAACAATTATGAAGAACTATCGAAGGGTTGAATTATAAAATTAGAACTTTAAAAAGTTAAAAATAAAATAATGGTGATGTGTAAATTTGTGAGAGTTCTAAAGCTTATGTGACAGACTCAAGAGGTCAAAAATAGTCAAAGACTTTAGTTTTATAGTATATATATAAATTATGTATTAGAGTTATTATCAAAGACTTTTTAATATCCCGGTATGTAAAACTTTTTAGGCAATAATAATAATAATAATAATAATAATAATAATAATAATTATTATTATTATTATTATTATTATTATTATTATTAATTTGTTTTGCATGAATGAGTTTTTCAGTTACTGGGAAGGGGAAAGGCAGAGATAAAAAAGACAGAAGTTGTAATCGCATTATTACGTAGTTAAATCAATACATCAGGCATGCATAATCTATTATTAGTTCTCGCATGCAAGTAATTGGTTTTGATTATATTGTAAGATCTTGGCAGCATGACTGAAAGTAATTATGTCTTGTCTTTGTCTTTATTTTATTGTTTTGAAAAATCAACAGCTAAGTTATCAAAAAATAGAGCTATAAAACCTAGTGCCCCAAACTAGGTCACGTCCCCAAAATTCCTTATTATAACCCTAACTCTCTCTGCTTGCCTCTCTTTTTGTCTCTCTTTTTGCCTTTCTCAATTGAACATGTCTTCCCATAATAATCCAAAGCAGCTTCCTGGTAAAACATCAGCTTTTATTTTTAAGTTTGAACATTTTGCTATATCCTTATTTAGCTAATTTATTTAAATTCAAGATATTTTCCTTTATCCTATTGTGTTAGAAGAACTAATTGAGAATCCTCTTGATTCTTCCATTATATATGTTGTGTATTAAACAATTGCAAATGTTTGAGTTTGAATAGCGGCAGACCCCAAACCGACGTTGTTGAGCCCTTAAAAGCCAATTACGGCAAACCCTAAGCCGACGTTGTTGAGCCCTAAAAAGCTGGTTATGGCATACCCTAAACCGAATTTGTTGAGCCCTGAAAAGCTGGTTATGGCATACCCTCCAGGGCCTCAACCCCCTGCTCCACCAGCTGGTTGCACTTCCAACGATACTATGCCTATATGTTGCAACAATTGTGGTAAAGTACTGAGCGACGTTGATTAATTTGTCTCCACATCAGTCATGACTGAAGGAGGAGCAAGGATTTCAATTTAAGGGCCAAAGCCTAAATCAATTTATTCTTTCTGAAAATTCAAATTAGCATTTATTTGGTATTTGGTATTAATAAAATATTTGTTTCTAAATTATTTGTATTTTCTTTTGGAATAAATCAAATATTGTAACAACTGTGTACCCAACAAATTGCACTTTTGTGGCAACACAAGGCTTATGAGTTGCGGGTTATGACCCCTTTGATGCCTTTTTTTTCTAAATTTATAACATACTTCTTTGATTTTTGTTTTTGCCAAAAGCTTATTTAGAACTAGAAAGATATATGTTATATCTACAACATTTTCATAACAAACTTTAAGTAACAGATTGTTATAGCAGGTTGCTGTTGGTGGGCCAAAAAGTAATTTTAGTGATAGATTCAAATTATAACTAATAATAACTAACCACCTATAATTTATTGTAAAAATGTTGTGAACTTAGAAAGTAAGCAACCAAAAAAGAGAGGCTACATAGTCTACAAGAAAATTTGAGAAAATCTCTGAAACATGAGTTTTCTATATACATATATGCATGTGTGTGTGGGGGGTGACGGATGAGGGGAGATCTTCCTAATTAATTAATTTTTAGAAAGGTTACTTTCTGGACAAGTAATTTTCTTTTTGAATAAAGGAATCATTTTTTGTCAAGAAAATAAAAAATTGCCAGGGCTAAATTTATTTAAAAATAAAAAGGTAAATTTAGGTACAAATCTTTGGGTTTGATGCGATGGTCACTCTACAAATATAAGTGCTTGTGGGGTGTAGAAGTAAGAGTTGGGGTTCAAGTTTTCAAGAGAGAACTTTAGGGGCGGCTCCAAGACCAACCCAAGGGGTTCAAATGAACCCCTTGACCTTGTCCAAAAAGAAAACTATGGATAATTTTAATTTTTTTGTTTTGACCCCTACAATAAAAATTTGAACACCATGACTTAAATTTTTTTTTTTAAGCCCAATTAAAATAAGCTTCAACATGATCCCTAGTTTTTCTATATGTCTAATTTGTATTTATGTTTTCTTAGTTTTTCTCTATGTCTGTCAAGTATTTTGATAAGTGCTTTACACATTTCCAAGTCCAAAAAATCTTTTACGGCTTACTCCAATTCCAAGAGAGTGATCGCATGCATATTTAAAAAATCATACACTTCAAAAGCAAAAATTTATTACTGAAGTATTATTTTTTTTAGTTTCGCACTTACTTCCAACCTTACTCCTAAGTGTGTTACTGTTCTTATTTATTCAATTGATATAACTTATAAATATAATAAGTTATTATTAATTTGATAAAAATGTATGATTAATTATTTAATTATTTGTTTATGCATCCAATAATTGTTGTCTTAACGATCTTTAAACTGTTAATAATTTTTTAGACTATTGTACGATATAATTGTATTGTATATAACGTGAAAGTTGTATACACAGAACAAAAATAATAATAATAATAATAATCATCTTATTTTTTACTCATGCCTACCCCCACCAATAAATTCCTGGCTCCGTAATGGCATTCCCTCAGACCCCAAATCGACTTTGTTGAGCCTTGAAAAGCCAGTTATGGCAAACCCTAAACCGATGTTGTTGAGCCCTGAAAAGCTGGTTATGGCATACTCTAGGGCCTCAACCCCCTGCTCCTCCAGCTGGTTGCACTTCCAACGATACTATGCCTTTATGTTGTGACACTAGTGGTAAGGTACTGAGCCATGCATGTTGATTAATTTGTCTCCACATCAGTCATGACTGAAGGAGCAAGGATTTCAATTTAGGGGCCAAAGCCTAAATCAATTTATTCTTTCTGAAAATTCAAATTAGCATTTATTTGGTATTTATTATTAATAAAATATTTTTTTCTAAATTATTTGTATTTTCTTTTTGAATAAATCAAATATTGTAACACTGTCTACCCAACAAATTGCACTTTTGTGGCACAAGGCTTATGAGTTGCGGGTTACGACCCCTTTGATTCCTTTTTTGTTCCTAAATTTATAACGTACTTATTTGATTTTCATTTTTGCCAAAAGCTCATATAGAACTAGAAAGATAAATGTTATGTTTGTAACATTTTCATAACAAATTTTAAATAGCATATTGTTACAGGTTGTTATTGGTGGGGCAAAAAATTAATTTTAGTGATAGATTCAAATTATAACTAATAATAACTAACCACTTATAATTTGTTGTGAAAATGTTGTGAATGTAACATTTCTTAAGTAGAAAAGATTTGTATAGAAAAATTGAAATAAGCACCAAAAAAAGAGAGGTTATGGAGTTTACAAGAAAATTTGAGAAAATCTCTAAAACATGTGTTTTCTATGTGTGTGGGGGGAGGGGGGTGTGGGCGGGGAGATAATTAATTCCCTTTTAGAAATGTTACTTTCTGGACTAGTAATTTTCTTTTTGAGCAAGGGAATCATTTTCTGTCAAGAAAATACAAAATTACTAGGGCTAAATTTTTTTTTTAAAATAAAAAATAAAAAGGTAAATTTAGGTATAAATTCTTGGGTTTGATGCGATAATTACTTCACAAGTATGAATGCTTCAAATGAACCCCCTGTCTTGGTCCAAAAAGAAAAATTATGTATAATTTTAAATTTTTTTTTTTTTTGACCCCTATAATAAAAATTTGAAAACCTTGACTTTAAATTTTTTGCTAAGCCCAATTGAAATAATCTTGAATATGATCCTTAGTTTTTATATTTTTTAAGTTTTTCTTTGTCTGATCCAAGTATTTTGATAAGTGCTCTACACATTTCCAAGTCCAAAAAATCTTTTACTACTTACTCCAATTCCAAGAGAGTGACTATGTGCATATTTAAAAAATCATACACTTCAAAAGCAAAAATTTAATGCTGGAGTATTATTTTTCTTAGTTTCACACTTACTTCCAACCCTACTCCAAATTGTCCTACTATTCTTATATTTTTTTTATTCAATTGATATAACTTATAAATATAATAAGTTATTATTAATTTGATAAAAAATGTATGACTAGTTATTTAATTCTATTTATTTATGCACCCAATAATTGTTGTCTTAACAATCTTTAAACTGTTAATAATGTTTTAGACTATTGTACAATATAGTTGTATTATATACAACGTGGAAGTTGAATATACAGAAAAAAAATAATCATCTTATTTTTTTACTCGCGCCTACACCCACCAATAAATTCCTAGCTCCACCATTATTGACTCCCTAGGCAAAAAATCCTGGAGCCGCTATTTAGGAGCTTCACACATATATACATTTAAATTAAATTGGAGTAAAATTTCTATCTTGATTAAAAATGTATAAATCCTTGGGTGAAGTAAATTGTGTATGTTAATTAAATTCAAGCACATGTTGTATTGAATTTAATCATTTTGAAAACAAAAACATTGTTTAAAGTTATACTTCATTGATGAATGAATCCATGTGTTTAAATCTAATTAGAAAAGCTAATGTATTCTTAACTAAAATAACTTATTTAGAAGTCAATGTGATATATTAATGATTACAAATATTGAATAATTTTGCAATAATTTTTTTTTAAAATTCACAAAATTAGATTTTAGTTTCTATTGGCACAATTAATATATTACTAATCTAGAGTAAATGATGTTAAAATCTTAAATTCATCCAAAAAAAAAAAAAAAAAAGAAAAAGAAAAAAGAAAAACCTTAATCTTAAAACCATTACCTAAAACCTGTTGACTAGGATAAATGGTAATAAGCCCACAGGAAGACTTGAAATTTGAAAACAAAGTCACCAATAGAGTGGGAGAAACCGGAGGCCAGAGGAGGAATGACTTGTAAACCTAATTGTTAATAGGACTCCAGAACCGATTGTTTGCCGCAGAGCCCTCAAAAGTAAGTTATATCGTGACTTTAAGATTAAAGAAAGGAAGATTGAATTGATATTCGAACGTAAAATTGTAATAGCACAACATATTTATAGGAAAAGTAGCCCTAGATAGATTAGCCCTATTACTTGGTTTGTCTTGTTAGTAAAGCTAAATGATGATGGTAAGATCATCAGTCAAGTAGGTTTGTCCAGATGAGTCAACACGAGCTCCGTCTCTGTACATGCAAGGTCGAGAAAGGGATCTTCTCTGGGTGATCACCGGAGTCGTGCTGGCCACGGAGTCTTCGATGGTAAAGTCAGTGAATGAAATGAAAGAGAGACTATGAGAACTAGAAATTATCAATACTTCAGCGTATGTGTGTATGTGAATGTACCTTGTTTGGTTTTGAAAGGTGTGTATATATATATATGCATATATAGCCTTCTTACTTTTAGCTATTGTGCCTTTTATTGTGGCTTTAGTACTTCTTTTGTAACACCTCTGGGCTCATTAATGTGGGTTTTGATGAGCTTCCAATTGTCTAAAAGCTAGTTTATAATTGTTCGAGATATTGAATTCTCCTCTTTATGGCTTATCTTCCGTTGTCCATGCGGTTAAAGAGTGGACGATGGTGCTTGATGGGTTCATCTAGGTAAGTGTATTCGTTGGGCCTATCAACTGCCCCCCCCCCCCCCCCCCCCCCCCGGGGGTTCTATGGTTGTCCTTACGTGTCATGACGATCACCAAAAGATGAAAGGTTTCTTGTTCATACGTGACCCTTGGAGTTCTGTTCTAGCCACATTTAATGCGTAATGGCGGCGTTGTACGCGTCGTGGCCACGTGGCATGTTTTGACTGGTGGAATTTAATGCTTCACTCATGTGTCCTTTGGGTTTCTTGCTGATTTTTAGTTTTTCATGCCCAGCTTTTTTAAACTACTTTTCTTTTCTCTTTCCTCCTTACTTTCTTCCCTTTGCGCCATTGTTGCTTTGTATCTCTCTTCTCCGAGCTCCTTTATTGCGTTTCTCCTTTCTGGGATTGTTCCTTTGAGGTACGGTTTCTTCCTTCTTGCTTTATTCTTTGTAGCGACAATTACTTGTGAAAGTTACTGGTTTTTTCTTTCTTGTTTTGGGACTTGGAGTTTTGTCCCCTTTTTTTCCCTTCTTTTGGGTTCCGTGGTTGATAGATCTGAGGTTAGGAGACTTTGCCCTTCCGTTTCATTTTTGTTTGCACGTTTAGGGGCTTCTCTAGGATCTTCTCGTTCTTTTTGCCCTCTAGTTGAAAATTTTGTGTTTGGGGGCAGTGACTTAGGTTTAGCATTGGCTAATCTGCTTCCCTTGCTTTGTTAATCAGTCAATTGGTTTTAGGAATTGGTGGGTGAGGGGGGATTTATGTCGGAAGTGAGATTTAATGAGCTAGAAATAGGGTTGTCGTCTAGCGACAACCCCGTTGAGGTGGAGGAGGATATCGCTGCTTCTGGCCCAAGAGAGGTTAGGGTTTTTCATGCCCTTAGGGAGGTGTGTGGTCTGGACTCTGACACCTTCTTCAGGTTTAGGGATAGGTTCCAATTCCCTGAAAGGGTTAGGATTCGTCTTCCTCATGGAGAGGAACTGGCTTGCTATTTTTCGCTTAGGGAGTTATGTTTCTATGAGGCTGCTTTCCAGTGTGGTCTTAGGTTTCCCTTCCACCTCTTCATTATGGAGCTTTTGAATCATTTCAACATCGCTCCTAGGCAACTTATGCCAAATTCGTGGAGGATTGTGATTAGTTGTATGGAAATATGGATGGCCATCACTGAAGGGGACATGATTAGGGTGGATGAGTTCACATATTTGTATTGTCTAAAGGAATCAAAGGAGTATGTGTACTATGAACTTGTGCCCTAGGTTAGGAATGCTAGGATCATTACTGATCTACCATCATCCTTCTAATATTGGAAATTGAGGTTCTTTTTTGTGTCTGTAGACGGATGGGAGACTCCCTTTAATGAATTCTGGGGTGACGTTCCTAGGTTGGTTCGTCGTTGGAAAGCCCCGAGCCTAGTTGCGTCGTCCTTCTACAAGTCCTTTTTCCTTCTTCTCCTTTTTTTTTTTGGTTGTGTCTGCACAATTAAGAAGTGTCCAAACCTCAAGAGCAGGTACAAGAGATGCGTCGAAGTAGCTACTGAATATGCCAAGATGATTGACGACTTCGACGACTTGGTTGGCCTGAGAACCTTAGCTCGTCATTGCCTTGGTCTAGAGCCTTCCTCCTTCGTCTTGCGTGCCATTGAAATTGAAGAGAAGAGTAAGTGTTCATTTGGTTCGTCACTAACTTGGATTTTTCTTTCCTTTTTTATTTTTTAATTTTTTTAATAAGTGTTTCTCTTTCGCAGAGATGACGACAAAGTTCAAACAAGAGATGTACACCAAGATAAGGGCCCGGAAGAACGAGCTTCTCTCCAACCTTGGGAAGAAGGTGGTGCATGTCGTGGAGAAGCGGACTCCCATCACGCCTGTTGCCTCCGTCCCTGAAGCTATGAGGACTGCGTCTTTTGCCACCTCAGTGGAAGAGATTACTCCTTGCCCAAAGAAGCAGTGCGTGGCGGACAAGGGCAAAAAGAAGGGGACTCCTGTCACACCTGTTGCCTCTGTCCCGGAAGCTATGAGGATTGCGTCTCCTGCCATCTCAGTGGAAGAGATTACTCCTCGTCCAAAAAAGCAGCGCGTGGCAGACAAGGGCAAAATGAAGGCTGACTCATGCTCGTCAAGCGTCTGGGATGACTTTGGCCTAGCATTGGCAAGGGCGCAGGATGCCTTCACTATTAAAGAGCTCAAGGTCTTCTCTGGTGTGCATTCCAATGAGATCGTGGGTTGTCACATCCACAAGCTCGTCCAAGGTAAAGGTTCTAGACGCAGAGAATTCGAAGCTAAGGAAGGAGCTCATTTCTACCATGGATGAGGCCAACATCGCTAAGGAAAAGACTAAGGTTCTGGCTTACGACCTGAGGGCTGAGAGGCAGCTAACCTTGGAGAAGGATGAACAACTCTAAGATGCAAAAGAAAGGGTCAAGACCATTGCTGCCAAGGCAGTTGAAGCTTTTTAACAAACTGATGAGTACAACACTGTGCTCTTCAGTTGGTATTACAAGGGCTTCGAGCTCATTTGGCGGTATCTCGTCAAGCATCCTACAAGTGTGGACCTAGGAAGTCTGGACTTGGAGGAGGTAGACAAGGAGAAGGAGATAGAAGAGGCTTCTCAATCCGCTGCCGCTGATCCTGAGGGGAATGCTCCAGAGCCGATTCTTGCTAGTGGTGACAAAGATGCTGCGTGAACCTGTCCAGTACACAAATATACTTTTTTTTTTTTTGGGTGCCCAGTGTGTTTTTGGGATTTTTATTCTAATTCCAAGACAATGCTCTTTACCCAATATTTTTTGGGCTATTAATTTCTGTTTATGGACAAGACATGCTTATGCTATTGCTTATTTTCATACCTTTGATGGTTCTTTTCTTGTTATGTTTGATGTTCTTGGTTTGCATGTGACTTGTGCTTTTGCCAAATTCTTTGTCTGCTTACCCTTGTCTATTGGTACTTAGTCATTTTTAGGTGCCTTACATCCTGCTGAGGGGTTTTGCAACTTAGGCTTCATTAGCGACTTACATCCGTCTAGCAGAATCTTGTCACTTAGTTATTTTTAGGTGACTTACATCCTGCTGAGGAATTTTTCCAATTGGGCTTCGTCAGTGACTTACATCTGTCTAGCGGAATCTTGTCACTTAGTCATTTTTTAGGTGACTTACATCTTGTTGAGGAGTTCTGCCAATTGGGCTTCGTCAGTGACTTACATCTGTCTAGCGGAATCTTGTCACTTAATCATTTTTAGGTGACTTACATCCTGTTGAGGAGTTTTGTCACTTTGGCTTCGTCAGTGATTTACATCTGTCTAGCGAAATCTTATCACTTAGCATTTTTTAGGTGACTTACATCCAACTAAGGAATTTTGTCACTTTGGCTTCGTTAGTGATTTAAATCCGTCTAGCGGAATCTTATCACTTATCCTTTTTTAGGTGACTTACATCCAACTAAGGAATTTTGTCACTTTGGCTTCGTCAGTGATTTACATCCGTCTAGCGGAATCTTATCACTTAGCCTTTTTATTTATTTATTTATTAGTGTTCTAGGCTTGCGTACAATAAGCTAGAATATTGGCTAAATAGTGCTTTTATTGCTTTATTTCAAATGTGGATACAATTTTCTTTTACATTTGTTGATGATACTTCTTCAAATGCTCAATGTTCCATGGCCGTGGTAGTTTCTTCCTGTCCATCACCTCGAGGTAATAGCTGCCTTGTCTTGAGTAATGGATGATCTTGTAGGGCCCTTCCTAGGTTGGCCCAAGCTTCCCTTGGGTTGGATCCTTAGTAGGTGTGACTTTGCATAGGACGAGGTCTCCTATGTTGAGTCTTCTAAGCTTCTCCCTCTTGTTGTAGTATTCGGCCATCTTCTGCTGGTGTTTCTTCATCTTTTGGGATGCTCCGTCTCTCACTTTGTCTAGGCAATCCAGGTTGACTCTCAACTAATCGTCATTGCTGTCTCTACTAAAAATTTCTCTTCTCATGCTGGTGACTCTTACTTCGACTGGAATTACTGCCTCAGTGCCATAAGTGAGCCTGAAGGAAGTTTCTCCTATCGGGGTTCTTGCCATAGTTTTGTATGCCCATAAGACATTAGGTAATTCCTCTGGCCATGCGTTCTTTGCTTCCTCCAGCCGAGCTTTGATGATCTTCAGCAGCGTTCGGTTCGTCACTTCCGTCTGTCCGTTGGCTTGTGGATGTCCTGGAGATAAGAATTAGTTCTTGATCCCTAATCCCAAGCAAAAGTCTCTAAAATCTTGGCTGTCGACCTATCGTTCGTTATCTAATATGATCGTCCGTGGTATTCTGAATCTGTAGACTATGTTCTTCCACACGAAGTTTTGGATCTTTGCCTCAGTGATAGTTGGTAGTGCTTCTACTTCAACCTATTTTGTAAAGTAGTCAATTGCAACCAGTAAGAATTTTACTTGTCTCTTACCTTCGTGTAGTGGGCCCACGATGTTAATTCCCCATTGGGTGAATGACCATGGGGAGGTTATGGGTGTCAACTTCTTTACTGGGATACGCTGAACATTTCTGAACCTCTGACACTTGTCGCATCGTTTAAAGAACTCCTTTGTGTCTTTCTGCCTAGTAAGCTAGAAGTAACCTGTTCTGACGATCTTACTTACTAGGGATCTTGGGCCTACGTGGCCTCCGCATATCCTTTCGTGAAGCTCCTCCAAGATGTATTTAGCCTCGCTTTTGTCGACACACTTCAGGTAGGGCATGAAGAAGCCTCTTTTTTATAGGGCATCGTTCAAGATAGTGAACCTGGCTGCTCTCTTCTTGACTTTCCTGACCTCCTCAACGTCCTGTGGAAGTTGTCCATCTTGAAGGAAAGATAGAATCGGGATCATCTAGCTGCTTTCGCTTTGAATTGTGAAGGTGTGGATCTCTTTAATGCTGGGACGCTTCTAGACTTCCATCTTTATATCTGTGCTTGTCGATCTTACTTCTGATGATGCCTGATTCGCTATCTCGTTTGCCCCTATATTTTGGCTCTTGGGGACTTATATGAACTCTACCTGATCAAATTCTTGGGCCAGATGCCTCGTCAGCCTCAGGTATTTCTGCATTCTCTCATTCTTTGCCTCATACTCTTCCTTTATCTGTCCCACAAACAACTTAGAATCACTCTGAAGGAGTAAGTTTTTAGTGCCTAACGCCTTTCCGACCCTTAGTCCTGTCAGTATTACCTAGTACTTCGCTTCGTTGTTATTGGCAGGGAACTGAAGCTGAACTCCACATCTGAGTGTATCTCCTTTTGGGGTAATGATAATAACCCCTACTCAGCCCCTTTTTCAGGTTGACGACCCGTCAGCCTGGATCATCCATCTCTCCACTTCGTTTGGTGCCATGTCTTCATCAAGGATCGTGAACTCGGCGATAAAGTCTGTTAGTGCTTGTGCTTTTATAGCTGTTCTGGGGTGGTACTTAATGTCGAATTGGCTAAGTTCGATTACCCATTGAACCATTCTTCCTGCAGCCTTGGGCTTGTTCATTGACTTCTTTATGAGTTGATTAGTCATCACCAAGATAGGATTCGCCTGGAAGTAGGGGTGCGGCTTTCGTGAGGCTACAATCAAGGAGAATGCAATTTTCTCAATCCGTGGGTACTTTGCTTTAGCTTGTTGGAATGCTTGACTGACATAGTAGACCAGGAGTTGTGTCTATTCTCTTCTCGAATCAAGGCTGCACTCACAGCTGTAACCGATACTGCTAAGTATAAATATAGGTCATCCCTTTCTTTTGATGGGCTCAAGAGAGATGGATTGCTCAAGTATTGTTAAAGCTGCTAGAAGGCATTCTCACACTCCTCCGTCCAGATGAAGGCTTGGTTCAGAGTTTTGAAGAAGGGCAGGCATTTGTCTGTTACTTTAGAGACGAACCTGTTGAGTGCTACTATCCTTCCTGTTAGTTTCTAGACTTCTTTCACCATCCTTGGTGACGCCACTCCAATATGGCTCACACCTTTTCTGCGTTTTCTTCTTTCCCCCTCTAGGACACTAAGAACCCTAGAAACTTCCCAGACGCTACCTCGAAGGTGCACTTACTGGGGTTCAACTTCATCTAATATTGCCTGAGAGTAGTGAATGTCTCCTTGAGGTTGTCCAGGTGTACAAATTCTTCCTTGCTCTTGACGAGCATGTCGTCTACATATACCTCAATGTTTCTCCCAATTTGCTTACTGAACATCATGTTCACTAACCTTTGGTAGGTTGCTCCTGCATTTTTCAGTCCAAAGGGCATTACCTTGTAGTAGTAGAGCCCTTGGCTTGTGATGAAAGCAGTCTTCTCTTGGTCTTCTTCTAACATCTTGATCTAGTTATATCTTGAGAACGCGTCCATGAATGTAAGGAACGTGTGTCTTACCATGGAATCCACCACCTAATCTATTCTTGGTAAGGGGAAACTGTCTTTCGGGCAAGCTTTGTTTAGGTCCGTGAAGTCTACACACATCCTCAAATTCCCATTTGTCTTCTTTTGTAGGACGAAGTTGGCTAGCCAATCTAGATAATAGACCTTGTGAATGAAGTCTATTGCCAACAATTTGTTTACCTTATCCATGATTACCTTGTTTCGTTCAGGAGCAAAGACTTGTCGCCTTTGCTCGACGGGCTTCTTCTCAGGATCTACATTCAGTTGGTGTTGGATGACCTAAGTTGCTATGCCTGGCATATCCTCGTGACTCCATGCGAAAATGTCTAAGTTGCCCTTAAGGAATTAGACTAGTTTCTTTTTCATCTCTTCGCTTAAAGTCGTCCCTATCCTTGTAGTCTTCGTTGGTTCCTCGTCTACCAAGTCCATGGTTTCTAGGGCTTCCACATTTTCTTCTTCTTTCTCCTTGATCATCCACGTATGGTTCTCATTTATGACTAATATGGCTTGAT
Source organism: Quercus glauca (assembly GCA_023736055.1). Taxonomy (NCBI): domain Eukaryota; kingdom Viridiplantae; phylum Streptophyta; class Magnoliopsida; order Fagales; family Fagaceae; genus Quercus; species Quercus glauca. The sequence continues at coordinate 26,108,430 of CM043319.1, read as the reverse complement.
AGCATTCCCTAGCCAGCACTTGATCTCCCTGGACTTTGCCCACGCCATTCTCTGTTGGGAATTTTACTTTCAGGCAATTGGTGGACGTGGCTACCTTCTAGCGGTTAAGTGTAGGCCTTCCAATTATCACGTTGTACGAGGAAGGACAGTCTACCACTAGGAAATCGAGCTAATGATTCAATTGTCGGGGGTAAGACCCCACCGTGACCGTCAGTGTCATTATGCCTTTGGGATACACCCTATCTCCACTGAAGCTGACGAGGGGGGACTCAAAAGGCCACAATCTTTCGGGATCTACCTTTAACTGTTGAAAAGTAGAGAGGTAGATAATGTCCGCAGAGCTACTGTTGTCTATAAGGATTCTCCTGGTGTTAAACCTCTCTATCATGAGCATTATAACCAGGGGGTCGTCATGCGGCTGCTTCACACTTTTGGCATATTCTTCTGAAAATATGATGTCCCTATCCGTCCTTCTTTGCTTTAGAGGTAGTAACTTGTAGACACTGTTTACTTGCCTTTATTATGACTTCTTAAGGGATCTGAAAGACCCATTTATGGATGGTCCTCTTGTGATCGTCTTTATTTCTCCTATCGCGTTCTGTGGATGGTTGAACGTGTTGTCCTCATCCCTTGAAACAACTTCATGCTTCTCCTTGTTATTACTTTTAGATCTGCTAGATTCCCCCTTTTTCACAAACTTCTATAGCTTTCCTTTCCAAATAAGCTCTTTTATCTGCTCATTTAGATCTCTGCAATCTTCTGTGTAATGGCCGTGTTCCTTGTGGAAATGGCAGTACTTTTTCTTGTCACGCACATTAGGTGATGAGTGCAACGGCCTTGGCCACTTACGGTAACGCTCGTCCCTAATCTGTGTCAAAATTTTGTAAATGGGCATAATTAAAGGGGTAAACTTTACTGTCCGAGGGGTTTTGTCGTCTTTTCACTTGTTCTTGTTAGTGCCTTGATGGTCTCCCTTTTCTCTTTTTCGTCACCTCCGGTCTTCTCCCTTTTCCTCCCTTTCTTTGGGCTTCTCCTCATTCCTTATTGCTGCTAGGGCGTCTTCGACGTTCATGTACTTTTGCGCCTTCAAGAGCATTTCTGCCATCGTCTGAGGAGGGCTCTTCACGAGGGCGACCACGAACTCTTTGGACTTTAATCTGGCTTTGAAGGTCGTTAGCTGCACTTTGTCATCTACTTCATCTACCTCTAAGGTTTCCCTGGTGAAACGCTTCACATATGTCCTCAGGGTCTCCTTCTCTCCTTGCCTGATGGTGAGCAGGTGGTTCGCTGGCTTTTCGTTGTCCACCGACGAAATGGCATAAAAAGGAGTTGCTTAATTGCTTGAAGTTGTCGATGGACGATGTTGGTAGCTTAGTGAACCATTCCTGTGCTACTTCTTTGAGAGTGGTGGGAAAAGAATGGCATAGTATCTCATTAGGGGGCTGTTGAAGACCTAGAGTTGTCTTGAAGGTATTAAGGTGGTCCAGAGGGTCTTTCAGACCATCGAACGACTTGAGCTATGGAAGATGAAACTTTGCTAGCATTGGGAATTCCAGGACCACTATTGTAAAGGGCGAGTCTATCCTCTTGACCATTCTGTCTAAGCTTCGATCTGTTTTTTCCCTTATTGCACTTCTCAGCTCATCCATTTCCCTTCTGATTTCCCTGAGGAGGTTTGAGTTCATTCCCACAGAAGTAGTTGGTCGTCGGTAGTCGTTCCTTCTTTGGCTGTCTCCTTCATTGTTCTAGTGGGTCCTAGAACGATTATCTTCTTGCTAAAGCTGCAACCTTATCTCTTGGTTTTGTTTCATGAGTTCCTTTAAGCTGGCTGTGAGTGTTTGGATTTGTAGGGCTAGTGTTGCAGAATCTTAGGGCATGCCAGACTCCATTTGGACTTTAGAGTTTGAATGGAACTATGCCCTCAAACCTAAGTATGAAATTGTCGTCCCCATAGACGGAGCCAAACTGATGATGCTGTGATCGCCAGTCAAGTAGGTTCGTCCAGATGAGTCAGCAAGCTCCGTCTTTATACCTACAAGGTCAAGAAAGGGATTTTCTCTGGGTGGTCACCAGTGTGGTGCCGGCCAATGAGTCTCTGATGGTAAAGTCAGTGAATGGAACGAAAGAGAGACTATGAGAACTAGAAATTATCAATACTTTAGCGTATGTGTGTATGTGAATGTACCTTGTTTGGTTATGAAAGGCATATATATATATATATATATCCTTCTTACTTCTAGCCGTGGTGGCTTTTATTGTGGCTTTAGTGCTTCTTTTGTAATGCCTCTGAACTCATTAATGTGGATTTTGATGAGCTTCCAACAGTCTTATAGTTAGTTTGTAACTGTTCGAGATATTGAATTCTCCTCTTTATGGCTTATCTTCCCTCGTCCATGTGGTTAAAGAGTGGACGATGGTGCTTGATGGGTTCATCTAGGCAAGGGTATTTGTTGGGCCTATCACTAAATAACTTAGTTTATAAGTTTAGGAATTCAATTAGAGGCTTGTCATCTTATCAATCCATCATCCCCTAAAACTCAAGATGACAAATTTTGGAGATAAGAAAGAGAATGGTGTGTTTTTCCAAAAGATTATAGGGGCTGTTTGGCACTGTTGTTTAAACAACAGTTTTTAGTATTTAAACAACAATAACACTTCTGATACGTATTTTTATAACACTTAAACACATATTTTTACAATACTGAAAATTGAATAACAATGTTTAAACACTACTACTAAACAGGGCATGTGTTGAAATATGTAGAGTAAGCTGAAAAAGCCATTTCTATGTAGGAGAAAATGGGCAAATGCCCCTTTCAAAAAAAAATAAAAAATCCAGCATTTTGTCATTTTTCTCAAATTAATTAGGGAAATGCCCCTCTTTTGAAAATAGATTTTCTCAAAATTGATTTAGGCCCTATAGCGGCGTTTTTAAGGAGCCTATAGTGACGTTTTAAGGACCTATAGTGACGTTTTGTAACTCGATTTCCATGAAGTCGAGTTACATGCAACTTTTTTTTTTTTTTACCTATAACTCGATTTCATGTATAGCGAGTTACAAAACGTCACTATAGGTCCTTAAAACGTCACTATGGGGCGTAAATCGATTTTGAGAAAATTGATTTTCAAAAGAGGGGCATTTCCCTAATTAGTTTGAGAAAGATGGCAAAATGCTGGATTTTTTTTTTTTTGAAAGGGGCATTTTCCCATTTTCTCCTTAATAGTAAAGCCTAAACACCTTACAATCTTTCTAAAATGCTATCGAGCAAGAAAATGGATGTGCTAACGTGAAACAGCTTTCTAAAGCTCAATTCGTTGCTTTGTTCTGTAGTAAGTAACATGTGAGAAAAAATGGACATAACATTAGCGAGAGTAAGACTCGAGTTTGGTGTATTCATGAGGTTGAAGAAGAATGAGACATGCACTATAGCATACAATTGTCCATAACGAGACTTGATGTCAAGACAAAGAAAATAATACATTTTGTTGATTTTCGGTATAGACAACAGTTAAGGAAGCTGCTCCCCATAATGATTCAAGAATATTGGTTGAGATGAGTAGAGCACGAATATAATTAAGTCGATTTTTGCGTTCGTCTCAAGCATTTTACTGGGATGTCGGACAAAAACACTGATGACCATTTAAGAGACTGATGAAATCAAAAGTTGTTCATATTCCATGGCATTCTTAAAATTCAAGATTGTTTTGGAAAAATGAGTAGCAATCCTTTTTATAAAATTAAGATAAATATCAATCACATCAAATCTATGTTTAATGATATAAACTTAAGAATAACGAGAATAATCATTTGCAAAAATTACAAAATATCCAGAGCCTCCCATAGTGGGGTCACGAAAAGGCACACTCAATAAAAAAAATAAAAAAAAAAACCTCCTCTTATATATTTTTATTGAATATGAATTTTGAAAATTTAACCATTATATTGCATGTTATTTATATTTTTAACACATATATCAATTTTTTTTGTTCGAATTGAGTGTTATTTACTACTCTCTCGGCCCCAATTTGTTTCCTTGTTTGAAAAGTCAAACTTTATAAGGGAACATTATTTATTGTCTTGTTTGCCTTATAAAAATGTATAAGTTTACAAAACTACCATTAAATAAATTTATCAGCTTTTTATTTTTATTTTTAAAGAAGAGTTATTCTTAATGAGGCAACTAAAAATGTGCCCCAATTAGATTGATTTTTTAAATATTTGTTAGTTTTTTTTTCAAATAGTTTTGAAAATAAAGTAGGGGTATAATAGAAACATTAGTAAATTAATGAGTTTTATTTTTAGAAACAGGACAATATTTTGAGACATCTTAAAAATGGAATAGAAGACAAACGAACTGGGACAGAGGGAGTATTTGATCAACAAATTTATTTTTATGTATAATGTTTTACTACAAAAACTTCAAATTTACATATGTTAATGATATAACTATTAATTTTTGATATTCTTGAAATTTTGCAAGAATGAAGGATATAATAAAAATATGTAATTCAACAGTTAAAATTTCAAAATTTACATCCAACGAAAAAAATATAAGAAAAATTTGAAAGATTTCTCTCTAAACTAGTTTGATGAGAAAAATTTTTCAACGAGAAGGAAGATAAAAGAGAGGAAAGTTCTTACAGGTAATGTCTTTTATGTCCCATCCAAATGGTTTTCCTTGTTTTGAGAATCCTATAAAGGAGCAGGTCCGTTTGGTAATATTATTCTAGTAATATTGTTTGTATTTTTTAGAAATACGTATAGGTGAAAAAATATATGAAAATACATGTAATATTGTTTAAAAATTGAAAATTGGTGTTGCAAAACAAGAATAAATTCAGTCCAAGTTCACGTAACTGACTAACATATAGCAATTTATGAGCAAGCCTAGGAATAAGAAAAGTTTAAGGAAGGGTCATTTGTGCAATGGCACATTCAGAATGAGTAATAGTCGTAGCAGACCCATTAGCAATGTGAACATGAAGAATGTGAGAGGCGACGAATTTGCGAGAAAAAGAGATGGATTAATAAAAGTCAGATGATTGGTTGAAGTGGCAGCTGCAGAGTGGTAGGAATTAACGTATGCCAACTTTTAATAATTTTGAATAAAATGTCCCTTTTTTGTGTTAGTTTAAAGACAATAAATAAAAAGGACAAAACTTAGGTACCATGCTTTAGATGTTATTTCTTAGGTTCCCTTCTTAAGATTCAGTCATACCACTTAACTAAAACATACACTTCCATTGCATGAAAAAAAATTCACATAACAGAATCTTAAAAAGAGAATATAAGGAATAATATTTAAATATTGTTTCTAAGTCTTGCTCAATAATATATGATGATACCGTGAATTTCACCAGTGAGTTGCACAATGCTCGTGTACTCAAAACGACACCTGCACAACAAAAGGAAGAAGACCTTACAGAGAGCACCGGTGTGGTGCCGGCCAAGTCCCCTCCGAAGGTCAAGTCAGAACTTCTTTTCAACTCTAGAGTGCTAGAGAGGGATTAATTATGCGTACCTTGGCTTGTGAGGGTATTGGGGTTTTTATAGTAGTAGAGGAAAGACCTCTTTTCCTTGGAGTAGAAGTCTTTTCCTTATAGGAATCCTTATGAGCGTAAATTGCGGAATCATTTCCTTATAGGACTCTAACATTAAGCGTGGAGAACAAGTAGTCTTTTATTCGAGATGAACGAGAGTTAGCATGGCTTAGTGCCGTCGGCCTTAGGGTCGTCAGTTTGCCTTAGCCTCCTCAGTGATGTCAGGCGTCAGCTTTATAATCTTCAAATGAATATCAAATTAACCCCGTCAGTCCTGAAGTCTTTAACTTCAGTAGCCCAACCCCGTCAGTCTTGGTTCTTTGATATATCACAGGCTGACGGTTCAAGGCATATTTTATTTCTACCTATCATTTGCCCCCTACTCCATACCTCCGTCAGTTCGAACTGACGGGTTATGGAGTGACATTTATCGCAGGCCTTTGCCTCAGCTAGGAGAGAGAAAATGATGCAGCTGGTATTAATGGTTCCGGACACGTGGCACAAATTTGTTGGCTCCGCTTCTGGAAGGGGGCGTCGCTTCGTCTTCCGTGCCCTCTTCTCTATATATATTTCTCTCCCCTTCCATATTTTTACTTTTACATTCTTACTGATTACTGGAGAGAAGACCCGTCGCCTACTTTCCGTCAGTCCTTTTATACCGTCATCTGAGCTTCCGTCGTCACGTTTAGACCGTCGCCTATTTGAGAAATTTGTAAGTTCTTTCTCTTCCTTTAACCCTTTTCATGTGCTTTACTTTATTTGATCTTTCTTAAAATGTGGTCGTCATTTTAGGTACTTAGAATTAATCCGTCACTTGTAGGTAGTCAGATGTCGAGTGACGCGTCGAGTCAGTCGTCAGTCCGCGATGGAGCGGGCTACGACGATGTCTTTGGTTCAGGGTCAGAGTCTGGGAGCCTTTTCTATCCGTCAGAGAGGGAAACATCAGCCCATACTCCTGACGAGAGAATAGTGAGTCAAGGAGACGAAGGTCAAAACGAAATAGTGGAGGAGGTTAGCGAAGTTGAGGGGGATGATGAAAGGGATAATGACGGAGTAGAGGGTGACGAGGATTCTTGTGAGCGGATCTCAAGAAGTCCTGAGGGGAGTCGTCCCTTCATTTTGCCCGAGGATTGGGCCGTTAATAAATTCTTACCCACCATGAGTGAAAAGCTTTTTGGAGAGTTGCGTGTCCGTTTCCAAATTCCAGATTATATTCCAATTCGTCTCCCTAGAGAAGGTGAGAAGTGCTACTCAGGGCGAACCGCAGACGTAGGTATGTATTACGCTATGTTTGCTGCGGGGGTGAGGTTGCCTTTGACAGCTCTGCACCGTCAGTTAGTTGACTTCCTTGGTGTATCCGTCAGTCAAATTGCCCCCAATTCATGGAGAATTTTTATTGGTGCTGAAGTCTTATGGGGTCGTCTGAGTGGGGGACACCGTCAGCTTTCCCTTGATGAATTCTTTTACTGTTATAGACCCCATCACCTAGCATCCTCTAAGGGGATGTACCATTTTGCTGTTAGGGAGAAGGAGTTGAGGTTAGTGTCGGAGACACCAGATTCAAATAGAAACTGGAAAGGTAGGTACTTTTTTGTTAAGGGGACGGACTGGGTGTGCCGTCGTGAAGAGTGGAAGACTATGTCCCAGGGATACTTTGATAATACCTGGGCACTCGTCAAGGATTCAGGTTTAGCCCGTCAGCTTTTAATTCCGTCAGTTATTTTTAATATTTTGCTGGTACTAACTAATTTCTACTTATTTATGTCCGTCAGCTAACACTCGTCCTCTAATAACTGACGAGCAAAGAGACTTCATCCGTCGGGTTCTGGAGATCCCTTTGGGGCAGCGGGCGTGTCGAGATTTGATTAGGCTTGACACCCTTCACGCTTACTGCGGAGGACCTGAGCCGACGCCTGAAGCCCTTCAGTTAGAAGGATTTTCACGCCGTCGTAAGTAGCTTATTCGCATAATCTCGTCACTTTAATTACTGACGTTAGCTTTTCTTCTTATATGTGTGCGCATTATCTTTTCAGAAATGGAGTCAGCCAGGCAACGGATCAGGGCTGCTGCTGCTCGTCAAAAGGAGGAGCAAAAGAAGAAAGGAGAAGTGGGCTCCTCGTCTGCTCCCAAGGCCGTCACCAAAGGCGTGCCAAAGAGAAAAACTGACGGAAAGGACGACCGTCCGTTAAAAAAGGCTGCCGTCACTCCTGTGAAAGAGACGCCTGGGAAGCCAACTCCCGCATCCGGTCATGGGGCAGGGAAGGGGCTGATGACTTCTTCTGGTCCCGTCCTGGAAGGGCCCCGTTGTCTCTTGACACACATGGACTTTGCCGTCGAGAAAATTGAATCGCTTATAACGCCGACGGACATCGATCCTTGTGATTTATTGGGGACAGAGGAGCTGGGGGCGTCAGCCTTGTTTGATCTCTCACGGGTAATTTTTCCTTGGTTTTTCTCCCTCTCTCTTTTTTTTTTTTTTTTTTTTTTTTTTTTTTTTTTGTATTTAATGACTGACGGTTGTATACTTTTTGTAGGCCCTAGTTCGTGTGAAGGCGCTCCAAGATAGGTGCGTGGCCAAGGAGGGCGTCGCTTCTCGTCTAAGCAAGCTCAACAAAAACTTGTCAAATCAGCAGTCTCAATACAAGGAGGCTATGCGCTTGCTAAACACCGATCTAAAAGAGACGAGGGAAAAGCTGGAGGAGGTAGGCCGTCAGCAGGAGAAATTGCAACAAGAGCTGACGGCCCTTCGTGAGCAGGCGGAGCAGGCTGGTGCTGACGCGATTAAGAGTTTTAAGGAGTCAGATTCCTTCTTTGATGCCTGTGGCGTACACTACGGAATAGGTTTTGAAGACTGCCTTAAGCAGGTCGCGTCAGCCTTTCCTGAGTTGGACCTCTCTGGAATCACACTGGATGACGCCGTGCCTATGACGCCTGCCAATGATACCGTCAGCACAGAAGGTGACGGCCCTAGAGATGTACCTCCCCGTGATGGTGACGGGGTTGTACTGGCTCAACCAGCTGCTAATCCTCCAGTGGCCTCCTCCAATTTTGTCGAGATTTTAGATGCAGATGACCCTCCTGCCGAGAAGTAGATTATGTTTTTAAGTGACGCTTCTTTTAGTTTTTTGTAGATGTATTTTGATTTGTCTGTAAACAATATTTAAACCTCCCCTTGATTTTTGGGGCTTTTGTTTGTACTTGATTTATTTTAACATATGCATTGCTTATTTTCCCTCGTTATCTGGCTAAGGCTGTTTTTCAATTGTTGGTTGATCTTGCAAGTTGTAATACTGATGTCGTCAGTCAAATGTAGTTGTTGGCTCTTTTATATCAGTCTTTTCTTAGACCGTCAGCCTTATGGTTGACCTCTTTTTATAGGCTTTTGTGGCTGAATTCTTTTGGGTTTTTTGTTAGGCTGTTAGCTTGATAGCTGACTTCTTTTTGCCTTTTATTTATACCGTCAGCTTGATAGCAGACTTCTTTTGGGTCTTCTATTAGACCGTCAGCTCGATAGCTGACTTCTTTTTTTGGGTCTTTTACTAGACCGTCAGCTTGATAGCTGACTTTTTTGGGTCTTTTATTAGACCGTCAGCCTGATAGCTGATTTCTTTTTTGGGTCTTTTATTAGACCGTCAGCTTGATAGCTGACTTCTTTTTAGGTCTTTTATTAGACCGTCAGCTTGATAGCTGACTTCTTTTTTGGGTCTTTTATTAGACCGTCAGCCTGATAGCTGATTTCTTTTTTGGGTCTTTTATTAGACCGTCAGCTTGATAGCTGACTTCTTTTTGGGTCTTTTATTAGACCGTCAGCTTGATAGCTGACTTCTTTTTTTGGGTCTTTTATTAGACCGTCAACCTGATAGCTGATTTCTTTTGGATTTGTTCATTTTTGTGAATATGAACTTATAAGTAGAAATTCCAGTAGTTCTGAGTAAATTCCTTTTATTGCCATGCATCTATGAAAAGAAGTTAAAAAACAATAACCTGCCCAAAAAATGAGCTTATTGTAGCAGAAACAAAAGTAAAAATCTACCCATTCGGGCTTATTGTAGCGAAATCTAAAGTAAATGATAAAATGTAGGAATAAAAAGATGGGTTTTTTCTTCAAGTCGTCGCATCTACTGGTAGTACTTTCGCAAGTGCTCAGCATTCCAAGGGTGTGGTAGCTTCCGTCCGTCCAACGTCTCCAGGTGATAGGTGCCTTTTCTTTGCCATGCCGTGATTCGGTAGGGTCCTTCCCAATTTGGGCCAAGTTTTCCTTGGGTTGGATCTCTTGCTGCTCCCATGACTTTCCTTAGGACGAAGTCTCCAACCTGAAAATCTCTACGCTTGACCCGGGAGTTGTAGTGCTTAGCCATGCGGTCCTGGTATCGTGCGAGCCTTTGTTCTGCCGCTGTCCTGATTTCGTCTACTAGATCGAGCTGTAGACGTATGGCTAAGTCATTTTTCCCTTCATCATGGTTGTGCACCCTGTAGCTCGTGAGGCCGACTTCGGCTGGGATGACAGCCTCGCTTCCGTATGTTAGCCGGAATGGCGTCTCCTGTGTTGGTGTCCTTGCCGTCGTTCTGTAGGCCCAAAGTATGCTCGGTAATTCTTCAGCCCATATGCCTTTTGCCCCCTCGAGCCGAGTCTTGATAATCTTCAGCAAGGATCGGTTTGTGACTTCAACCTGTCCGTTGGCTTGAGGGTGTGCGGGAGAGGAGTAATGGTTCCGTATCCCTAATTGCGAGCAGAAGTCCCGGAAGGCATCGTTGTCGAATTGCTTCCCGTTGTCCGAGACTAAGACTCTAGGGATGCCAAATCTGCAGATGATGCATTTCCAAACGAAACTGCGCACGTTCTTCTCCGTAATGGTGGCCAAAGCTTCAGCTTCTACCCATTTCGTAAAGTAGTCGATGCCTACTACCAGAAACTTCAGTTGTCGTATAGCCGTAGGAAACGGCCCCATGATGTCCAATCCCCATTGAGCGAATGGCCATGGCGCCGCCATTGGGGTAAGTTCTTCAGGTGGTTGTCTGATGACATTGCTGAACCTTTGGCACTTGTCACATTTCTTTACATAGGCCTCGGCATCCTTCTGCATAGTTGGCCAAAAGTACCCCGTTCGCACCAGCTTGTGTATCAATGATCTGGATCCTGAGTGATTTCCACAGATTCCTTCGTGCACTTCCCTCATGACGTAATCTGCTTCCTCAGGACCTAGGCATCGTAGGTATGGACGGGAGAAACCTCTTTTGTATAAGACGTCTTTTATTAGGACGAACCTTGCTGCCTGGACCTTCAGCTTTCTTGCGGCTTCTTTTTTGTCTGGTAATTCGCCGTTCTTCAAGTAGGAGACTAACGGCGTGGTCCAATCACTTCCGGACCCGAGCTCATGTATATCGACAGAGCTTATAAGTGGAGAGAGTTGAACGAAAGAGAGTACGTTGTCCGGGGTGGCCATATGTTCAGCTGAAGCGGCTTTGGCTAAGCGATCAGCTTGCTCGTTTTCTCCTCGGGGGATCTGCTTAATTTCGGCCTTCAGCTCATTTACCCTCCGTCTTGCTTGGTCTAGATACTTTTTCATCCTTTCGTCTTTACACTCATAATCCCCGTTTATTTGGTTGACCACGACTTGAGAGTCGCAGTGAACTATTACTTTTTCCGCACCTGCTGCGTTGGCGAGGTCGAGCCCTGCTATCAAAGCTTCGTACTCTGCTTCGTTGTTGGTGGTAGGGAACTCAAGGCGAATCATACATTTGACCATGTCTCCTTCGGGTGAGTGCAGCACGACACCGGCCCCCCCAGCCTTCCTGTTGGAGGATCCGTCAACATGTATGTTCCATTGTGGAGGTTCTTCTGCCCCCCTGTCCTCACCGTTTGTAAACTCAGCTATGAAATCCGCAACGGCCTGTCCTTTAATGGCGGTCCGTGGGCGGTACTGGATGTCGAACTCGCTTAATTCTATGGCCCACAGTGCTAGTCGCCCAGCAGCCTCAGGACTGCTCATCGCCCGTCGCAGCGGCACGTCAGTAAGGACGATTACCGTGTGGGCTTGGAAGTATGGCTTTAGTTTGCGTGCTGCTGTTACTAGTGCAAATGCAAGTTTTTCCATGGGCGGATATCTTTCTTCAGCTCCGCGTAGTGCCCGACTGGTGTAGTACACTGGTTTCTGTATTCTTCCCTCTTCTCTGATCAAAGCTGCGCTGACGGCGGATGGGGAGACGGCAAGATAGAGAAAAAGTTCTTCACCTGGTTTCGATGGACTTAGTAATGGAGGAGAGGAGAGATAAACTTTCAATTCCTCGAACGCTTGTTGGCACTCGGCAGTCCACTCGAAAGATCTCTTTAGTGTGTGGAAGAAGGGTAAGCACTTGTCTGTTGCCCTCGAGACGAACCTGTTTAGCGCCGCTATCTTGCCATTAAGGCTTTGCACTTCCTTCACATTTTTTGGTGGTGCCATTTCCATTATAGCTCGAATCTTGTCCGGATTGGCTTCGATGCCTCTTTGGGAAACCATAAATCCCAGGAATTTCCCCGCCGTCACCCCGAAGGCGCACTTTCCCGGATTTAATTTCATGTTGTAAGAACGAAGAGTGTCGAACGTTTCCTTGAGGTCTTGTAAGTGATCTCCCTCTTTTCGGCTTTTTACCAGCATATCATCTACGTAGACTTGGACATTTCTCCCGATCTGTGGTGCGAACATTTTATTCATAAGCCTCTGGTATGTTGCACCTGCGTTTTTTAGGCCAAATGGCATTACCTTGTAACAGAAAAGGCCTTGGCTGGTTACGAACGACGTTTTCTCTTGATCGGCTTCATGCATCTTGATTTGGTTGTACCCGGAGAAAGCGTCCATAAAACTTAGTAGTTGGTGTCGAGCTGTAGAGTCCACTAAAGTATCGACCCTCGGGAGGGGATAGCTATCTTTGGGGCATGCTTTGTTTAGGTCGGTAAAGTCTACACACATCCTCCACTTCCCGCTAGCTTTTTTGACCATTACTACATTGGCGAGCCAGTCTGGATAGTAAACTTCTCTGATAAAGTTTGCCTCCTGTAGCTTGCGGACTTCTTCAGCTATGGCCTGATCCCTTTCGGGGGCAAATACCCGTTTCTTCTGCCTGACGGGTAGAAAAGAGGGTGATACATTCAGCTTATGCACCATGACCGAAGGGTCTATCCCCGGCATGTCCTCGTGACTCCATGCGAATACGTCCCGATTCTCTCTGAGGAAGGCTGTAAGCGTCTGTCGGACCGTGGGACTCGCAAGGGTCCCAATCTTTGTTGTTTGCTCAGGTCTGGAGTCATTAAGAGATATTTCTTCAAGCTTTTCGACGGGTTCCGTCGTACTCCGGTATTCTTCTATGCTCATGGCCTGGAGTTGATCGTCCATCTCCATCATTGCCACGTAGCACTCGCGTGCGGCCACCTAGTTTCCGCGTAGTTCACCTATTCCATATTCGGTAGGGAACTTGATCATCAGATGATATGTCGAGGTTGCCGCCTTCCATGAATTGAGGGTCGGTCGCCCCAAGATTGCATTATAGGCGGACGAGCAATCGACCACGAGGAATGTGACGTCCTTGGTAATCTGCTGGGGGTGATCGCCTGCTGTTACTGGTAATGTGACCGCGCCGAGGGGAAACACCCTCGTTCCTCCAAAACCGACGAGCGGGGCGTTTGTCGGTATCAACTGTTCTTTGCTGATCTTCATCTGCTGAAACGCCGGGTAGTATAAGATGTCCGCCGAGCTCCCATTGTCGACCAATACCCGATGCAAGTTATAATTTCCCACTTGTAGACTGATAACAAGCGCATCGTCGTGTGGATGGTGAAGATGTCGTGCATCTTCTTCGGAGAACCCGATGATAGGACTTTCTCTTCGTGCTACTTTTAGTGCCGAGCCCGTCACCTGGACACTTTGAACCATCCTGAGGTACGTCCTCCGAGCCTTTTTGGATGACCCGGTAAGCGTTCCTCCTATGATCATCCTTATGTCGCCAATGGGTGGTCTAGGGCGGTCATTGTCCCGTCGGGGAGGCTGCTCCTGAGGTGGTGGATCAGGCTTTTCTTTGCTTATAAACTTCTGCAATTTCCCTTGTCTGATGAGGGCCTCGATTTGCTGCTTCAAGTCGTAACAATCGGCTGTATCATGGCCGTGATCTCGATGGAAGCGGCAATATTTGTCTTTAGAACGCCTATTAGGATCCCCTTTTAGCTTCCCAGGGAAGGTCAGAGCCCCTTCGTCCTTGATTTGCATCAGAACTTGGTCTATTGGGGTAGTTAACGGGGTGAAGGTTGTGAATCTCCCCCCCGGGGGTCTAGAGCGCCTTTCGTCTCTTCGGTCTCCAGTTCTTGGCTTCTTCCTCCCTTGATCTTGTCGTGAATCTTCTTGTCTTTCCCTTTTTCTTGGCTTCTCCTCCCGGGCTAGTAGTGCGTCTTCGGTGTTCATGTATTTGGTGGCTCGGTAGAGTACTTCCGACATGGTCTTTGGGTCGTTTTTGTATAGGGAGAACAAAAACTTACCCTTTCGCAACCCATTTGTGAAGGCTGCTACAAGTATCTTGTCATCGGCTTCGTCAATAGAAAGCGCCTCCTTGTTGAAGCGCGTTATGTAGGACCTCAGCGTCTCGTCTTCTCGTTGCTTGATGCTCATTAAGCAGGCTGTAGATTTCTTGTACCTATGTCCCCCGATAAAGTGAGTAGTGAACTGGGCACTTAACTCCTTAAAGGTACTGATGGAGTTCGGCGTCAGCCGACTAAACCATATCCTTGCGGGGCCCTTTAGTGTTGTGGGGAAGGCTCTACACATGATTTCGTCTGCCACGCCCTGAAGGTGCATCAGGGTCTTGAAGGTTTCCAAATGGTCCAGAGGGTCCTTCACCCCGTCGTAGCTCTCAATATGGGGCATGCGAAACTTATGTGGTAGGGGGAAGGCATTGACGGCTACGGTGAATGGCGAATCGGTTCGGTTAACTAGATCATCAAGGTCGCTGGAGACTCGCCCTTTGAGTGCGTTCATCATGACTTCCATTTGTTCCCTCATCGCCTGCATCTCTGTGATAATATGTGGTGGAGTCGCGTCCGTGAGGGACGGCATGCTTACGTTCTGCCCTCCTGGTTTGCTTGGGGCGTGGCTGCCTTCGGGTTTCTCCTGATTTTTCTTCGGAGCGCTGGTCCCTTCTTGATCCTCTTGCTGGTCGTTAGGTGCTGTGTTCTTCTGGCGCAGCTGTTCTTCCAAATCGTGGTTCTGTTTGGTGAGGCGCTCTACAGCGGCGGCCAGAGTCCGAACTTGTCTCTCGAGTGCAGTTGTGGGCGGCTGCTCTTCCTGAATGTCGTTGTTGGTTGCCATTGATCGAGTGAGTACCATGCAACCCTTTTAGTCCGGGAAACAGTAGTATGGCTTAATCTGAATATTGGCTTCCCACAGACGGCGCCAACTGATGATACCGTGAATTTCACCAGTGAGTTGCACAATGCTCGTGTACTCAAAACGACACCTGCACAACAAAAGGAAGAAGACCTTACAGAGAGCACCGGTGTGGTGCCGACCAAGTCCCCTCCGAAGGTCAAGTCAGAACTTCTTTTCAACTCTAGAGTGCTAGAGAGGGATTAATTATGCGTACCTTGGCTTGTGAGGGTATTGGGGTTTTTATAGTAGTAGAGGAAAGACCTCTTTTCCTTGGAGTAGAAGTCTTTTCCTTATAGGAATCCTTATGAGCGTAAATTGCGGAATCATTTCCTTATAGGACTCTAACATTAAGCGTGGAGAACAAGTAGTCTTTTATTCGAGATGAACGAGAGTTAGCATGGCTTAGTGCCGTCGGCCTTAGGGTCGTCAGTTTGCCTTAGCCTCCTCAGTGATGTCAGGCGTCAGCTTTATAATCTTCAAATGAATATCAAATTAACCCCGTCAGTCCTGAAGTCTTTAACTTCAGTAGCCCAACCCCGTCAGTCTTGGTTCTTTGATATATCACAGGCTGACGGTTCAAGGCATATTTTATTTCTACTTATCAATATAAATATCACAAGCAGAAAAACTTTCTCGAGTAAAAGTTTGATCAAATGATGGTGTATATGTGACAGTGAAATAATTGATCATAGCCAGCAACGTAGGACAGTTTTGGCAAAATATGTGTATTTGTGTGTGCTATTATTGAAAAATAACATAATAGAAAATGAAAAACAAATAAAATAGGCAAGGAGTAATAAAAAATAATAATATGTATTATTTTAACAGATTCTGATGTGGCTCAAAAGAATTCAAAATGACACATTTTAATTAAAACTATGTCATTTTGAGTTGAGGCCATTAAAAGACACATTAGCACCAGACATGGATGTAAGAAATCAAATAAAAATTTTACTCAAAAAAGAAAAAAAGAAATCAAATCAAAATACTACATAATTAAGAATTCATAATCAAAATTTAAAAAATTTTAGTGGAAAAAATCAAAATGACCACACTATTAAAGGTGTAAATTGTAATTTAAGCATTTAAAAAAAAAAAAAAAAAAAAAAAAAAAAGATGAAAGGGGCTATTAACTATTAAGTACTTCAATTACACATAATTTAAATTTTTTATTAGTAAAATAGCTGAATAAGAGGATAAACTGAAAAGATATATAACTGAAATTAAATGCAGAAATAACTTTAAATGCAAAAATATAACTGAACATTACTTGAAATGTCTTTAAAAAATACAAGCTTGAAATAACTAAAATAACTTGAAACACTTACAAGTGCAAGGTAACGACGATACTCTTTTTTTTTTTTTTTTGAGAAAGAGGTAACGACGAGACTTGAATTGAATGCTTAATCAGATATAAAATATTATTTTGCTAAGAAGGTTATCAACTCAGATGAGAAATTGGGAAATAGAATGAGGCACCAATGCCATCAATACGTAACGATGCAAAAATAGGCGAAAATTTGACCACACTGTACACACCCGGGTGTGGAATGGAGGGGAAATGTAGTTGGCATATGCATGTAACGTGTAGACCTAATAATTGAGATAATTACCATTGCGCACCCTTTGTGCGGTGGTTACTTTACAAGTCAGGGACGGAGCTAAGTATTGACCAAGGGGGGCTCTAGCCCCCCTGACCTCATGAACTTTTCCTCAGTATTATACACGGTAGAGAGCTTTTCATACACTAAAAGGGCTATGGCCTCCCCAAGTTTTTCAAGAAAATTATATTCAGCCCCCTAACATATTTCTTGGCCTGTTAAGCAAACAAAAATTAGCCCAACCTTGCACCGAATAATATATAACCCAAACGATAACAAAAAAGAAGAAGAAGATAAAATTGGTCCAAATAGCATTATTTCTTGGTTTGTTAAGCAAATATCTCCTCTCAACGCCTTGACGTCAATGATGCCTATCTACACCTGGTTCTCCTTTCCAGGTATCTGTGAATTGAATTTTGTGGTATGCCTTATTAACAATCTCAAATCTCTCTCTCTCTCTCTTTCTATTGCATTTGAGCTTTGTTTTTTTAACAATACATGCACCTATTAGTGAGTTGTAGGGATAGATGCCCTTGTCTAATTAACATCTTCAAGGGCAAGCTACAAAGGTGGAGCAACAACAGCAAAACACGTAGCATATGTTATTATTCTCTCTTTAGAAAGTTAGACTCACTTAGACTAGTTAATGTTAGACCCTTAAATTGACTAGATTAGTAACTCAAGAAAAATCTGACTTATACCTTTTTAAGTCTATTAGATGTTATTCATCAATATAGGCTTACTGTAACTCTGTAATGTGTAAAGAAGTTTTGTACATAAGATAAACTACATGTAGTTTTATGTATTAGTAGTTAGGCTACACATAGTTTTACTATATAGGAGTTAGTTAGGAGTTTGACAGATGGCACTTGTAGGTTTTGTTTCCTATATAAGAAATAGAGCTTGTTTTATTTCATTCAATGAATTCAACACATATACAGAAAACTCTCTCTTCCTCATCTCTGATCAGATTACTCCATTGATGAAATTTACTACATGCGTGAATTCTGACATGGTATCAGAGCAGAACTAGTTGAGAGCTTCATCTGGTACTCTTTGAAACTCTCTAAATTCACTAGTTCAATCTATTACTTGTTTTCTTTACTTTCAGTGCTTAGTTCATTCGGATCAAGTAGAAAATTTCTTCTTTGTTTTTCTCTTGATTCTTGATTCTTGCACTGTTTTTTTTTTTTTGTTTGTCTCTTCCCTATTTCGTTCTTGAATTTCATTTGTAATTTCTGGCAATTGAGTTCAAAGTCTAGGGATTGTGAGATTGGATTTGGGATTTTCTTCGAATCTTGTTCTGTGGTAAAATCTTAAGGTTTCTACAGTTGAATTTTGTTTAGATATTGATTGATCAGTGGGATTCATTATTGATTCTTGAGGAAATCTTGGGATTACCGCAATTGCTTGTTTTTTTGTTATCCTGGTTCAGTGGTTGTGAATCTTGATTGTAGAATATTTAATCTTGATTGTTTAGTCAAAATCTGAGTTGGTGGATATGGGTGATAGCACATCAAGCACCTTTGTTCCAATTGTTCCAACTATTCATCCATGGGAAAGCTCTTCCAGTCCTTATTTCTTGTCTAATAGTGACAATCCAGGTGTTTCTCTTGTTGTTCAACACCTCACTAAAGAGAATTATAGTACCTGGAGTAGAGCTATTCTCATTGCCTTGGATGCTAAAACAAAACTAGGCTTCATTGATGGTTCCATACCAAAACCTGAGTCTGTTGATCACCCTTGTTATTTTGCTTGGTGTAAGTGTAATAGTACTGTTCTTGCTTGGTTGTTTAATTCTGTTTCGAAGGATTTGCAATCTAGTGTGGTTTATTTCAAGACAGTAAGGGAGGTCTGGTTGGATTTGTAACATAGGTTTGCATAAGGGAATGGTCCTCGTATTTTTAAGTTAAAGAGAGAGATTTGTTCTTTGACTCAAGAAGATTTGACTATCAATGGTTATTACACCAAGTTCAAAAGTCTGTGGCAAGAATTTTCTGAATACAGGACTTGTTCATGTGGACATCAAGCAGAAGAGTGTGTCATGTCTTTTCTAATGGGTCTTAATGACACCTATTCTTCAGTGAAAGGATAGATTCTGCTTATGGATCCTGTTCCTTCTTTAAGCAAGATTTTCTCTCTTTTGCTTCAAGATGAGAAACAATGGAAAGTCAGTAAAACTCCCACCACTGAAGCTTCAGCCTTAGCAGTCAAGAACAATGGTTCTTTTGTTAAAGGATCTAACAAGGGTAAGTTTGGTAGACCTCAGTGCACTCACTGTGGAGCTTTGGGTCATGTTATTGATAAATGTTACAAATTACATGGCTACCCACCTGCCTCTAAAAGGATGTCTTCCATTTAATCAGCAGCCAAGGCCAAGACCAGAAGAGAGAGTCCTACCATCACGAGGGATTCAAGATAAAGAGATAGTTCAGAAAAGACAGGATAGGGGGGACTCAAAAGAAATTTAAGAACAAGGGACAGCAAAGTGGACATTCTTCTTTTGCCAGCAATGTTGTTTCCACTGAATGCAACAATGAAGAAAGTTTCAGTCTCACTAAATCAGAATATCAACAGCTCCTTGGTTTGATCAACTCTCAGAACCATTCAGGTACAAAAGCTTCACAAGAATTCACTTCTAGTGTTCCTCAAGTAGCCACCATTATCACTCAACCTCCTTCACAACCTTTTTTGGATCTTCAAGGGCATAAGATGTTAGGTATTAATTCTTCCATTCCTCATTTATCTCACTTTTCTAGGATGGTTTCACCTTCTTTGGACTATTTAGTTTTTTCTTCTCAAGTTGACACTACTCATCTTTGTTCCACTGATTGGATTCTTGATAGTGGAGCAACAGATCACATGATTCATTCACTTCAATTCTTTACTTCAGTCACTTCCATTGTCCATTTTTCTGTTAAACTTCCTAATGGGGACATGGCTAAGGTCACTCATATAGGGACTGTCAAGTTAACTTCTACGTTTACACAAGAAAATGTGCTTTGCATTCCATCATTTTCCTTTAATCTTGTGTCTATCAGCAAACTAACATAATCTTCTTCTTGTTGCTGTGTATTTCTTTCTCACTACTGTTTTATCCAGGACTTACAGCCTTGGAGGATGATTGGGTTGGGTAGAAAGCAAAGAGGCCTTTATACATTGGAGCTTGCTGACATTGTTCTTCCAAAATTTGTTTCTACTGTGCTGTCCAAGCTTTCTTCTTTCAGCTTTATAAATTCAGTAAACTCTTGTACTTCTGCTTCTGTAATTGATAGTACTAGCCTTTGGCATAGTAGGTTAGGGCATCCTTCCTTTCAAAGATTAGTCATTTTACAAAATCTTGTACTCGATGTTATCAATTGCAAAAATAATAAGTCTTTTGATTGTCCTATTTGTCCAATTGCTAAGCAAAAAAGTTTACCATTTCCGTCTTCTGTTCATGTTTCTAATTCTTGTTTTGATTTGATACATGTTGACATTTGGGGACCTTATTCCACTCCTTCCTTGAATGGTTCTAAATACTTCCTCATTATTATGGATGACTTTAGTAGATGCACTTGGACTTTTCTCATGTCACATAAGTCTGATGTTTTCCATTTAATTCAATCTTTTTACAATTTGGTAGTTAATCACTTTCACAAAACTATCAAGATTATTAGATCTGATAATGGTCCTGAATTTGCCTTGCATTCTTTCTATACTTCTAAAGGCATCATTCACCAATTATCTTGTCTTGAGACACCTCAACAGAATTCCATTGTTGAGAGAAAACACCAACATCTTCTGAGTGTAGCTAGAGCTTTGAGGTTTCATGCTTGTTTACCATTAAAATTTTGGGGAGATTGTATTCTTACTGCTACTTACCTTATCAATAGGATCCCTAGTCCCTTATTACAAGATATTACTCCCTATGAAAAGTTGCTAGGACATCCACCCACTTATTCTCACCTTAGGGTGTTTGGTTGTCTTTGTTATGCATCTACCTTAGCTAGAGATAGAACTAAGTTTGATCCTAGAGCAAAATCCTGCATTTTTCTTGGTTATCCATAAGGTGTTAAGGGGTATAAATTGTATGATCTCAAAACCAGGTCTTGTTTCTTGTCTAGAGATGTTGTTTTTAAAGAGTCTATTTTCCCTTTCAAATCTTGGATTTCCAAGTATGTCAATGCACCTTCTACTTCTTCTCATTCTATTTTTCCTCCTCAACCTTCTATACCTGACCATTCCTCTCACTTTCCTACTGCTTCTGCTGAGTTTTCCCCTCCAATTTCACTTTCTGATATGGCTGTACCACCTGATGACTTTCCTGATTTGGTTCATTCCAATGATGTTTCCAATCAACCTGTTTTCCTTGATTTGATTCATCCTATTGATGCTTCTACTCAATCTGATTCTATTGGTTTTATTCCTCTTGAACCACAAGTTCCTGATGTTGTTCCTGTTAGGCAGTCTTCCAGACCTCACAAGCCTCCCACTTACCTAAGAGATTATCATTGTAATCTTGTTGCTACTCCTTTGTTGGCCTCAGCAGCTCTCAGTCAATCAGATGATTCCATTGCTCCTAATTTAGGTATTTTGTATCCCCTTTCATCTACTCTTTCTTACACTAACCTGTCACTCTCTCAAAGAAATTTCTCCATTGCACTCTCTGTTCACAAGGAACCTGATACCTATGCTCAGGCTATTTTAGATCCTAAATGGCAAGAGGCAATGCAGGCTAAGTTTGATGCTTTGCAAGCTAATAATACCTGGGTTATGACTCCTCTTCCTCCTGGCAAGGTTCCCATAGGGTGTAAATGGGTTTTTAAGATTAAACTCAAATCAGATGGGTCTATTGAGAGGTATAAGGCAAGATTAGTTGCCAAGGGGTATACTTAGACTGAAGGGGTTGATTTCTATGAGACGTTTTCTCCTATTGTGAAGTTTACTACAATTAGGACCCTAATTGCTCTTGCTGCCATTCAAGCTTGGCATCTCACTCAATTAGATGTCAACAATGCTTTCCTCCATGGTGATTTACATGAGGAAGTTTACATGGTTCTCCACCTAGTTTTGGCAACAAGGGGGAGGTGTGCAAGCTTACCAAGTCCTTGTATGGTCTTCAACAGGCTAGTAGGCAATGGTTTGCTAAACTATCTTCAACCATCATTGATCATGGCTTTGTTCAATCAAAGTCATATTATTCTGTGTTTACTAGAGTTCAAAAGGGTTCCATTATCATATTGCTAGTCTATGTTGATGATATATTGATAGCAAGCAATGATGTGGATGCTGTGAATACTTTCAAACAGTTTTTGGACAATAAGTTTAAGCTTAAAGATCTTGGTACCTTGAAGTTCTTCTTGGGGCTTGAAGTGGCAAGAACTACTAGAGGAATATCTTTGTGCCAAAGAAAGTTCACCCTTGAGTTACTATCAAACACAGGGTTATTGGCTTGCAAACCCTTAAATGTTCCTATGGATCAATCACTTAAGCTAAGCTGTTCAAGTAGAGATAGTGTACCTGATCCTTCCCTGTATAGAAGGTTGATAGGCAAACTTCTTTATTTGACACTTACAAAACCAGACATTAGTTATTCTGTTCACAAGTTAAGTCAGTTCATGAGTGCTCCTAAAATGCCACATCTTCAAGCAGCCTACAAGATATTGAAGTACTTGAAGAAGACACCAGGACAAGGTCTTTTCCTATCTACACAATCTGAACTGAAGCTGAAGTGTTACTGTGATGCGGATTGGGCTGCTTGTATTAAAACCAGAAGGTCAATCTCTGGTTTTTGTATCTTCTTAGGTGAATCCTTGATTTCATGGAAATGTAAGAAGCAACAGGTAGTTTCAAGATCTTCAGCAGAATCAGAATATAAAGCTATGGCTTGTGTGACTAGTGAGATAGTTTGGCTAATTGCTTTGCTTGATACCTTTGGTCATGCACACAAAGGACAAGCATCTCTCTACTGTGATAGCAAGGCAGCACTCTACATTGCTGCAAATCCTATATTCCATGACAAAACCAAGCATATAGAGATTGATTGTCATTTCATTAGGGAAAAAATTGAAGACGGAGTGATCAAGACCTTCCATGTGCCTACAAGACATCAGCTAGCTGATTTGTTTACTAAACCTCTCCACCAAAAGCAATTCTTGTTTCTTTTATCCAAGATGAACCTAATCAACATCTACAGTTCATCTTGAGGGGGAGTATTAGATGTTATTCATCAATACAGGCTTACTGTAACTCTGTAATGTGTAAAGAAGTTTTGTACATAAGATAAACTACATGTAGTTTTATGTATTAGTAGTTAGGCTACACATAGTTTTACTGTATAGGAGTTAGTTAGGAGTTTGACAGATGGCACTTGTAGGTTCTGTTTCCTATATAAGAAACAGAGCTTGTTTTATTTCATTCAATGAATTCAACGCATATACAGAAAACTCTCTCTTCCTCATCTCTGATCAGATTATTCCATTGATGAAATTTACTACATGCGTGAATTCTGACAAAGTCAATATATATATATATATATATATATATCTGACTTGGTTATTATAACTAGTTAATAACAGGCTACAAAGGTGATTTTAAGATTAGGTTAGCAACTAGTTAGTAACTTAAGAAAAATTTGACTTGGTTAAAATTTAAGATGATTTTTAGACAAATTGCTGTAACAGTTTGTAATGATTTTTGAAAAATAGTAATTTTGTGTTCTTTTTGTTGTTGCCATTTTGTTAATACTAAATGAATGTTAATTTTTAAATTTTTATGAAAATAAATTGTTTTTACTTCGCCCCCCCCTTGATTGAACTTCTAGCTCCGTCCCTGCAACAAGTATAAATACTTGTGAGGTGTGGGGGGTAAGAGTGGGAGTTCAAGTCTCTATGAAGAAGTTTCACACATATATACACTTAGATTAGGTTAGAGTAGAAATTTTATCTTGTATAAAAAAAAAAATAATTGAGATAATTACTATATTGGTTCAAGGTTAGGGTTTTAATTTTCGCCTATTTTTGCATGGTATTGATGGCATTGGTTTCTCGATTTCTTTAAGTTGGCATGATCAACTTAGGTTTGATCGGTGCGATAGGTTAGATTGGTTGGGCCGGGCCGGGCCGTGTATGTAGAGAGGGGGAAAGTTGAAATTTTGAAGGTAAAAAATACAAATACAAAAAATCATAAAAATCAAACAACCAAATACACATTGCACAAGCAAAGCCTCATTCAAAACCATCAAATTCACAATAAAACAAGTAAATGCCTATATAAAAAATGCCAAAATAAACCTTAACCTCTTAATTTCTGGACCACCGGCACTGACCTTGTTCAGTGGCTGCCTATTGACAGTCAATGGAGGCTAGCTTGGTTGGTTTGGTGAGACACTCAGACACGGCTACCTCCATATAGTTCCACCTTGCTCTGAAACGTCAATCATATTTGTTCAATTATTTAACATAGACGGCTAATTAGTACCGGTCCAACCGGTACTAATTATGCAGCATATCACGTCACCGTTGTTCAGTAGCTGCCTCCTGACAGTCAGTGGAGGCTAGCTTGGTGGGTTTGGTGAGACACTCAGACACGGCTACCTCCACATAGTTCCACCTTGCTCTGAAACGTCAATCATATTTATTCAATTAGAATACGTAGATGGCTAATTAGTACCGGTCCCACCGGCTTATTTTATTTTATTTTTTGCTGAATGGTCCCACCGGCTTATTATGACACATTTTTTTTTAGCTTTCTGGAAATCTCTTACAGCATCCCCCCGAGCATGTTTTTCCATCATTGTACTTAAGATACTTTTGGATACATTTTATTGTTGTGAAGAATTACTAAAAATTGGTTGTTGTTAAAAATATTATAATAAAATAATTTTTAAGTGTATAAATAATATTACATGATTTATTTTTAATATTTTTTAAAATATAAATAGTATATAAACAATATATAAACAGTACATACGGTTTATAAACAGTAATTTTTATCCAAGTCAACAAAAGCGGGTAAAAAAAAAAAAAAAGCGTGAACAAAAATGCAGACGCAGAAATCTCACAATTCAAACGCTCACTTAATATGTAAACAAGCCCAATTCTTGCCTGCACCATAGCTTACCAAAAAGAGAATCAAAGATTGCCTTTCATGGAAACCATAGCACCGAAATTTATCTTCAATTTGTTATGTTTTCTACTCATCTTAGGCCCATCTTCTCCCCAGCAGACAAACACATTAGTGCAACGACAGGAGCTCAAAGATGGTGTTGAATTAGTTTCAGCTGATGGAAGCTTTAGATTAGGATTCTTCAACCTTACACCTAACAATTACTACTTAGGTATATGGTACAGTGGTGACCGCCTCTCGGATGCAGTGTGGGTTGCCAATCCAGACGCTCCAATCTTTGGCAAATCTTCAAGTCTGACTATTGATGACTCTGGGAGCTTGAAAATTTCATACGGTGACGAGGGTCATTCTATTTCACTACATTCAACTCAAGGAGCTAGTAACACTAGTGCTGTTCTACTTGATACCGGTAATTTTGTACTACAAGAACTGAATTCAGATGGAACTGTGAAGCAGGATTTGTGGCAAAGCTTTGATTATCCCACTGACACACTTCTACCAGGGATGAAACTGGGAGTCAACAAAATAACTGGACATAATTGGACTTTAAGATCATGGAAAAGTGTTGTGGTACCTGACTTTGGGTCCTTTTCCTTTGGCATGAACAAGGACCCTAAACCAGGAAATGAATTTGTCATCTTGTGGCACGGGGAAGCCTATTGGACTGGTGGGTTTTCGAACGAAAAGGGTTACCAGTCGTGGCCAACAAATGGTTTCACTTTACCAGATCAAAGAGGTGCCTACTACTCCTTTGTGAAGATAACGAATGAGAATGAAACATACTTCAATTACTCAACGAGACTCGGTGCAACATTCCCACGCTTAAGGATAAATTACTTGGGAAACCTTTATTTATATGAAAGGTTGCTTGTTGAATGTAGTACTCTTTCTCCTGCTTCAAATGAAGGATGTGTGAAGCAAACACTTCCGGAATGCAGGAGACATGATTACACATTTATTGAAAATTCAGCTTACATAGTGGACGGCGATGTGTTCGAGTTTAATGAGAGTGACAACCTGACCCGTGTGGATTGTCAGAACAGATGCTTGAACAATTGTTCTTGTGTGGCCTATGCGTCTTCAAAGCAGGATGACATTGGCTGTAAGATTTGGACCAGGGTCCCAAGTATTGAAATGTCCCAGAATGCTCCAACAATATACTTCCTTGAATACAAAGGTAAGACTACTTCATGCTGAACTTCACACATTTATTGCATATACTGCTTGTATTAGATGTGCATAAGAACATATAGGCATGGTTTTGATCTGTAGGTTTGATAATCTAGCTGCTTCCTGAAGACCTTGTTAGAAAATTATAGGGTTATTTTGTTGGACATGGTAAAAATAGATTAAAGTCCGTTGTATTGATTCCTTAAGATGTTGAATAATTGCCATAAGCTTTATCTTAAGAGGTTTGTGAATCATCCAAATTGTGAAATAAACTAGAACAGACAGATGAAAACAGAGAACCTTTAAGCTCAAACCTTAGTCTTAGAGTTGTATTTAAGTATATTGTTACTGTGCATAATCATTACACTGTACAACTTGATTCCTTCAATCTAAGAATATGATTTTTACCATTAACACAATTGCTTTAATCAAGGGATGGACTTCCTTATATGCAATAAGTTGATAAGAAAAAAATTGGGTATTGCTTTTGCTAGTCAGCCTATTCAAAAATCATGGAGAATGTTGTGGTTTTTCTCTAACACTGCCCCTGCAATCTTGTTGGATGCTACCAGACCATAATAAGCTTGGTTTTTCAAATTTTGAAAGTGCAAAGTGGATAGGTCCTTCGGTGCACCTGTACCTATCATCCAATTATTTAGTTATAGAATGGAATACAGGACTGGAGGTAAGAGCAATGGAGTTGATATTGTCACACCGAACAATAGAAGAAAAAGCAATCATAAGGTCTTTGAATAAGGAGTTTAACCAAGAAATTTCGATTTTAGTGTGAGCTACGGGATGGTATTCGGCTTGGCAGTTGAGTGCTATACCATTTGCTAATTTGCACCACTCCATGATATTGGACCAATACCAAGCAAAACACAATAACCCCCAGTGAAGTTATGATCACCTCTTCTATCAGTATCTGAGTAAGCTTGTAACTGTGATAATGATCCATGTTGAATTATAATACAATTGTGAAAATTTCCCTTGAGATAATCTAAAACACAATTCACGATTGTCCAATGAACGATGGTGGGTTGGTGCACAAATTTTCATGCTTGATTAACCATGTAAGCCAAATCAGGTGAGTGAGAGACAAATATTGAAGAGAACCGAACACATGTTGGTATTTGATAGGATCAATGAGAGGATCACCATCAGTTGCAGCCATCTTCTTACTTGTGATGGCGGCAAAGAGTACTGTTTGGCATTAACCATTTTAGTGTATTGAAAAAGATCAACAACATATTTGGCTAGCCCATTTCCTTGCAGTATAAACTAGAGTTTTAGTTTGCTAGGACAGGGCCTTTTTTTTATTAGGAAACCTATGAAAAGTGAACCAGATATACCCTGCTTCAGAAGCTGGATATGGTATTACAATACTACAACCTCTGCTCCTGAACTACCAAGCGCTAAGCATACCTACAAAAATATAGTTTTAGAAATAGCTCCAGATGGTGTTCATTCTAGTCCCTTTGCAACTGATGATGAAACTCATTTTGCGGTATAGGGAGGTCCTGTTACCTCAGGTGGGTACTGGGGAGGTCTTCATCAGAGAAGTAATGGTAGAGGTTGCTAGAACTTTCCCTACAAGATGTTTGGATTGAGTAAGGTATAGCTGATGAGGAGGTGCAAGGATGGGGAACTAGGCATTGGGTTTGAAGGGACAATAGCTGTTTGAGTGTGTGCAATGGTCGCTACAGGTGGTATAATCACTGGAGGAGCCAATGCTAGCAGCATTTGTGAAGTGGCCTTGCAGTTCTTGGAAGGAAGCGTCATTTCAGACAACATGATGCGATAAATACATACGACCATTGTCAAGATCCAAACGCAAATATCCAGATGATTTAAAGAATACCCCAAAAGGATGCATTGTTTTGATCGAAATTGAAGCTTATTAGTGTTATAGCGATGGAGATGTGAAAAATAGTGAACCTCTAAGCTCAAAGCCTTAGTCTTAGAGCTGTACATTGTTACTAAATATAGTCATTTACTGTAAAACTGAATCCCTTCAATCAAGGAATATGATTTCTACCTTTAACACAACTGCTCTAAGTGATTGACTTGCTTATATGTTTTAAGTTACATAAAACAAATGATGTAGTCGATGATAGTCAAATTAATAAAAAAACAGGGGGAATATCTCTAACAATCTGTAGCTTCTTCCAATTAAGAGACTAATTGTTCTATATTTAAAACACTAGTAAAAAATAAATAATTCCAATCCGCTAACACTAATAATATTACAGACATCTAATTCTGTTCGGACTCCCAGGAACACAATTCTTCTCGAAGGAAAACTGAATTAGAGTTAAAAAGGTTGAAGATATCTTTGGTTTAAATTGTGAACAAAGAATCTTAGTCCTAGCTTGAAAAGAAAAATACAAAGACTAGAATCCCAAAAGAATTGAAGCCCCTATAGGTCAAAGCCGAAGATGAATTTTGTCAGTCTTATTTTGATTTTTAAAGCACAATCGATCCGTGCATCTTAAAGCATAGTAAATAATTATAAAAAGTGACTGTTAGGTCCATATTTTTAGGATGGCAAACTATGAACAATTGTAACAACTTAGAACCTAGTTTGTCTAGTTAATATTGGGGAGATAAACATCTTGAGAAGCTTCCTTGAGTAATTAATATAACATATAGAGACACACTTTAACCCAAAAGGCCTAAGCCCCGTGGGTATGTGCTCAATTATGTTATATTAACTACTCATTCTTCTCATCTTTATTCAATGTGGGACTTCACTCACACGTGTAACCCAACAATCTCCCCCTCACGTGTGAGTCTCTACCACTCTATGGGTTTCAAGACTTCTCTGTGGGCCATGAATAAGTCCTACTCGCTCCTCCTTGCCTAATAGACTTTTCTCTTCATCAGCGCGTCATCCATGGGTCTCTCGTACGTCATCCATGGGAACCACGTGTCAACCCTACACGCACATCCATGGGAACCCCGCACGTTCATGTCCATGGGAACCTTGCACCATACCATTATTTAGCACCACGTGAGTCTCTGCCTCTCTGTGAGTTTTGAACAAGTCCTACTCACTCCTCCTTGACTAATGGACCATTATTTAGCACCACGTGAGTCTCTGCCTCTCTGTGAGCTTTGAACAAGTCCTACTCACTCCTCCTTGACTAATGGTCATCAATGCGTCATCCATGAGTCTCTCGTACGCTATCCATAGGAACCACGTGTCAACCCTGCACGCACATCCATGGGAACTCCGCACGTCCATGTCCATGGGAACCTCGCACCTCATCATTGTTTAGCACCATTTGCAATATTCCTTTGCCGGGCCTTTCTTTTCTCCAGGATTTTTGTGTGTGGGCCATTAAGGCTTTCTCTGTCCCCGCTGGGTAGGGACCATGAACACCTCACCACCTTTGCCGCACACCACCATGGGCTCTGATACCACTTATTGGGGAGATAAACAACTTGGAGAGCTTCCTTGAGTAATTAATATAACATATAGAGACACACTTTAACCCAAAAGGCCTAAGCTCAATGGGTATGTGCTCAATTATGTTATATTAACTACTCATTCTTCTCATCTTTATTCAATGTGGGATTTCACTCACACGTGTAACCCAACAGTTAATTGGTATGGGTCAGTTATTTGAGCCAGACAAATCAAGGATTGAATAGTTGAAGACTAAAGAATGTAAAAATTGGACTGTTGTTGCACTGGACGTCAATAGGTCCAAAATCACTTAACTCAACCGGTCGAACTGCACATCTGATCTGATTGAGAGCTGTGTAGATTGGTTTTTTAGCAGTTCTTCTTAGTCGTTGGATCTAGGATATCTAGCATCTCAAGTACACAATATTAGCAAGTCTTAGATCACGTTTTTACACACATGAGACAATAGTGTATTTGTGCACAAATTTGGAATTTTCCGAACTCTCTGAAAGCATCAACCGGAGACCTATTTGCATAGTAAATATCCAGTGATTAAGTAAATTTGCTGCATCTAGTTTACAATCATAGTTATTGGCACACATTTTTGAAAGTAGATCTCGGAGTCACGAACTAGAAGCATGTGCAACAAGTCAGAATAGAGGAGTTTGTGGATATCAGAGTTATGTGTGGTTACTTCTGTAAGTACTACATAAGGTAGCATTAGATTTAGGGTTAAATCTTTTGTATAAACTTCTATTCTATTCTAGTGGATTTGTTGCCTCGAGGATTGATGGTTAAATCCTTCTAGGTTTTTATAATGAAAAGGTTTGTTTCATTTGTTTTCTTGTGTCAATATTTTGGAGTCTTTATGTGATCCATGCATGTGTGATGTTATTTAGTTCAAAACTAAAACATAATTAATTTAATTAATTACTTGTCTGAGAATTGGTTAATATTGTGACTACGGGAGCCTAGAACCTTAACAAAAAGAAAAAAAATACTGTTACTAGTAGAACAGTAAACTTCGTTTGTCAATGCAGCAAAGCCAAACAGGTGGTGGATATGGCTCATTGTGGCAGTAGGGGGAATCATTATCATCTTGTTGTGCTCCTTATATTATGCAAAACAGAAGAAGCACAAAGTGGAAGGTAATCAATGCTCTTGCTAAATATTTTGTTAGACTTACTGATGATCAAGCATAATTTTTTTTTAAAAAAAATTAATACTTTGCATGTGTGTGAATTAGGAGAGAGAGAAAGGAAACAAAAGATGCTCATACAAGAACTTGCAGGGAATGCAATAACTTCCACTGTAGATGACGAAGGGAAGAAACAAAACAACGATGGGAAAAATAGCCATGAGTTGCATGTCTTTAGCTTTGAAAGCATTTATGTTGCTACAAGTAATTTCTCAACAGAAAATAAATTAGGAGAGGGTGGTTTTGGACCAGTTTATAAGGTAAGTTCTTGACACCGCTCTATCTATTTCTCCCCAATAATGCTATCTATATTTTGATGCCCTAATTTGATTGATTGTGTAATATGTGTGGGTGTGTGATGAGTCTCACATCGGGCATATATTGGGTTGAAGTAGGCTTTATTAATAACTACAAGGAGTCTCAATTGTAACTAGCCATTTTGAGGTATATCGCAGATGTGACTAGTACTTTTCCTTGGGTCGTTACACGTATAATACATTTTTATTATTTTTTTCATAACTTGTAGAGATGACAAATTCTAATCCGCACAACATCACTTTTACCAGGGTTATCACTTACTTTATTTTTATTGACACCAATCACAACCTACTATCTCAACAATTATAAAAAAATCTGATGACATTTGTTGTTTTTAGACTTACTGATTTCTTATGATAAAAATTTGATTCTATGACTTAACCTAACCTAATTCTCTCTCTATACTTTTTGTTTTTGGGACATAAATGTTAACTTATGACAAAACCTAGTTAATCGATTCAATAAATTGGCACTTGAGTG
The DNA here is from genome assembly GCA_023736055.1 of Quercus glauca. Classification (NCBI taxonomy): domain Eukaryota; kingdom Viridiplantae; phylum Streptophyta; class Magnoliopsida; order Fagales; family Fagaceae; genus Quercus; species Quercus glauca. The sequence goes on along the minus strand of CM043319.1, from coordinate 26,077,209 downwards.
AGCCCACACACTAAGTAGTATCTTGCAAGAACGTTGATTAATGTAAATACATACTGAATTAGATAATGTGAATAAAATTAGACTAACGTGATAACTTTCAGGGAAAATTACCTAATGGACAAGAAATCGCAATAAAGAGACTTTCAAAAAGTTCTGGACAAGGACTGGTAGAATTCAAGAACGAAGCTATTCTTATTGCGAAACTTCAACACACTAATCTAGTAAGGCTTTTAGGCTTTTGCATTCAAGAAGAAGAAAAAATGCTAATCTATGAGTACATGCCCAACAAAAGCTTGGACATCTTCCTATTTGGTAAGACATATGTCCATTACTAGGAAAATTTGGTTATGTGATGACATATATTCTTCTTTTATATTATGTAGATTCAATCAATGCTTATCATTTTCTTGCTATTGTTTTCTACAATGAGTCAGATCCAACTAAAAAGTACATATTAAATTGGAAAACACGCTTCAATATCATTGAAGGCATTGCTCAAGGACTTGTTTATCTCCACAAATATTCAAGACTAAGAGTAATTCACCGAGACTTAAAAGCAAGCAACATTTTGCTTGACGAAGAGATGAATCCAAAAATATCTGATTTTGGCATGGCTAGGATCTTTGGATCGAAAGGATCAGAAGAAAACACAAATAGAGTTGTTGGAACATAGTAAGTATTTATTGCATTTCATGTAAGCACAATGTAATTCTATTTGTGAGTTTGTGTATGTGTGTATGCAGGTGCTTGTTCATACACTAAAGTTTGTTGGTTAATTATTATTTCAGTGGTTATATGTCCCCCGAGTATGCCATGAATGGTGTTGTTTCAATAAAAACTGATGTATTCAGCTTTGGAGTCCTCCTATTGGAAATCGTTAGCGGCAAAAAAAATAATAATCGCCATTATTCTGATTCTCCACTCAACCTCATAGTATATGTAAGTTTGACATTTAAGCTTTCTTAACTTGTATATGGAATTTTGAACTTAATAGTTAATAATCTTTGTATAATTGGATTTGTAACAGGCATGGCAATTATGGAATGAAGGTAAGGATTTCGAGCTAATAGACCCAACAATACAAGATGAGTCATATTGTCCACGTGAAGTATCAAGATGCATCCATGTTGGTCTCTTATGTGTACAAGACCAAGCAGCAGATAGACCCACTATGTTGGATGTTGTCTCTATGCTTTCAAATGAAACTCTTCAGCTATCTCCTCCAAAACAACCAGCATTTTTCATTAACACATTTGAGGAAGAGAGAGAGATTTCTAAAAATAAGCCAGAAAATTGTTCCATAAATAATGTCACAATTTCTATGATGGAAGCTAGATGAATACTAAAATAGCTCTTTTATGGGCACTACGAATTCTTACAATATTTTTATAATAAGTTGAGGTGCTAGCTTACTGTAGATGATAAAAGGAAAAAGAAAAAGGAAAAAAAAAAAAAAAAAGACCACAACTCAAAATAAGAGTATTAGAAAAATGTTGTGGAATTTTGTTGTGTCCTAAACTTTTTCATACTAAACTACACTTGTTAGTATGAATATAGTTTATTATACATGCTTGTGTGAGGGTGGCTATACCGGAATTTGACTAGACAAGCTGTATCCATATTTTTAATGGTTTTATTAGGACTTTTGATAAGGGCTAATACGTCTATACTTTATCACAATTATTTTTCTTCATGTTGTAAATATTAGCAATTAGAAGAATCATTGATGCTATTGTGAGAGTGCACTGACTAAATTTTTGTCTAATTATTCTGTGCATAATGAAATTGCAGCGTTGAAAAAGACTTGCAGTATCTTATATCTCAAATAGGAATTGTGCATAACTCGAAGCATTCATGCACGGTGGATGAATTCTGTCAGTTATCAATGTTCTGGGATGGCTTCCCATTATTACCTCTCGAACTTTCTTCTAGCACGGTCGCAATGCTTCCATTATTGCTACTGAAGCTTGAAGGAAAAAACATTGATGATCAAAAAAAGCCAAAATCAATATACAAATCGGGTTTGGGTGATACCCTTGCCCAGTTGCCCAAATCTGAGGGACTCAGGCGTCAAAAAAAAAAAAAAAAAAAAAAACTCACCTCCATTTCCTTTAATGGGGTGGGTAAAGCCCATTCCATTTGAGTGCAAAATTCTCCACATAATTCATGTTGGCTCTCAATCTAGTCTTGTGTAAATTAAGAAAATCATCTAAGAATTTTAATCAATCACTAAAAACATTATCACAATAAATTACTTAGCCAAAATATCAATCAAACACAAAAACACAAAAATTTACATTAAGACCATTTCTCTTTGAAAAGAGAAACTGTGGGACAAACTCCATAATCCAAATAAATATCCACTATAATAAAATTAATTATAGATCTTCAATCCCTTTGAATACAATAAATTTTTGTGATTGTAGCACTCAAAAACTTCTCCCTAGAAAAAACTCGAAATTTATCTTCCCTTGTGTATGTTTCACTACTAAAGAAAAATTTCCTTACCTTTTGTGGTCCCCAAACCTGCTTAGGCTATAATACTGTGTGAAGGATTTGGGCCCCAATTTATTTATTTGTGGGTTTTCTTGCAATCCTACAAGTAGAGTTCCAAGCTTCACCTAGATAGTCTAAGCTGTATCTTTCTCCCACCTAGTTTACTCACACTCCCTTCCCCTTTGTGTATGTATCCCCCTTTCCTTGCACTACCCCTTTTTCCTAGTGTTTCCTTGTGTTTTCCCCGTCTTTTTCAATCAACCCTTCTTGCTTGCCTCCTCATCCCTTTTATAGTCCCTCATTGGTGGGGCACTCATCATTATCATTTCTCACCACTTTACATGCATTTCCACTTTCGCCAGAATCCCAGGGAATCATCATGCCTTCTGAGAATTCTCTTGGAACTTGCTTTAGATGCCAAATAGTGTTCGGTAGCGAGTTTCCCAAAGGCATTAACAGTGCTTGGTTACTGACCTAAATTTGACCGTCCCCTCGTTAGCTTCCCTCTAGCTTATTAGTTAGTATTGGGCCCAACCTGGCCCGAACACAATAGGGTTCCCCCGAACACTAATCCTTAGACTCCTACATACTGATCCTATCCCCACAGTGTTGGGCCTTGGTCACATGGGCCGTTCCTGGTCACCCGGGCCCAAGCCCCTACACTTTTCTTTGCACTCTCACACATAGAGTGCACCTTGTTGTCAATATCATCTCCTTAATTTGTGCACTTTAAAATACCTTTGTAAAGAAATCCCAAACTTTATTGTGTCTCTCCTTGTGCTACATTCCAAGCGAAAATTTTCTTGTATTATCTCTTGGTTTCTATTATTCTTTCCCTTATCCCATAGTGAGGGTATTTTGCCCAAGTTTTTTAATTATTTGTAGCATTGTCTATTTTTAAGACTTTAATTCTTATTCCTTGATGGATAATGAATTAGGGAAGTTAATACCGCACAGGTACTGGCTGTACTAGTGAAATATTTCATACTAGTAATCCTTTAAAATTTATCAGGGGGAAAAAAAAAAACTAGGTTGTACTACTCTGTACATGGCATATTTTGGATATTTCGTCTAATATTGGCGTTTTGACCGATACAATTAAAAAATTGAAAATTTTGAATTTTTTTATATTAAAAAAATGTTATTTAGGCTAATATATTGATAAATGTACTTAGACTAATATTTAGACTTGTAAAATATTTGGATTTTAAATTCAATATTGATAAACATAAAAATTAATAAATTAATACAAACATATATATATCAGGTATTTCCAAAATGATATACCGGTATCAACCAGTATCGATATATCTTGTTCTCTTGACCAAACTGAAACAACCTCTGGTACAATTTGACTCCCTTGGAATGAAGACGATCTTTAACAAGGAATATTCGTTTCTTCCACTCTAATAAATAGATTTTTTTTTTCCTTCATGTAAAGGAATTTGAGGCAATTTTCCAAACAATTCTTGCCTTACATCAATCATATATATATATATTCAACATTGGCGGCTGATAAGTTTAGGATTAGGACTCTTCAACCTTACATGTAACAATTTCCAACTTAGAATATGGTACGATTGTGACCGCCTCAGGTATGTAGCATGGGTTGCCCACCAGACGCTCCAATGTTTGGCAACTCTACAAGTCTTACTATTGATGGCTATGGGAGCTTGAAATTTCAAACAGCAAAGAGGGTCATAAATCTAAATAATGACGTTTCCGGGTCACAAGTTTATTATTCTTTTAAGGAAAAGATAAAGTTACACAGTAATTTTAAGAATTACTATATCATCTAACAAGTTTTTATTGATTTAATATTTTAAAAGTCTCATTGTTGGATTACATTTTCTTTATGTACTTAATATGCATACCAAAATTTATGTCAAACAGATATTATTTACTATTAAATTTATAAAATCATATCTTATTCATAATTTTAATAATAAAAAAAGTTAGAAGTTTAAACATTTTATAGATATGTTAGTTTTTATCCCTGATCATCTTAAAATTTTGCAAGCATTGAAGATTTAGAAAGAAAATATAATTCAATGGTGAATTTGTAACAATTTGCTTTTGATAAAAAAAAAAAAAAAATTTGTTTGACATTACTTAAAGTTACATCAAGCATAACTTCAACCTATTGCTGACTCATTTTCTTATATTTAAACATTAATTAAAAAAATTTCTGTTCTTTTGTTCATCTTTTTTTTATTTTTTTATTTTTTATTTTTTATTTTTTGAGAATGTAGCTTGCTGTTCTTTTCTTCTTTTGAGATTGAAACATGAATGTATTTTACGAGTAATTATAACATGTACTAGGTAAAGTAATACAACTTCACTTAACCATAAAAGTATATAAAATTCCAACGCATAAATAAAAACAAATTTAATATATTACTCAATGAATTAGACCAAAAAAAAAAAGTCTACAATTAAACTATAAAAAAAAAAAAAAAAAAAAACCATCTATAAGGTTAAGCAACCAAAGGGCGACTCAATCAATTTTGGGGCAACAAAGCCTTTTCTTATATTTAAATAATATATTTATTTATTTTCATTTAGTATCTTTTTTTTTTTTTTTGAAATGCAAAATTATTAAACTTTTTGTATTCAAGTTCTGCTAACGTTTCATCTTTTTATTGATAACATGACTAATCTACTTAATCTTTTTTTTTTGTTATGATCAATCCTAATTAGTATTTTTATTTTTATTTTTATTTTTTTATGAAAGAAAAAAGGGCTTTACGTGTGTGATTATTGACCCTGCCTATTTAAACTCGCTATTGTTGGCACGGGGCACCCTTGGACACGGTAGAGCTATTTGCGTCATAACATAGCATTTTTGCGAAGCGCACAACTTGAACTTGGCAACTCCTGAACTCGCAGGTGTGATCAAGTCTGAGACTCTTACCAACGCACCATGCCCCCAGGAGGCTAAATAGTATTTTTATTAATTTTAATTTTAAAAAACTTCTTTATGAAATGCAACTATAACAATTACTTATACCCAAAATATACAAATTACAAATCCTACTTAGAATAAAAAGGACCAATTCTATCTTATTATTATTTTTTAGTTTTTCAAATCAACTGGTATAAATAGAAAGTTGAAACTAATTAATTTTTTTTAAGAGAAATACTAATTAATTTGTTTTTTAAAAAATGTAAGGAAGTAACAAAAGTGGATTGATGTACCGCATCAATCCACGTGATAATTGGTGCAAAGGAGTAAACCAGTGAATGTGTGTGGAGAAGATGATAAGTTTTGTTCAAAATGATGCGATGTGAGAATATGTATAGAGGTGTAAACGTGGGATATAGTGGGCCTTTAATCTTCTCTCTTCACGTTTTAATAAAAAAAAAAATGCTTTTCTGTTTTGGATACAATGGGGGTCTTTTTAGTACACAATACATTATATTGGAAAATAAAGAGAGCCAAATTGTTTTTTTTTTTTTTTTGGGTGAAGCAAGCCTTAATTAAAATGTTAAGACAAATAAATATAGATATATTTAGTTAATAGAGGGGGCCTTAGGCAATGACTTAAGTTTCCTGAATGGTTGGGCTATCCTAGCATTTTGATTTTATATTTATCAAAAATTGTTTTTTAACAATTAAGATATTAAATACTAATAAGAAAACCAAAGAGAAAATTAAATAAAAGGTAAATTGCAAATTACACTCCTAAAATTTTTGGGTGTTTGGATTTTACACCCTGAAGTTTTCGAATTTGAATTTTTCATTTTAAATTTTAGAGATGTTTGAATTTTACTCCATAATGTTTTGAAGTGTTTAAATTTCATACTCTGAAGTTTCATAATTTGGGAGTGTAAAATCTAAACATTTTCAAACTTTAAGGGGTGAAATTAAGTGTGAACGGTGACCTCTAAGAGTATATATATAAAATTTTATATAAGGAATTAAAGAAATTTAAGGCAAAATTTTATTCATTATCCACAAAAAGAATGTGAAATTTTATTTAAAAAATAAAAAAAAAAATACTAAAAGATAAGTACACGTAGTCCCACGATTACTCTTTATATACAAAAATTAATAAAAAAAATCTTTGGTCCTCTGCAACCCCACTTCCCCATCTTAATTTGTTAAAAATTAGTGTATATTAGCTCACACAAACTGATTTATAGAGTTTTACACACTTCATCAAAACAAAAGCAATTGAAATCGTAGCTTAAAGTTGAAAGTTGTGTTTATTAAACACAAACTATTTCCCATAATTTTAATGTTTCCTCCAAAGAATATTAAGTTTTTTAAATAGGACCAACAATTTAGAATAGAGGTAGAAAAAAAACTTTTTTGAAAATTTTTGGGACCTAAATTTATTGATCGGTTAAAATTTGAGGGCCCTCTCAAGCGCATGAGACAGCCTAGCAGTAGTTGAACCCGACCAATCCTTTAATAAGTTGAAAAGATCAAACAATAGGCGGCTGATTAGTACTGGGACTATTGGGACTATGACCTTACCATAATTTATTAGAAGAATATGAACCACGTACGTACCATTCGCAATTAAAGCCTTCCATACCGTCTCTTTAATTACCGTCATTGTGTACTCAGTGAACAAACACATTTCTGCCCCCATAGCTAATTACCAAAACGAATCAGTGGCTGTCTTTCATGGCAAGCATAGCACGAAAATTCATCCCCAATTTTTTATGTCTGCTACTCTTCCTGGGTCTATCTTCTTCTCAGCAGCGAAACACATTAGTGCAACGACAGGAGCTCAAAGATGCAGATGAATTAGTTTCAGCTGATGGAAAGTTTAGATTAGGATTCTTCAACCTTACAAGTAACAATTCCTACTTAGGAATATGGTACGATGGTGACTCCCTCGCGAATATAGTGTGGGTTGCCAATCCAAATGCTCCACTGTTTGGCAATTCTGTAAGTCTTAGTATTGATGACTATGGGAGTTTGAAAATTTCAAACAGCAAAGTGGGTCCTTCTATTTCACTAAATACAGGAGTAACAGGCCAAGAAGCCAGTAATTGTAGTGCTGTTCTACTTGATACTGGTAACTTTGTACTTCATGAACTGAACTCAGATGGAACTGTGAAGAGGGATTTGTGGCAAAGCTTTGATTATCCCACTGATACACTTCTGCCAGGAATGAAATTGGGATTCAGCAGAAAAAGTGAACAAGCTTGGTCTCTAAAATCATGGAGAAGTGATGTGGTACCTGACACAGGGTCCTTTACTTTTGGCATGAACAAGGACTCTAAACCTGGAAATGAATTCAATATCATGTGGCGCGAGGACAAGTATTGGACAGGTGGGTTTTCGCAAGAAGAGGGTTACCAGCACAAGCCAATAAATGGTTTCACTTTACAAGATCAAAGAGGTTCCTTTTACGCCTTTTCAAAGATATCGAATGAGAATGAAACATACTTCAGCTATTCAGCTAATGAAGACATCAAAACTTTCCCACGGTTAAGGATAGATTACTTGGGAAAGCTTTATTTAGGTGAAAGGTTGCTTGTTCAATGCAATACTTCTTCCCCTGCTTCAAATGAAGGATGTGTGAAGCAAGAGCTTCCGGAGTGCAGGGGCCCAGATATTACATTTGCTGAACGTTCAGGTTACTTTGTCGATACCGATGGATTCGAGTTTCATGCGGATGACAACCTGACCCATATGGATTGTCAGGACAAATGCTTGAAAGTTTGTTCTTGTGTTGCCTTTGCACCATCAATGACGGATGGCACCGGTTGTAAGATTTGGACCACGGCGCCAAATTTTCAGATGTCTGAAAATGCATCTAAAGTGTACTTCCTTGAATATAAAGGTAAGACTACTTAGTGCTGAATTTATCACATATATTGCTTATAATTGATGTAGAACTTGTGCTAAGAACATAAGATATATGCATGACTCTGATGTGTAGGTTTGATAATCTAGATGCTTACTAAAGACCTTTGTAGAAAACGGATAAAATCAACTCTATTGAGTTTTTAACTAGTAGATCAATTGCCGTAAGTTTTATCTCGAGAGGCTTGAGAATCATCCATATTTGCGGAATAAATTAAAACAAAAGGTATCGTAATATAATAACAACCATAGAGTCCGAGCCTTAGTCCTAGCTTAAAAAAAAAAAAAAAAAAAAAAAAAAAAAAAAAAAAAAAAAAAACAAAGGGAAGAGAATCTCAGAAGATTTAGAGACTCAACATGTCAACGCTTATTAAGAGAACTTATATGACATGTCGTTTTGTAAATTTAAATACAAACGGCAGGTAGTATAGGAATAATCTTATAGTGGAGTCATGTAGGTTGTTATAGCCGTCGCTAGTTTGTTATTATTTTCCGTCCAACTCTGTTATTAACTTACTAGCTATATAAACAAACAGAGCTTGTAATTCACTTTAAGCTAAATGCAATATATTCATTCAATCTTAATAAAGCACAAACAGTACATGCATCCTAATGCATAGTAAATGATTAGAAGAAGAAAAACAAACAAAAATACTATTGTTAGTAGAATGGTAAAAATTTGTTTGTCAATGCAGCAAAGTTGTCTGTCAATGCAGCAAAGCCAAATAGGTGGTGGATATGGCTCATTGTGGCAGTAGGAGGAGTCATTATCATCTTGTTCTTCTCCTTATGCTATGCAAAAATAAATAAAAAACGCGTAGCGGAAGGTAATCAATGCTCTCGCTATAGATTTTGTTAGATATATTCCTGTTGATCAAGTAATAACAAACTTTCAATTAATACTTTGCATTTATGTTAATTAGGGGAGAGAAAAAGGAAACAAAATATGCTCATACAAGAACTCGGAGGTAATGCAATACCTTCCACCGTACATGACAACGTGAACAATCAAAACAACGATGGGCAAACTAGCCATGAGTTGCATGTCTTTAGCTTTGAAAGCATTACTATTGCTACAAGTAATTTCTCAATCGAAAATAAGTTAGGAGAGGGTGGTTTTGGACCAGTTTATAAGGTATGGCCTGTCAATTCTCTATCCACTTCTTTACGACATTACTAAAAAGTACAAAGATAAATTTTACAATATATTTTACTGTTCGGTGAGGTAATAGATTTTGATTAGCGCAACATCACTTTTATTATTGGGGTCTTGACCAACATTATTTTTGTTGTACAACAATCGCAACCGGCCATTTTTGCAGTTGTGACAAATCTTGTAAACTTTGTTGTACTTTTATACCTATGGATTTCTTTATGATAACCATTTGAATCTAAGACCTAACTTAACCTACTTCTCTCTCCTTTTCTTTTTGTTTTTGGGATAAAATTTGAACTCAAGACTTAGTCTAGTTAATCCAATTAATCCGATCAATGAATTAGAACTTTGAGTAAGCCCAAGGGCTAGCTAGAAACTTTCTAGAAAGTTAAAAAATGAAAGTACATCTTGAATTAAGATAATGAGAGAAACATATGACTAATGCAATATACTTTCAGGGAAAATTACCCGATGGACGAGAAATAGCAATAAAGAGACTTTCAAAAAGTTCTGGACAAGGATTGTTAGAATTCAAGAATGAAGTTATTCTCATTGCCAAACTCCAACACACTAATCTCGTAAGACTTTTAGGATTTTGCATTCAAGAAGAAGAAAATATGCTAATCTATGAGTACATGCTCAACAAGAGCTTAGACATCTTCCTATTTGGTAAGACATATGTCCATTACTAGGAAATTTGGTTATGTGATGATATATATTCCTTTTTATATTATATAGATCCTATCAATACTTATCATTTTCTTGCTTTTTTTTTTTTTTTTTTTTTTTTTTTTTTTTTTTTTTTTTTTTTTTGTAAAATGAGTTAGATCCTGCTAAAAAGTATATATTAAATTGGAAAACACGCTTCAATATCATTGAAGGCATTGCTCAAGGACTTGTTTATCTCCACAAATATTCAAGACTAAGAATTGTTCACCGAGATTTAAAAGCTAGCAACATTTTGCTTGATGAAGAGATGAATCCAAAAATATCTGATTTTGGGTTAGCTAGAATATTTGGGTTGAAAGAATCAGAAGAAAACACAAATAGAGTTGTTGGAACATAGTAAGTATTCATTGCATTTCAAGCAAGTACAATCTAATTAACTCTATTTGTGAGCATGTATGTGCTTGTTTATACGCTAAAGTTCATTGGTCAATTGTTATTTCAGTGGTTATATGTCCCCAGAGTATGCCATGAATGGTGTTGTTTCAATAAAAACTGACGTATTCAGCTTTGGAGTTCTACTATTAGAAATTGTGAGCGGTAAGAAAAATAATAGTCGTTATCATTCTGATCATCCACTCAACCTTATAGAATATGTAAGTTTTTCATTTGACCTTTCTTAATTTGTATACATGGAATTTTGAACTTAATAGTCAATAATGTTTATATAACTGGACTTGTATCAGGCATGGAAATTATGGAATGAAGGTAAGGATTTGGAGCTAATTGACCCAACAATATTAGATGACTCATGCAGTCTACATGAAGTATCAAGATGCATTCATGTTGGTCTCTTATGTGTACAAGACCAAGCAACAGATAGACCAACCATGCTGAATGTTGTTTCTATGCTTTCAAATGAAACTTTTCAACTATCTCCTCCAAAGCAACCTGTTTTTTTTATTAACACATTTGTGGAAGAGATTCTGGTTTCTGAAATTAAACCAGAAAGCTGTTCCGTAAATAATGTCACGGTTTCTGTGATGAAACCTAGATAAATACTAGAATATAGTATGCATATATAAGCCAACTCAGCAAAAAAAAAAACAAAAAACAAAAAAAAGGTATGTATATATATGTTTGTGTGATTACTGATAAGGGCTATTCTCGATTATGACAAATCAGGATGTATCCCTATTTCTAATGTTTTTATTAGAAGTCTTTATAATTGCAAATATATATTCTTGATCTCAATTATCTTTCTTCTTGTGTTAGGACATATGTGAAACATGTTATGAACATATGTCATATAGAATTAGCTAATCCTTTGACAAAATGCAATTTACTTGTAATTGAGTAGATCTAGAATGTGTTTAATACTTCAAGGAATAAGAGTTCAAGTCCAAGTATTGAAGCCATGCAAATCTATCCAAGAATCAAGTGAAGAAGTGATGTTCATTAAAGCTCGACAGATATATCTATCGATGTTTAATTATTCGAAACTCGACAGTTGTATCTATCGAGAATTATGAAATTTAGATTTCTAGATCTGTTTTTCACGCATATCCAAGCTATGTGTTTAGATTTTCTTTTCTTACAACCCTAGACATATATAAGGATTATTTTAAGGGCCGTCTCACTGAATGCAAAGGTTTTATTGATACATATTGTGACCGGAGACAATTTGTCCTAGTTCATTTTTCTCTTGAAGAAACTACTGTGTTTATACGCCAAGGGTTTTATAACCAAGGAGTTTCTTGATCTTCATCGTCTGGATGAATTGAAGAACTTTGCAGCCAATATATTTCTCAAGTTGGTGTGTTAGTCACGTATTGAGATCCGTGCATCGATTGGTTAGTCACGTACTTGGAGCCATGCATTGAAAGGAGAGATTGTCACTACATTACAAGTCCAATTGTGTATTGGGGTAGGGTTCAACTGTAGGTTGGTATAAGAAACTGAGATTATTTTACTTGTAACCGCTTGTTTTGATAATAGTGGATTCTCGGAAGTAGTGACCTTAAATTCACCTGGTGGGGTTTTGTCTCGGTGGTTTTCCCCATTCGTAAACAAATCACCTGTGTCAAATTTATTTTCCGCTGCATTTAACTTAGTTGGTGATTTGTTTGTGCTACTACGCTTATTGCATGTTAAATTGACTTTATTAATTGACTTGGCTAATTAATTGGTTAATTTATCTAAGGGGTCAATACATTTTTGGCCTATCATCTTGTTATAAGCAATGAGAAGAATCATTGATTCACATGAGACTTATAGCCTGATTGGATGGATGGGGAGCCTGTTTGGATGGATGGGGAGCAGAGGGGAGTAGAGTAAAGGGAGGGAGAGTAAGTTAAACTAGCTTATTTGGATATTTTTTAAAGGAGGAGGGGGAGAGATTTGGAGGGGTTCTAACTATTTCTAATCCCTCATTTTCAATTCCCCCAAATTGGAAAGATTTGGAGGGAGAGTAGAGTATAGAAATGTTTGACCAAATGAATTACCAAATTTACCCTTACTGTATTAACAAAATTACAAATTATGAAGAAAGGCTAATTATTCCCCTTTCTCTTACTTAATTTTAAAAACATCCAAATAAGGTGGATGATAGCTATTCCTCTCTATTCTCCTCCCCACTACTCTCATCCCCTCTACTCTCCTCTCGCTCCAAACTTCCAAACATAGCATTAACTAATTTAATTTTTAGCCAAATTGTTCTAGCTCAGTTGTGATAGGTAAAGCTAACCATCTGGGTTCAACTAGGTGTTTCAATTGATTGAACTTACCTTTTTTTTTTTGATGAACAATTGATTGAACTTACCTTAAAGTTAACTAACTAGACATATTTGATACAATAAATGCTACAATACAACAAACTCTGCCTTCGACAACATCTATTCTCTTCCATTTGGTAAATTTTTTTCCCTTCTTTGGGGAACCTATTATACACATGCCATTTCATGCTTTGCGTTATAACTTCAGCCCCCCTATTCCTAATGACAACTCTTATATCACACTTTGCAAAGCACGTGCTACTCATCTTATGCGTCTTGATACATTAAAAAAGAAAGAAAGAAAAAAAGATGAATAGTGCAATGATGCTTTTGTTTCTTTGCTTGCAAGACCAAGGACAGAGCCACTGTTGGACTAGGAGAGGCAATGTCTCCCCTAATTTCTTTTCAAAAAAATGTTATTTTATATATGTGTACTAATTAAAGCAATTTTATTTTGTAAAATTACATTTTACTCCCCTTAAACAATATCATTGATTATTTTAAGAGTAATGTTATACTCACAAACTTTTTAACAAACTATTTTGATAGCAAATTCTTATTGGTTCGCATATGAGCCCACTACTTACATAATTTTTTTACTTAGTAATAACCACTTATTACCTCTAAAATTTATAAAAAAAGGTTTGAAACTCTAACATTTTCCTCATTTTAGTGACCATAAAAAAATTTATAGATCTAAAATCTAAAACAAAATATACAAGTCCAAAAGAAATATGCTCAACAACAAAAATTACTAATTGTAAAACTAAAAAAAATTAAGTCCAATCAACCAATTTTATCCAAAATGAACAACCATACCCTTTAAAAAACTTCTAAACAAAAATAAATTTTGTTCTTATCCAAAAAAAAAAAAAAAAAAAAAAAACCCTTAGCAGTTAAGTAGTAGTAAAGTCAGAGGTTGAAACCGTTGCACATAGCCAACAGAAAAACCAGCCCCCTAACTCAAAGTTCTGGCTCCATCTCTATGCGAGACAACGTAGATAGTTAAGGATATTGCATATGCTATTCCTGGAACCATCGCTAGGAATTCAATATTATAGAAGCGTGCATATTTTATGCCATAATAATAATAATAATAATAATAAAATAAAGGACCAAATTTTCGATTTTGATTGTAACTCTTTTAAAGGTTGTTTCTTAATCAGTCAATTTTGTATGAACAATAAATTTCATTATGAATTAAGTTAGTTGGATTTATTAATTGTTGTTATGTAAGTGAAAGTATACTATAGAAAATTATTGAATACTCTGGGAGTACCATAAATGTATACTCCGAGAGTACCTAATAATTAACTGTATACTACATAATTGTTCTCTCTCTCTCTCTCTCTCTCTCTCTCTCTCTCTCTCTCCATAGGCAAAACTCAGAGAAAGTCAAATTAGAACTCTAAATTAGAATATAATTTTGCGTCATGTGTCTAGATTTATGTAGGGACCACACCATAATTATCATTCTAGGTGTTCAATTAGAATTTGAAATTGAAGTCCAATATTGTTCCATGTATCTAAATTTATGTAGAGACTACACCATAACTATCATATTTAACAGATTCTAGGTGTTCATTTATCTAATTTTTCACACTTTAGTTGCCTCAACTCCTAAAACATCAGATGATCGGAGGTTTTCTCTTTCTCTCAGCTGGAAGGGAAAAAGTTTTGAGTTTAGGTTTTGCTAAAAAAGGCTCCATTCAAAGCAACATGTCAGTCTGCTATTCTTGATTGGGGATTTGCACTTGGAGGAAGGAGGAGGACAAGTAGCCCAATTATCATGGGAGAAGAATTACAGAATTCGTAAGGTGTGTGTTCCAATTTTTTTTTTCTCCCCTAAAAAAAATGAAGCTATTGTTTCTGTTTTGATTTGTGCCTGAGATTTTGTTTTTGAGTGATTTGAATGAGTTCTTGATGTCGGTTTAATATGTTTTGTTTTAGTTTTCACCATTTGCTTGTCTGTTTTAATTTTTTTGTTAAACCACAACAAAAGTTTCCTTCTGTGTTTTATAAATTAAAAAAGAAATGATGACCATGTAATTTGGATAGTAACATGTTCCACAAAAACAAAAACGCTTTGGCTGGCCATATTTATGTCAAGTTAGTCACCCTGTTTATTGTACCACATGATTGAAGGTATTGCTGCGCTTCTTCAAATATGCATGCATAACTAACCAACAAAAAAACATTTAATCCAATAGTTTTGTAGGCAAGATTGAGTCAGATAGAACACTAAATACTACAAGCAGACCCTAATTCAAAGTCCATCTATTTGCTTTTTCAAATCAATTCTTTACATGCATGTAGTCAACATTATCAATTTTACTTCCATAAAACTCTAATTGTAAGGTTGAATTTATTCAACCATGTGTTGGCTTTATTCCGTGCCAAATTTGCTTGTATTTCAGCAATTAGATACCTTGTATTTAGGTGGGGATCATGTAAGGGTTGTGTGTGAGAGAGTGTGAAGAATTCAAGTGTGTGTGCATTCAGAGAGGTTCTCGCGACTGGATCTCGTGAGTGACTCGTGACTAGTAACTCACCAACATGCCACACATGTGAAGCATGTAGGAAACTAAAGGGTCACGATATCTGGAGCACTACCGAACAAAAATGATAGTCTGGTCTGACAGTTATCTCGCGACTCAAACTCGTGACTCATTCTAGTAGCGAGTGAGTTGCCAGAACACCCTATTTTGCAGAAAAATGTATTTTCACATTCCTCACGTACCCTACTATAAATACCCTTGTGGACGACTAAATTTCTCGGTTCGAAATGAGTCAAACAAGTAAAATAGTTGCATAAATGCGAATTTGTATTGATAATTGTGTGGTACAGTTCTCTGAAATTACAAAAGAGTGATCCTCTGATTCGATCTCCTTGTAAGACTTATTAATTGGATTTGTGGTAATGTGATTTTGACTTGAACACAAAATATCCTTCAATTTGGTTGAGGGATGGATCGAAGATTGCTGAAACAGAATTACAATGAATCTCTGGCTATGAGCTTGTTAGAAATCCTTTGTTCTTCACGTTCTTCGTGTGTTCTTCGTGTTCTTTGTCTTCGAAGGTTTGTGGTGGAAGTTCTTCGGTGCTTTAGAGGTTTGGATCGTAGAACTTCGTTGATTTATGATTTGTTGAGGTTTCTGGAGGCTTTTGAGCTTGATTCCAGTAAACTTTGAGATCTAGGCAGGTAGTTTGGATGATCCTGCTTCGAATGTTCTTCGTATTTGAAGGTTTGTGGTGGAAGTTCTTCGGTGCTTTAGAGGCTTGAATCTGTAGAGCTTCGCTGATCTGTGGTTTGTTGATGTTTTCGGACACTTTTGGCTTGATTCTCGCAAACTTTAAGATCTAGGCAGATAGTTTGGATGATTCTGCTTTGAATGTTCTTCGATTTTGGGGTTGAAGTTCTTGAAGTTCTTGGAGGCTTCGAGGCTTGATTCCTGTAGAGCTTCTCTACTTCTGTGCTTTAGATAGCCTGGTGTCCTCTCTCCAGCCCTTCAGATCTCTTTGAAATGCCTTAGGAAGGCTTCTATTTATAGGAGTTTGGATGTGGGTGAGCGACACGTGGCGGAGTTTGATTGGTGACACGTGGCAGAGCTTGATTGGTCCACTTATGTCATCGCTTACACGCGCTGGATTGATTGAGTCATCGCTTACACGTGCGAGGTTGCTTGGGTCATCGCTTACATGTGCGCTGATGCGTGATTGGTTCTTGCATGACACTTGGCAAATTTCTATTGGCTTCTAAACAGCAATAGTAAAACCTAGTAGCAGTATGTGGCGCTTTGTAATTGGCTGTATTTTGTGGACTTGGTAGTGTGACGTGTCAGCTTGTGATAGGTCGAGAATTTTCCCTCTCTACAACCCTTATACTCACGAAATGTTGAGAGCTTCCAAAGAGAATTTTGAGAGAGAAACCTTAGAGAAAAACAAGATTAACTCATCCACAATCTTAGACATTTGATTCTTCAAATTCCTCTACTCTCAACATCTCTATTAACATACCATTGAGAGGTTCATTAGCCAAATCCTTATCTCACTATACACATATCAATGAGGAGGTAATTTGATGCTTGGAAAGCAGTTCAGAGATGACCAATTTATTTGGTTGACGCAATGGGCTTATTGCGGGATCTTGAAAACTAAAGAAGACACGGTTAGGCTTAATCTTGTTGGAGCAAGAAGCTTGGAGGGCTTAGGTGCATTAGGTAGATTAGGCTTGGAGGGACTATTGCTATTCGTTTATCCCAACTTTATTCTTTAGTGGATCATTTCACCGCTTGGAAAGGTGGCAGAGAGGTTTTTCGCCGAATTTTTCAGTTTCCTCTTCGATAACACGCGCCGGTGTTATCTTTGTGTTTGCATCTCTCTTACCCTTACTCTTTACCTGTAATTGTTGTTGTGTTGTGATTAATTATGGTTTAGAGTAGTTTGTTTATTTGGGTATTGCTTGTACTTATCATTCCGCATATATTTTGTTTGAGTATAAGCTTGTGTTGGTTATTTTGAAATTTGGAATCTAAACATTTATTAGTGTTTTACACACTAAGTGAACTTTCACTAATATAATAAATTGCACCTGTTACAGAATACATCAAGTATAGACACATAAATGTTGGTTTTTTTTTTTCGCACGCATGAGTCATCAATTTCCATCAATTTATGTATGAATAATGTCACATATTCCGTAATGGAAGCAAGATAAATAGTAAAATATGTTCACTATTTATGTATGAATATAGTATATATACATGCATGCATGTTTAATAAGGCTATAGCCGTTTGGGACTAAACAAGCTTCTTGTAGTATGTTTAATGGTTTATTATAATTTTTAATGAGGAGTATACGCCTATACCTAATTGCATTTTCTTTCTTCTTGTTGAAAGCAATTAGAAGAATTATTGAAGCTTTTGTAATTTAATTAATTAATTTTGGGCAAAAGTGTCCTAGTTCATGTGTGATAGGTAAAGCCAACCATCAGGGTTCCAGTGGGTGCTACAAGGAATTAATTTACCACGGTGCTAACAAAGGCAGATTTGATATGCGTAATTATTCAGTGGTTTATATGGGTACCGTATTTTGTTAGCTTCGATTTATATGTCAAAATAACAATTTAAGTTCTAAAAAGTCAAAAATGCATTTTTAATTTAGAAAAATAAGGAATTACAAGAAATAATTTAATTAATTTGTCTTGATCAGACGTTGGTAAATCATTTTGATGGTTTAAGAGCTCAAAATACCATTTTTGACCAAGTTTGATTGAGTCTGACCAAGTTGGTCGACAATCAAATTAATCCAAAATTCATATGATACCTGAATTCCACCTTGTTTTAAGTTTTAACCAAATCCACCATTTAAAGTCAATTATCTAATTTTGAGCAACCCTGATCGAGGCCTAATTAGGTTTTGACCAAAAGTCCAACCATCCCATTGTAATGAATATGTGCTCATGTTAAAAATCATGAAATTTTCTTTAAAATGGTAGTTCACAATCCCAAATCGATGTTGAAATGAATAAGATATTATAAAATACTGAATCTTTGAAAAAAAAGAATTTCAGTTTTGCAAAGTTTGATTCTTGTTTAATCTCGATTAAATTATAATCAAACGGCCCCTAATTAGCCTAAAAGAGGAGTCTTTAGAAAGGCTTCACGATGAACTTCAATTTGGTGTAATTGACGACAAAAACTCCACTTGAATAAAAAGAATTTACCAAAAATTTTAAAGTGGAAGCTTTATGCAGGATCGTGACCTTTTTTCCAAACCTCCAACTCAAGAATCTTGACAATAAAGAAGCATATTTAGAAAATAGGAATCACAACCTTTACAACGACACCTTCCTTGGCCAAAACAGAGATCACCAAGAGGCAAGACTATAAAGTAAGTTCACAAAGTTAGAACAAATTGCACAAAATCCATTTTTCCAACCATGAATGATGGAAAAAGTTGGAACTTTCATGAGTTATGATCAATTATCTATGTCATGAAAAAAACACGGCTGGACAATATCATCTCGGGATTCAAAGAAATACATGCAATACATAGGAAAACGGTCATCCTTTCAAATTTCTGCACATAACCACCATTCTTCCCGCTAGAATATCTTCACGACCACTGTTTTGAATGGAATAAAGCATGTACCTTTGAAAAATAGACTACAAGACATTTCTGATGTCTATAAGAACGCAAAAATTCGAGTTCAGAAAGGCCCTCAAACAGCCGCTCAAAGATAGGACCAGAGAAAGGGAGAAACTCCTATATAGTACTATATAAAAACAAGGTGGGCCCCTACACATAGGGGTGTGTAGCCAACTCACCAACTTGCCAAAACCGACCTGACTCGATACAACCCATTGGTTTGGGTCGGTTTTTAGTGGTTGGTGGATTGGGTTAGGTTATGAAAATTTTTTTAATAGCAGGTCGGGTTGGGTGCGGGTCATAACAATCACAAACCCGCCTAACCCGCCCTGACCCACCTACATATTTAAAATTTAAATTATGTATATATAATTAGAAATATATTATATAATTAATAATGATTTCTCATATTCAACTCTTCTTATCTAAAACTCAATTACCTTGCAAACTCTAACAATCTTATTTCTCTCTCTACCACCTCCCACTCCCACTCTCCTATTCCACTCCTATTTGTTTATAATTGAGTTGGGATACTAGTTCATGTATATTTTGTTTATCAATTGGATATGTTTCGTTTATAATTGAGTTAGAATACTAGTTTATGAATATTTTATTTATCAAATCTAGTGACAGGTGTGATATATATTTTTCCTGCTCAAGTTAATAATAATAGTAATAATTAAAAAAAAAAACTCTCCAACCCATGGGTTCGACCTGACCCAACCTAATCCATATGGGTTGGGTTGGGTTGAGTTGTACCCTTGTGAGGTTGGATTTTTTTTTTTTAACTCGCCAAGGTGGGTTGGGTCAAAAGATCCCCTCAATTCGACCCAACATGACCCATGCACATCCCTACCTACAAATCTATTAATTGGCCCATACAAAAAAAAATTCACATATACCTAGTCCAAAGTTAGTTTTAGTGGTTTGCCCTTTGAAATATGATTGTTGTTGTATGATCAATCAAAAGGTCAAGACACTCATCTCTCAAATCTACATAGAATGATACACTAGCATTTGTGATAAAAAATATTTGATACCATAATTATGTTTCAATTTTACTGGCTAATGATTGGATGTATCCAGAGCATGGAACTATTAGGATTACAGAAGGTATATGGAAGTAATGGCAATAATTAGTTGGGGTTATCTAGCAAATTATGCATATAAAAGGACTAAAACAAAGTTAAAGATATTAGTTACCTTCCAGTCATTTGTCTTTGGTTCAGTAAGCGACTAGAGCAATTATCAAATAATTTCTTTTGTTATGGGTCTTATGCATCATACAAATTTTTTTTTTTTGGTAGCATTCCCTTTGAAATATAACCATTTTTACAATCAGGGACGGAGGCACAGTTGGACCTTAGGGGGTAATGACCCCCCTTAATTTCTTTTTTAAATATTAGTATTACATATGTACTAATTTTAGCTGTTTTGTTTTATAAAATTACACTTTGCCCCCCTTAATAATATCATTGATTCTTTTACGAGTAATGCTATAGTCACAAAATTTTCTATAACATTTTTATAAACTATTGAGGTAGTAAATTCTTTTTGGTTCACATCTAGGTCGACCGCTTATATCACTTTTTAACTTACCAGTAACCACTCACTACATCAGTAATTTGTAAAAAAAAAAATTTGTATTTCTAGCATTTTCCTCCTTTTAAAGGCCATAAAAAATTTATAGATCTAAAATCTAAAAAATATATACAAGCCCAAAAAAATTAGCCCAACAACAAAATTACCAATAGTAAAGCTAACAACAATTAAGCTTAACCAATCAATTTAATCCATAACAAACCTTACTTTTAGTAATGAATTTAAATTAAAAACCTGTAATAACCTGCCAATTTGGATTTGTTGTGAAAATGTTGTGGACATAACACTTCTCTTTTAGTATAGAGTTGGAACGTTCATTTCTTGTTGTTGATAAAATTCAATCTTTATTCATGGAAAAAATTAACAGAACTCCAATCTACCTTATTGATGAAATAAAACTAAACTTGTTCGGTTCTAAGACTTTATGAACTAATGTATTAGAACTTCAATTTGTATATGTTGGCAAACCATGATCAAAATATTTAGTCTAGGTTTAGACTTGCCCAAAGTTTGTTTTAATGTAAGTTTGGAATCGAGTAATTGCAGGAATTTACTGTTCAATTTCTGCAAGGCTCAATCGATCGAAGAATAGACTCGATCGATCGAGAATCGTGTATCAGAAATTTTCTGTAGAATTTTCAAACGCAGCCCAAGCCCATATGACGTGCAGAGTTAAGTGTTTCACTCCTAGTATAAGAGGAAAAACCCTACCTTTGTTTTAGAAGTTTGTGTTGTGTTGTGTGTTTAATTTTTTTGAGATCTGTGAGATGTTTACCTTAGAACACACGCATAGTTCTACCAAGATCAAGATTCACATCAAGAATTGGTAGGTGATTCAGTTGCTGCATAAAGAACTTTCAAGAAGATCTAAAACATTTGAGTAGAGTCTCAAAGTCACAAGTAAGAGAACTTGTGGTTGCTGTAGATCAAGGAAATTAAAAAGTATTCCGTGGACTCGGAGCTATCACGTGGTTGTGGTAGTAAGTTTTCTACACAAGATAGTAATAGGATGTTAGTGGTCTAAGTCTTATTGTTCAAACTTCAATTCTTTCATAGTGGATTTGTTTTTACTTTTAGGATAGCTAAGTTAAATCCTCCCTAGGTTTTTTACCGGTTTGGTTTTCCTGGGTCATCAGATCTTTGTGTTCTTTGCTTTCCACATTATATTTATTTTACACATATTTGTTTGACCTAGACTTAAATAAGAAACTTGTTAATCAACTTGGCTTAATATTAGGTTAAACATATTGTGTTAAGGTGTCTAAAACCTAACAAAACTAAACTAAATAGAACATTTATTAGCTAGCATAGATGTTCATTTAATCAACTTGTAGTTTTCAATTATCTCAACTAATAAAATCTCTAATGATTGAATAAGGGATATGGGGTTTAATTTCCGCCTACACCAAAAATCGATTGGTATCTTGATCTGATCATGATAAAAATTATCATCATGAGTGGATGCCATAAGTTAAAATTCTCTTAAAAAAAAAAAAAAAAAAAAAAAGATGGCACCGAGTGTAAGATTTGGACCACAGTGCCAAGTTTTGAAATTGGCTTTGAATGCACGGAGAGCATACTTCCTTGAATACGAAGGTAAGACTACTTCATGTTGAACTTATCACATTAATTTGTTATTTATAATTGATGTAGTACAAATTATCCAAAAAAAAAAACATTTGACTTTGATCTGTACCGTGTATGCATAACTTTGATCTGTAGGTTTGATAATCTAGCTGATTACTGAAAACCTTGGTAGAAAGTTATGGGGTTACTTTGTTGAGGACATGATACAAATAGATAAAATCTTTTCAGTTATTATTATTTTTAAACTAGTTTATAAGTGCCCTAAGTTTTATCTTGAGATGGTTGAGAATCATCCAAATTTGTGAAATAAACTAGAACGAAAACATGAAATCAGAATGTGTTGTAATGATGTGGAATCATTTTATTAGATAAATAAAAAATGTGTGTGACAAGTTTATGTGGCACTAAACGGAAAGTATGGATAGGGGGCTACTAATAAAATGGAATAGAAGTTTAGGGGGTAAAATCTAAATTCTAGAACTTTAAGGGATAAAATTCAAATTCTAAAACTTTAGGGTAAAAATTTCGAATACTCCTAAACTTTAGGGTGTAAAATTTAAACTCAGAAACTTCAAGGTGTTAAATCCAAACACGCCTAAACTTAAAGAGATAAAATCCAAAATTTGAAATTTAGAGTTTAAAATACAAACACCCAAAACTTTAGGGATGTAGTTTACAATTTAGCATTTATTTATTTATTTTTTGAGAATATGCACCTTCTCATATTTAAAAACTAGAAATAATATTGTTCAGAACCGAATATTATACTGCAGGATATGAGAGCATACTTGGGAGGTTTGAGGTCAGATACAATACTTGATGCATAGTTGTAAATGACTGGGATTCAAAAGTTGGAAAAAAAAGAAAAAGAAAAAGAAACTCTCACTCATTGAATAAAAAAAATTAAAAAAAAAGGTAAAAGATGAAAGTTAAAAAGTAAAAATTAAAAAAAAAAATTATTGTGAAGGAGATGGGGGTAATTGTACTAATCCAAATCCTACTTGGGGAAAAGAAAAACCATGTAGTATCTGAAAGATTCAAATAAGTATATTTGATTGCATAATTGAGGGTCCACTCCAAAGACCAAATCATGGATGGGGTTCATGCTTTTCAGTTTTCACTAGGGACAGAGAGAGAGAGACGACTCTTCGGATTCATTGAACATTCAAATGGCTTAAATGAACCACATGACTTTTGGCCCAAAACAAACGGCTCTTTGCATGCTTTTATGAGTTATGACTGACACATGACTTAAAGCTCAAGACTAGAATATGTTTTATCTAGAATATGTTAAACATTTTAATTTTCTCTATAATATATCTAAAATTTTATTTCCATTTTATGAGTATTTTTCTTTCTTGAAATTTTAAACAATTTGGTGCATCCTTTCACCCAAAAGTATTTGTACGAGCTCGTGCAAAAATTTCTATTTATTTTAGCACAAGTGTTGAGTTATAAATTGACCCTGGTTAATTAATTCAATTACCTAAGTTAATTAATTAGGTCAAACTATATGAAAATCATGAAAGCACTAACAAATCACCAAATAAACTAATATATAGTGGAAATTAAATGATGCGGTGATTTGTTGATGAATAGGAAAAACTCCTCGCAAGGAAAAAACTCCACTGGATGAATTTCAGGTCATCATTTTCAAGAATCCACTAATTAATAATCAAGTGGTTACAAGTATAAGAAATCTCACCACTACCTTGCCTTATCCCAAAATACTAACCTACAATTGAACCTTTACTCTAATCCCTAATTGGATTTGATCTTGTAGAGACTTTTTCCTTTGCACGAATCCCAGTACGTGACTAACTCCAAGCAACTGATTGATTGTTGTTAGCTATAAAATTCTTCACTTCAAAGCACGTTGAAGGTCTAAAAGCACTTTGTTACAAAACCCTAAGGTGCACAAAACGCAGTAACTTCTCATAGAGTGTATGATTTCTCTAATTGAGTTTTTGTGTCTTTGATGAATTTGAAATAAGTCTTTTATATGGTCTAGGGTTGTAGAGAGAGAAACCCTAATCATCCAAGTCATCATCGACCGATTTTCAAATATGATATTTCTGAAATAATAAGTCTTGATAGATCGAGTGTGTGTCAAGTTTCACCATTAATTCTCGATAGATGCTAGTGTCAAGCCTAATGTCGAGAATTATTAAAATTGTTTTTCTTCACTTATTTCTTGGATCAATCTTCATGTCTTTAATAATACCACTTGTTATGTTTGAGCAACATACTTCTTTATACATTAAACCCAACTTAGATCTACCAAATTACAAGTAAAGTGCATTTTGTTAAAAGATAAGCTAATACATAGAAAATATGACCCTAACAATAAGAATCTACTTTTTCTATTTATCATATTCATTTTTTTAAACACTCCATATCAGATTATCTATTTTACATTATATTTTATTAAAATATCATTTTTCTTGATTTTATAAATTGTTTCTCTTTCTTCATACATAACAACCACCATCCACTTTCTTCTTTTATCTTTATACATAAAGAAAGAATAACCATCATCCTTGATATACATCAATCTTTCTTGATTTTTTATTTTTTTTTCTCTTTCTTCACATAAAACAACCACTACTCATTCTCTTCTTTCATCCTCAAGATATAAAAAGAATAATATATTTTTAAATTTATATGGTTACTATAACAAATTTGTAAATTTATACAATTATACACGGATTGATGTGGATCATTTTAAAACAAAAATATTTAAATATATATATATATATATATATATTTTTATTATACACAAACTGACGTGAATGCTTTTATTCTGCCCTTCGCATAATCTAATATTTAATGTTCAAGTTTTAATTTTCTCTGTACAAACTGACTTTTCACTTTTAGTTGCATATAAACGAATCCGCATGTTTACCTTTTGAAGCACCCTCCCAAGTCCCAACCCAATCCCTACGCCACTTACAAGAGAACTTGTTTTGATTTTGTCAAAATCATGGATGTTTCGTATGGTTCTCATGCTTTTATTAGGAATAGAGATAGACGACTTTTGGAACGTTGAAGAATCAAATGGTTTAAATGGACCACATGCCTTCTTTTTTCTTTCTGAATGCGAGTGAAGTGGTGGTATGACTGACACCACTTCAAACGCTCTTTGCATGCTTTTATGAGTTAAGAATGGCACAAGACTTAAAGCACAAAGACCAGAATCTGTCCCAACCCCAAGGTTTCACAAAAGAGAGATAAAAGAAAATTAAGCAAAAAAATAAAAAAAAATTTCTTATTTATTTTATCTTTACCCTTATTTTTTTTTTTTATTAATGCCGCATTCTCTTATTTAAAACATATTTTTTGGTTAAATAAAAAATAGGGGTTTTCGTGTGCACTTAACTACCCATATACTATTCAGCAAAAAAAAAAAAACTACCCATATACTACTTCTCAAAAAAAAAAAAAAAAAAAAAAAAAAACTACCCATATACTTCAAAACTGAATATTATACAGTAGGATATGAGAATATACTTGGAAAAAAGAAAAGCCATGTACTTTCAAATAAGCACATTTTTGACGAGACGCTAGAAGGACGCAATTGGTTGTATAATTGAATTTGGCAGGGTCCTGTCCAAATTATGGATATGTTTCGTTGGGGTTTCATGCTTCTTTTAGGGACAGAGAGAGACAAATATTCGAACAATGAGTGGATTGACTCTTTGAACATTGAACATTCAAATAGTTTATATGAACCGCACAACTTTTGGCCCAAAACAAACGGCTCTTTGCATGCTTATGGGTTATGACTTATGACTGACACATATGACTTAAAGTTCAAAGACCAGAATCTGTTTGACTCCAACATCCAGGATTTTTAGTCTAGGATTTTTCTAATAATAGAACTTTGAAGGTAATGCAATTACTTGTGGATATATATAGTACTATGTACGTTAGACACTTAATTTTCATAAAATAAGAAATAAACTGAACATTTTAATTTTCTCTATAATAATATATTTAAACCTTTATTTTCATTTTATGAGCATTTTGCTTTCTTGAACAATTTGGAGGCATATATCCTTCCACCTAATTTGTACTTCACATACTCTACACGAAGAAGTTTTACATACATATATATTTAAATTAATCTAAAATAGAATTTTATCTTAGGGCAAATTTGTTTCTTTCTAAAATGGGTAAAAATATAATAAACTCATTTATTGTGCAACACAAAGAGCGAGAAATAAGATTTGTATTCGGTCAGGAGACCTTAGTTAGAGCATCTGTACAATCCCTTTTTGTTTTTAAAATATAGAGATGAGAGTAGAGTTGTAAATGAACCAAGTAATTTATGACTAGCTAGCTTGGGCACACTTTCGAGAAAGTATTGTTTATGTTCGTTTGTTTAACAAATTTGTAATATAACTAGTTGCTAATCATGTGATGCACTGTTTATTTTGATTGAAGCTACAATGATTAGTATTCCAAGTAATATTGTGAAATTTGTGCTGAGACTTTCAATTATTTACTCTATGTATTTCATATATATATATATATATATATATATGTGACACTAAATGAGGGATACCAAAAAAAAAAAAAATCTTTGCACCTAATACATAGAAAAGATAAATCTTTACAATATATCAATTGTCTTGTCAATGCCTGCAACAATTATAAACATAGATTAGTCTGAATTGTTTTTCATATTATCTTTGCAATTGGATACCTTTGACTTCTTCAATGTGAAAAGCGATGGGGTGGGCTCTCGATAGAACCAGTTCACACGTAAATTTAAATTGCAGAATTAAATCACCACACAGTTGCAGTCCCTACCGTGTTAGGACTATTTATGCAATTAAAAATCCTTCAACAATTCCATTCTTATCCAGCCCATCAACAACCTGTACGTAACATAAATACTGGGAATTTGGTATCAACAAACTTTAACTTAGCACATGGTTAAGGATACTACAGCAAAATCAACATAGCATACAAGCAAAGCACGAACACTGATTAATTTTAATATTTTTATGTAATTTTAAAAATTTTAGGTTCAGCTGTTCAGAGTTATTATTTTCATGATTTTAAGTGCATTTAATGATTTTCAACTTAAATTAAAGTCATGTTATGGTAGAGTATTAATTACGATCTCCTTTAGCATATTTTTCTCATAAATCATGTTTTTTGGGCTCCAAATTTGTAAGCGAAAATTAAATAACATATTTTAGTTTAATAAAAATTCATATTTTTTTTATAAAATTTTTTGGTGTAATTTAAGAGTTTTTCTTGTAGATTCAAGGATTTTTTTTTTTTTTTTGAGACTTTATTCTTGCATAAAAAATTTATCTTCCATTTTATTTTTTACGTTTGCTATTCTTATAGTTTGCTGAAGCAATAGCATATATATATATATATATATATATGTGTGTGTGCGCGCGCGCGCGCGCGCGCGCGTGTGTGTATGTATGTATATGTATATATATATTTGCATTCAAAGATCCTTATATCATTCAATCATGGGTTCTAAATAGAACAAAAATGCCTACTACCTAGTAGTTTTGATGGTCAACCACTAACGTGGTATATCTTATTTCTAACACCTTAGTAAACCCTAGAAAGAGATTGGACGTGAGATGCTTACAGATCTCAATCTTCAATCGTAGGATTGGTTAATACCTTTCGGAGTCTATTGACTTGACTTGGAATTCTTTCTAATCTTATTCCTTTATTTTCTCAATCATGTTATGAAATTTTTTTGGACTTTTTCAAATTGTAATAATCAGGGGCGGCTCCATGATTTTTGTTCAGGGGGGTCAATAAGAAACTTGAGTAGAAGATAAATTTTGAGTAAGAGATGAATCTTGCAGCCTACGGAGTTTACTTATTACAAATTTGTCCATAGTTCTAGCAAAAGAATAAAAAATAAACTATGCGATCATTTGACATATTTTTTTCTAATGTAATAAACATATTAATTATTGTTGTTAATTGATTTTTTTTTTTGCAATTTTTTAATTTATAAGTTTACAATTATTTAAATATTTTATATTTTTATTGTCTTTTAGTGTTAATGTATTGACCCACCCATGTAGCCAACAACTACTCACAAGTCACAAATTCAGTCAAATAGTAAAAGTGCAAAAGACAAACTCAATTATGACTACACATAGATTCATAGAAACTACAGTAACAGTGACTACACAATCAGACACATATATGGCTAAAAAGAGTCAAAACTCAATTAAAAAATACAAAACACTATAACCCATATACACCATATGGCAAGACATCAAACATGTGAGTAAGAGGTGGAGCTTCAAAGAAGACACATGAACAGAGATAAAGACAAAGCAAAAACACACTCACAGTGAGAGAGAGAGAGATATGGTGGCGGCGATTAAGAACATAGATTGTCAAAACCAAATCCAAGCGGCATATCAAGCGGCAATTAAGTGGCAGCGGCGGCAGATCATGGGGCTAAGCAGTGGCAAATTTTGTGTGTAAAGCATAGGCAACCTTTTTCCTTTGGGTTTGGAGAGTGAAGAAAGATAGTGGGAGTTTTTGAGGCTACACAGCGGCAACTATTAGGTTTTATTTGGCCTTATTTTTATGATTTTTCAAATTTTTATTTATGGGCTTTGTATTTTTGAAATTAAAGACCGAAATTTTCTATTGGACTTTTTTTTTTTTTTTTTTTCTTCAGAGTTTAAGCTAGGCTTTAATTAAAAAGGGTCAGGTTTGAAGGTGAGGGTGTGCAAATTTGTATTGTTAGGGGTTCAAAACAATTTTTAATAAAAATATTATATATATATATATATATATATAAAATTTCGGGTTAGAGGGTTCATTTGAACCCCTGACTACAACGTAGAGCCACCCCTAGTAATAATGTACATCAACACATTGCAATTAACTCATGAAGATTAGAAAATTACGTATAATATTCATTGAATTACAATTTCACATGTCTATCCTTCTACCATACTATATTCCCCGTAAGCCACTAAGACAATTAAAATCATTGCCAAGTCCTTAGCTTATGTAATACTTAATTTCTTGAATTCATTATACGTATGAAATTTATTTTTACTCATTATATATATAACTCAACATATAATATAGCATATAAGGACACAACTTAACCCAAAAGTTCGAACTTATGAGTTTAAGTTCGACTATGTTATATTAATTACATATTTTTCTCATTATTATTTAATGTGGGACTTCATTCCCACTTGCATTTTGATTATAATTTTTTTTTTCTTCAGTTCTTTCTCAATTGGATAGCTCAAAGTTACATGCTTCGAGGGATTAAGATATATGTATGGCACCTTATACAATACTTTTCAATGACTAGGATAAGACTTGAAAAGAGCAAATATTCAATAAATCGAAGAAAAAAAAGTTAAAAAAAAGTTAAAAAAAAAAAGTAAAAGAGTAAAGGTTAAAAAGTGAAAAGGGCACTCTCAAAAAAAAAAAAAAAAAAAAAAAAAAAAAAAAAAAAAAGGGGTGAAAAGGGAAAAATATTTTGTGATAGGGAAGAATGGTATTGTATCAGGTGATCTCAATCCCTGAGCTCTGAGCTGAAGACCTGTTATTCTTTGGTGGTACTGTGTACTAACTTCAGAGTCTTCACTTGGGGACATTGGATTGGAACTCCGCTGGTCCACTATCACTGTGTTTCCTCTTTCTTTCCTAAATGTTTCAAACGCTTCTACTTTATTTTTTTATAAGACAAAACTTTCAACTTTATTGACTTCTAGTCACCCAAATAAATATCGAACCTTTTGGAACAAAGTTTACACAAAATCTTCAGCAAGATAAATTAGGCAAGGTCCCGCTCACCCCGACCCATACGCTAAGTCGGTGACCAAGTCCATTTCTTACGGACGTAACATCTTTTCTATCCTGCTGCTTCATCTTATTTCCATATATTGGGAGAATGTGATGACTCTTTTTTATTTATTTTTGAGTTAAGCGATATAATTGTCCATTCATTCCAATTTAGGGTTTTCTACATTTGTTCATAAATTTTATGCATTTGCAAATTACTGATAAAGTCAGAAGTTTCATGAGCTAGCTCTAAAATATGAACACTAATAACTTATATTGAAATCATATGTTTGTATATAGATTTATTCCTATCTTGGAGCTAGCTTCATGAAGCTCCTAATTGTATCAGCAGTTTACAAATGCATAAAATTTATAGATAAACATGTAAGCCTCAAATTCGGAAGACTGGACAATAATAAAACTTAACTCAAAAAAATAAGAAAGAACCTCATTTATGATGAGGCTATTTTTTTTTTTTTTTTTTAACAAAATATCACAACACCAAATATCATAAATAACTAAACATGAATTTATGAAATTGGCCAGAATTAATGTTACTAAAACTATTTAATAGGCAACCACTTTAATTAAAAACGCCTACTGGCAACCATAATAATGAAAGTAAAATACAAATTCTATGAATTCAATGAAAAAAATACACTCTTAATCTGTATATTAGTTTTTTTTTTTTTTTTTTTTGTTACTTTATCCCAAAAAAAAAAATAAATAAATAACTAACGTTATACAAAAAACAATTAACATTGTGTAAATTATATTTTTTCAGTTTACATTAATTTTACATTAGTTTTTTTTTTTTTAACTTTTCCCAAAAAGAAAAAAATAATTATTGTTAAAAAAAAACAAAAAAAAAACAATTAACGTCATATAAATTAGACTATTTTAGTTTATAATAATACAAATTAGCTATATTTTGTTTATAAAAAAAATTAGAACAATTATAATATTATTATTATGAAAATGATGGTGTAGCCTCTAAAGGATTGAATACTTTAAGGCTCTTCTATTCTTTTTCTCTAAAGGACAAAACTTTTCATGTATAATAATAAGATAAAAATTATTGTTTTATTACATTCTAGTCTATAGCCTACCCTTGCAAGTTGCAGCTTAAAATCTAAAAAAGTACAAACAACTTGATTACATGCAAGTAGATCTTTTATCTGCCTTTTTCATCTATTTTGTTACCCTCATTTATTTATGCTATTTTTTTTTTTCTTTTTGAGAGTGTTGAAGGTCACTTTTTCAACCCGAATAGAAAGAAGGAAGCCCAACCTAGCAACATGGGCAGTAGAGAAATGGCAAACATAGAGTAAAACCATTAAGCCTAAAGCGGTAGGAATAATAGATCACAGGCCCATAATAAGAACAAATGGGCCTAAAAGGCCCGGAAAAAGAGAAATGGCACCCATGGGCAGTGTATGGTATGTAAAAGTGAGAATGGGCCACGGCAGGCCTAAAGCAATGTAAACAAAGAAAGTAAGGGATTAATGGCAAGCCCATGAACCCCAATGATGAGAATAAGGAAATTGGGCTGGGGAAGCCCAATGAAGTTAGTAAAAGCCCATGGGAACGCAGAGTTAGTAATCGGACCAAGCAAGTCCAAAGAAAGTAAATGGGTCGGAAAGGCCCGAGAGAAAAACAAAAGGGACACTAGAGCCCATAAGAAAGAAAGAAAAAAAAAAAAAAAAAAAAAAAAAAAAAAAAAAAAAAAACACCAGTGGCCACGTTAAGCCACTGGGGGAAAGGATGGAATGGCAGGCCCAAAAGAGGCCCCGCAGGAGTAAGCCATTACGGCAGGAATAATAAGTAATGTGACAGGAAGTCAAGTAAGTTAAGAAGTGGGCTGAAAGAAAATGCAAAACCTAGTACCAAATGAAGCCCAGTCCTTAAGGAAGCGGGAAATCAAAGTAGCAACTCATAAAAAGCCAGAAATGAACGGCAGGCTATGCAGGCAAAGTCTCCAGGCCACTGCGGACGGATGAGCAGTAGGCAAACTTCAGACACATACGAACAGGAGGCACGCGCAAGACCCAAGCACCACCAGCCTGTACCCAGCCAATACGAGACATGGTGAGGTCATGGGTCAGAGAATAATAAGTAATGTGGCAGGAAGTCAAGTAAGTTAAGAAGTCGGCTGAAAGAAAATGCAAAGCCCAGTACCAAATGAAGCCCAGTCCTTAAGGAAGCGGGAAATCAAAGTAGCAACTCATAAAAAACCAGAAATGAACGGCAAGCTGTGCAGGCAAAGTCTCCAGGCCACGGTGGACGGATGAGCAGCAGGCAGACTTCAGACACATACGGACAGGAGGCACGCGCAAGACCCAGGCACCACCAGCCTGTACCCAGCCAATACGAGATATGGTGAGGTCATGGGTCAGAGGTAAGAGGGCATGGTTTGGTAGTGGGGAGAGGTGAAAACCTGTTTTGGGGTTCCTGCTCAAGTTCTTTTGGGAGATACGTCTTGCTGGGATGACATACCTCCGAAAAGAGGCAAGGCTTAGTTGGAACCACTAGGTGCATGCCATGAGGGAGAGAGAGAGAGAGAGAGAGAGAGAGAGAGAGAGAGAAAGAGAGAGAAATAGCATCACGGCAAGAAGAGGAGCCACGGTAAACTAACAGACAAAATAGTTATCTTTGTTTGATGGCTCGCAAAACGGAACAGTATTGGTCGGCGAGTATACCTAGAACAGACAAAGGTGGTTAAGGGGTAGAATAGTAAAATCCGGTTATGGCAGGCACTATAAAAAGGGGTCATTTGCCGTGAACAGAGAGGGGGGCAACAACAGAACAACAACAGAGAAAAACAGAGAGGAAAACACCATACTAAAAGAAATTACGATGGTGAAAATCACAAAGGAAAGACGAAGGGAACCTGGGGGGAAAAGAAAGAAAGAAAAGATAAAAGAGAGAAAATAGAAAGGAAAGCGAAAGTTAGCGGCATGCACCGATAGGTTTCTTCCCCTCTCTCCCTCTCTAATCCTTGCTCTCTTTCGTGAATGATTGTCCTGGGCATTATCCATTCAGGTCCGCTTTCCTCAAATCCATTAATTTCCACAATAGGATTCTTTTCCTCAAAGGTTAATCGTGTTGAGAGGAGGTGTTCTTCCTCTTTAGCTTTGCTCCCGCGAACTAAAACTGGATTTAGTTTCTTTATATTTTGATTAACCCTTTGATCATCTGCCCCTCTCATTTTATTTACAGAAGTCGTTAATATTACTGTGATTAAGGATTACTTGGTCATTCTCTGTTGAAAAGCCATCTGGTCATTCCAGAATAACTGGTTTTGTTTTTTAATTGTATCTGTCTACCACAAGCTTTTCTAAAACAGCTCTGCCTGTCGTAAGCACACTTTTGGCTGACGAGGTATAGTTTATGTACAAGCCGGCCAAAGTGAGTTCTAGTTAGACCAGTCTCGACTCCCGTAACCCAGAACATTTGGGCCTACTATCACGAAAGGGCAGCCCAGCCCAACATAACAAAAAAGGCCCCCACAGAGAGATTATTTAAGAGAAGTGATATACTGATATCATGATACAATGACTAATACAAACATCAACCTAAAGAAATTTCCGTAACTTAATACAAGATAATCATTCATGGAAATAAAGAAGGAAAATCCATCAACCTAAGTATAAAATGTGTGAGAGCTCTCACACATTTTATTTTTAATTGAAAATTTCAACACTCTCATAACTTAATACAATAACTAATACAACATCAACGATGTCAAGGTACATAATATCACACATTTAAAAGTTTTTTTTTTTTTTTTAAGTAAACAGTAATACTTATTAGAACACACACGTAATACTAGTATTTTTAAACCGGATTTATAATACATTACATAACCAAAGTACAACTATAAAAGAGTCTATCATTTGTAGTTGTAGACTGGGGTTATAAACACAAAAATAGTAATACTAGTATTTTTAAATTGGTTTTATAATACATTACATAATTAGAGTACAACTACAAAAAAGGCTTATCATTTGTAGTTGTAGACTGAGAGTATAAATAGCAGACATTAGACACACACAACCAATGTGAGATAAACATCCCTATTTTATTTTTTTTCTTGAGTAAATAGTAATACTTATTATAACACACACAAAAATAGTAATACTAATGCTATTAAAACCCCAGAAATGAGCACGTAGAACTCATAGGCGTTAAATAACATAAAAAAATCTAATTTTTTAAAGGTTTTTACTATAAACAATCTATATAAAAGAAATAGCGATATAACACTTTTGAGATTGCCTTCAATCCATTAGTAAGCTCTTGATTTTTTTACATTTTGCTAGCTTTTCACCATGAACTTCGTGCTAGCTTTTCCCCAAAGCTAGCATCTGTGATATCAGGAAGATTTATTTAAAAAAAAAAAAAAATCAGAACTTGTTATCAACCAAATATCTTTTTCCTAATCAATTAAATTCTTAAAGATTTTGTAAAGAGAAAGAAGGAAAACTCACCTATCATCACAATTGCTTACCCTAAATACATTCGAATGATAGTAGAAAAAAGATGCTAAATCAATCTTACAAAATTCAATTTGACATGAATGGAAAAAAAAAAAAAAAAATCTTCAAAATCAAAAATTGAAATTTCAATAAATACAAAAATAAAAATAAGCTATGTGAAAAAAAAAATGAAAAAGAAAAAAAAAAAAGGCACCTTGAAAGTCCTAACTCAGACAAAAGAAACGGTTTTTTAAATTAACAAATCTAAGATTCAATCACCATAAAATCCAGCTAAACCAAGAATTTTGCTATTTTTTTTTACGTGCAATACCTTACTTTTTTTTTTTTTTTTTTTTTCTTTTTAAACATGTAGTAATATAATTTAGATAAAACAAAAAGTATTAGTTGAAGATTTTGGATTGTAATCAAATTGATATTATTTATCAACTAAATTATAATAAGAAAAGTATTAGATGAAGAATTTAGATTATAATCAAATTAAGATTTTTATCAACTTAGAAATTATAGGAGAAGAAGGTAAGAAAAAAAAAATTATATCTATTTTTTTCAAATCTAAAAAAATTTCTGCAATTTGGAAAACCACTTAGGATTAGATAGAGAATTTGGATTGTAATCAAATTAAAATTTTTATAAACTTAAAAATTATAGTAGAAGTATATAAGAGCAAAATATAAATTTATATTTAATTTTTTTTTTAAATCTAAAAACTTTCTGCAATTTGGTGAAGTCAATTAGCGTAACCATGACTTTTAAGTTCAACTTTTATTGTATAGTATATGATATGATATAGATTATTGTTTTAAAAACCGAACCAAACTAACCTATCGAACTTGTTCAACTAGGAATGAGGAACTAATCCAATCAGGTGAAAACCCCTAAAACAGACTAAAATCGGTAAAACACTGTTCAAAGACTGGAAACTAGGAACATAAGCGGTTCATTGACCCGATTGGTTATAAAAACCATGATATAAATAACATATTTGGAACCTTTTTTTTTTAAAAAAAATATTTAAATTTCAACATATTTGGTATCAAAGTAGTTTGTGTTAGGATTTGTGCCCTTAAATCCTATTGAGTGATGCTATGTATGATATTAAGTTTGACATAGTGTATGACATTATGTATGACTTAATATTGTGTTTAATAAATTTGTTTTATTATTATCTGAAATAGTGGTAACTTGAACATTCAGGCATTATCATTTAGTCCATGAGATGCATTGTATGTGATTTATGTGAAAAGTCACAGAAGACATAAATCACAAGTTCTTTGTAAACTCAGAATTATAGTTTGTAGTCGGTGATGAAATTGGGCATTTCATCTGTGAAGACTATAACACGTCAATCACGATGATTTGTCTTGATCATGGAAGTGGAGACTTTTGGTTGATGTGTTAATATGTTTTAAGAGTTAAGACATATCCCATGACTTGTATTTGCATGAACTCTTAATCCTGAGAGAATAATGAACTTGATCATGAGGTGTAGGTTGCTTTGATATATTAGGAGTGAGATCTAAAGTAATGGTCAAAACCTCAGTATGTTGGGCAGCCACATTAAGTGTTGATGGAACATGTATTCTCAAAATGGAATTCATAGTCTCTTAACGGAGATATAAAGTATTCCCTTGAGATAAGTTTAATGAGTTCGTTATTCAGAGAATTAGGCCTAACTACTTTAGTAAGACTAAAGTATATATTTATGGAATAGGATTTCATAAATATATAATGAATAACATTAAATGATTAAACTGGGTACTCAAGGATCAAAATGTAGTAATTTACGAAGTGGCAGTCTACTTCAATGACTTCGTATTACTACGAATATTTTATGAAGGGGTTGCATGTATAATAAAGTCTTGGGATATAATATATAGATAAGACCTAGAGTGCAACTATATTTATATAGTGGTATTAATTATAGTTAATGGTAACTTTGGACTTGTCAAGAGTTGACAGAAAAGCCCAAGGCCCATTGGAGCTAGTGTCTTATTGGTCCCTTTTGGTCCCACTCCAAGCCACACACTTAAGCCCAATTGGTAAGGCCCAAAAGGCCAGCCCGATTAGATATATTGGTTAGATACAAAGGGAAAAAGGTACAGAATTTTATGGGTAAGAAAAACATCATTGTAATGGTGTGAAAGTGAGTGAAAGTCACTCTCTAATAATCCCTTTGTTACCAATTGAGAGACCACACATCTTGGGCGTTAGTGGAATTGGAGTGAAGATTAAAAGTATTCCCAAGTGCTTCAATCTTCAGTTTTGGAATTCACCGCTTCAAGGTACGATCTCTTGTTCTCAAATTCTGAAATTTACTTTATGCATGTTATCAATATCGAATGAAGTAGATCCGTTTCAAAACTTACTTTTCTGCTGCGTTCATCTTTAATTCCATCAAATGGTATCAGAGCAGTCTTCAATTTCGTATTGTATAACATGTTTTGTGAGTTTTAGAATTAGAGATGATAGTTTCATATTGTTAGAAGATTATGTTTCTTAATTTTCTGCATGTTGTTGAAACTATGTTTTGATGAAGACTGAAATTGATGTTATGATGTTGTTTAAATTTAAATTTAAGTATGTTAAATTGAATCTTAAGGCATTAGCATCAATGAATTTCAGTTTTGACATCAAACTCTGTCTGTAATGTTCATATGTTGAATGTTCGTTCATGAAAAACGGAGAAAACTGCCTTAGGAAAAATTCTGGAAATTTGAAATTCGCGATTTTCGATCGATCGAATGAGACAGTGACCAGATTTTCTAGATCAATTGATTTTCGATTGCTAGTCGATCAATCGAATTTGTTTTTTGATCGATCGAGAGGCGATCGAGTATCAATCGAAAGAGTTAGATGATCAAGTTCGAATTTCTTAATTTTTTCAATCGATCGAAGGGCATTTTCGATCGATCGAAAGAAAGAAAATCAGAAATTTTTCTAAGTGTTTTCACATGTTAAAAGAGTAAGACTATGTGTAATTAGATTATGCATGTTTCAAAACTAAAAACCTTTCTTTTAAAACATCTAGTGGGAGAGAGATACAAGGGTTGTATCTCACGGCCTCCATTGTTGGTTTAAAGTAGTGTGATTAAGTACCTCGCCTTGGCGTGTATGCCTTACTCCCTTCGGAGGGTGTTTGATTCATGGTACTACAGGTTAAAATTCTTAGGGATAGATGAAATGTGTTTTTACACTGAGAATGACCACGCTTCCGTGGAGTTACTTGGTTATTCACATTGATTCTAGGCAATGGTGTACACTAGACTAAGTGTAATGTTAACCTCCCTTCGGAGCTATGTCATTATTACTTAGAGGCTGAAGGGAAAACGACAAATTATTTTTGTTTGGTAAGAGTTACCATGATAGCATTAATAATGAGAAAGTTTCTCACCTAATCATAGTGATTGGTATGACCTCGCTTTCAAGGAATATTAATTGTGGGATTGGGTTGTCGTTGCATATATTATATTATGGTTTTATTAAGGTTCCATACTATATGTTTATATGCTAAATTGATAATATCCAATTTATTGATTATATTCATGTTTATTGTTTTCAGATTTAGAACATGGCATCATTTAGTCCACTTGTAACTATTCTTAATCAAAACAAACTGACTAGATCCAACTATGTTGACTGGAAAAGAAATCTGGACATTGTTCTTACTGCTGAAGAGCATAAGTATGTTCTTACTAAACCATGTCCTAGCTTTCCTTCATTAGATGCACATCCTAAGGTAAAATAACGATATGATCGTTGGTAGAAATCTAATGAGATGGCCAAGTGCTACATCCTAGCATCTATCTCAAATGTTCCACAGCATCAAATGCAGGATGTAGAACTAGCTTCAAATATCATGCAAAGTTTGAAGGAGATGTTTGGTGAGCAAGGCCATTCTGCAAGGCAAGAGACCATGAGGCAAATTTATAATACCAAAATGGCTGAAGGTACTTCAGTGAGAGAGCATTGTCTTACAATGATCTCTAATCTGAATACATTGGAAGTTTTAGGTGCCGATATAGATGGAGAATCCCAAGTGGATATGATACTCCAGTCGCTACCAGAATCATTCAAGGAATTCAAACTGAACTATAATATGAACAAAAAGATTTATACCTTGTCTGAATTAATGAATGAATTGGTAGCGGCAGAAGGTATTCTTGGTACTTCCAATGTTGAAGCCAATATTGGTGAAGCTTCTACTTCTCAACCTAAGTCGAAAGGCAAGGGTAAGAAGAAGAAGAAGAAGAAGAAGAAGGACTTCACAAAACAAGAGGGTAAATAAATTGCCTTAGGGGTTGCTGATAAAGGAAAGAAGATCAAAGGAAAGTGTTTCCATTGTGGTGAGAAAGGACATTGGAAGAGGAATTGTCCAGTATTCAAGGCTGCCAAGAATAAATGTATGAATAATACATTCCTTCTTGAAATATGTTTGGTACAGAATCTCACGGATTCCTGGTGTGTGGATTCATGTTGTACTAATCATATCTGCAATTCTTTGCAGGGGTTTCAGGAGACCAGAAAGCTTAAAGAAGGGGAGTTGTTTCTTACTTTGGCTGATGGGAGCAGGATTCCAGTTGTAGCTGTTGGTGTTTATAATTTATGTTTTTTATCTAGAGTTCTGATATTAGAAGGCTGTTTATATGTACCTAATGTTCGTATGAATTTAAGCGGCAGAAGGTATTCTTGGTACTTCCAATGTTGAAGCCAATATTGGTGAAGCTTCTACTTCTCAACCTAAGTCGAAAGGCAAGGGTAAGAAGAAGAAGAAGAAGAAGGACTTCACAAAACAAGAGGGTAAACAAATTGCCTTAGGGGTTGCTGATAAAGGAAAGAAGATCAAAGGAAAGTGTTTCCATTGTGGTGAGAAAGGACATTGGAAGAGGAATTGTCCAGTATTCAAGGCTGCCAAGAATAAATGTATGAATAATACATTCCTTCTTGAAATATGTTTGGTACAGAATCCCACGGATTCCTGGTGTGTGGATTCATGTTGAACTAATCATATCTGCAATTCTTTGCAGGGGTTTCAGGAGACTAGAAAGCTTAAAGAAGGGGAGTAGTTTCTTACTTTGGCTGATGGGAGCAGGATTCCAGTTGTAGCTGTTGGTGTTTATAATTTATGTTTTTTATCTAGAGTTCTGATATTAGAAGACTGTTTATATGTACCTAATGTTCGTATGAATTTAATTTCTGCTACTTACTTAGGTAAACATGGATATTGTGTTATCCTGAAAGACAATGTTGTAATAAAGAAGGGTAAAGTGTTTATCTGTTCTGGCAATATTGTGGATGGTCTTTATATTTTAACTCCTAATAAGCATGAATTATATAATTCTGAATTAGATAATGACTCTCATTTAAAATCATTAAAGAGAAAATTTCCTTCTACTAGTGATGCATATCTTTGGCACTTGCGTTTGGGGTCATATTAATTCAAATAGGATTCAAAGACTGATCAAAGATGGACTCTTAGAGCCCATGGACTTTGATGAATTTCCAGTTTATGAATCTTGTTTGGAAGGTAAAATGACCAAACGACCTTTTAATGCAAAAGGTAGAAGAGTCCAAGATTTGCTAGAGCTAGTGCATTCTGATGTTTGTGGTCCTATGTCAATCCAAGCAAGAGGTGGCTATGAGTATTTCATTACTTTTACTGATGATTACT
Source organism: Quercus glauca (assembly GCA_023736055.1). NCBI lineage: Eukaryota > Viridiplantae > Streptophyta > Magnoliopsida > Fagales > Fagaceae > Quercus > Quercus glauca. Next base: position 26,036,967 of record CM043319.1, on the reverse strand, counting down.
TAAGATATGGTTATGTGTACCTAATGAGACGGAAGTCTGAAACCTTTGAAAAGTTCAAAGAGTTTAGGGCTGAAGTTGAGAATCAATTAGGTAAACGCATAAAAGCCATTCGATCTGATCGTGGTGGTGAATACCTTCTTGGAGATTTCAAGGATTACTTATCTCAAAATGGGATTGTATCCCAATTGGCTGCACCTGGAACTCCTCAACAGAATGGTGTAGCAGAAAGAAGGAATAGGACTCTTTTAGAAATGGTTAGGTCCATGATGAGTTACTCAACTTTACCGATTTCCGTTTGGGGTTATGCCTTAAATACAGCAACACATCTTTTGAATTTAGTCTCATCAAAATCTGTTCCCAAAACACCCATGGAATTGCGGAGTGGGTGTAAGCCTAGCATGAAATATCTCCACATTTGGGGTTGTCCTGCACATGTGTTAAAATGGAAGCCTGATAAATTGGAACCAAAATCAAAAGTGTGTTTGCTTGTAGGTTATCCAAAAGAAACTAGGGGTTATTTATTCTATAGTCATAAAGATAACAAAGTTTTTGTTAGTACAAATGCTAAATTCTTAGAAAATGACTATATGAATAATTTTACTCCTAGAAGTAGAGTTGTGTTGGCTGAAATGGATGAACCTGTAAATGAACAACCAATAGATGAAACTAGGGATGATGTGGCTGTATTAAATATACCACAAGATACTACTCATGACATGTCTAGTACTAAGGTGCCTCGTCGTAGTGGGAGAATTGTTCGGCCTCCTATAAGATTCATAGGTTTGGGAGAAACTTATGAAGCTATCTCAAAAGAGGTTGAATCGGATCCCTACACATATGATGAAGCAATAAATGATATAGATGCACATCATTGGGTCCAAGCTATGAAATCTGAATTAGATTCCATGTATTCCAATCAAGTTTGGGATCTTGTAAAGGCGCCTAACGGCGTTAAACCTGTTGGTTGCAAATGGGTTTACAAGAGAAAGAGAGGGATAGATGGAAAAGTTGAAACCTTTAAAGCAAGGCTAGTGGCGAAAAGGTATACTAAAAAAGAAGGTATTGATTATGATTAAACATTTTCTCCAGTAGCAATGCTTAAATCTATCAGAATTCTCTTATCCATTGCTGCTCATTTTGATTATGAGATTTGGCAAATGGATGTCAAAACTGCATTTCTTAATGGCAATCTTGAAGAGGAAATCTATATGATGTAACCGGAAAGTTTCATAGCAAAGAACCAAGAGCATATGGTATGCAAATTGCAAAGGTCCATTTATGGACTTAAGCAAGCATCTAGGTCATGGAACATCAGATTTGATCAAGCAATCAAGACATTTGGTTTTGAACAAAATCTTGATGAACCATGTGTGTACAAAAGACATCAAGATAAAGTAGTAATGTTCCTAGTGCTTTATGTTGATGATATTCTACTCATTGGAAATGATGTAGGGGTAATGTCATCTGTAAAGGTTTGGTTGTCAAGCCAATTTGATATGAAGGACTTGGGTGAGGCTAACTTTATTCTAGGGATCAAGCTTTGGCGAGATCGCAAGAATAAGATGTTAGGCTTATCACAAGCTGGATATATAGATAAGGTTCTAGAACGGTTTAGCATGCAAAACTCCAAGAAAGGATTGCTTCCTTTCAGACATGGAGTTCCACTGTCTGATGACCAAAGGCCTAAGACTCAAGAGGAAGTAGATATGATGAGACAAGTTCCTTATACTTCTGCAGTAGGAAGTCTCATGTATGCCATGCTTTGTACTAGACCAGATATCTGTTATTCAGTTGGCATGGTCAGCCGATATCAATCAAATCCAGGACAAAAACATTGGCAAGCTGTAAAACATATTCTCAAGTATCTACGAAGAACAAGAGATTATATGCTTGTTTACCATTGTGAGGATTTAATTCCCATTGGCTATACAGATTCAGATTTTCAATCGGATCTAGATTTCAGAAAATCCACTTCAGGATGTGTTTTCACCTTGGGAGGTGGAGCCATTAGTTGGCGGAGTATTAAGCAATCTTGTATTGCAGACTCCACCATGGAGGTAGAATATGTTGCTGCTTGTGAAGCAGCAAAGGAAGCTGTATGGCTCAAGAAGTTCATTTCTGACATTGGTGTAATAAGAATGGAGCAAGTTCCAATCACATTTTTTTGTGATAACAGTGGAGCAGTTGCACAATCTAAAGATCCAAGGTAGGGGTGTGCAAAAAAACCGAAGAACCGAAAAAACCGATTCAAACCGACCGAACCGACGTAAAAATTTTGGTTCGGTTTCGGTTCGGTTCGGTTTTGGTTTTATTAAATAAAAAACCGAAAAGTTCGATTCGGTTTTCGGTTTCAAATTTTAAAAAACCGAACCGACCGAACCGAACCGAAATATATTATTATATTATAATTTATATTAAATATATAATATTTTGTTTTTGTAAATATTTGGTTGTATCTGAATTGGCTCTGGCAGCTTTGCGTGTGGAAGCTTTACGTGTGGCAGTGGGCCTTTGGCAGCTTTTGCGTGTGGCAGTGGGCTTCCAGCTTTCCATCATTTCATATAATAAAACTAATAAAACTATTCAGCCTTAAGTCAGTTCAGTGATTTACAATTCAGAGATTCAACGTTCAAGATTTCAAAATTCAAAAAAATGATCCGGCTTAACTTATATAAACATAGAATTTTAAATCTAATTAAACTAATTTTTATCTTTGAAAGTTAATTAAACTAATTAAACTAAAACTAATTAAGAGTATAAAACCAAAATTGGAAAACCTTACCCGGCCCACACTTTCAGTTTCATTCTCACTCACACTTTCAAGTTTCAACTTTCAACTCTCTCTAGTCTCTACGGTTCAGACTTCAGAGTTCAGCCTCTACTCCAGTCCTTTACTCTCACGCTAAGTCACCCTCTGCCGCCGCCTCCACACCTCACCCTCCCCACCCTCCACACGCCAACCTACCCTACATACCCGACCACACTTTTTAGTTTCACTCTCACACTTTCCCTTCTCTCTCACGTTCAGACTTCAGCCTCCAGTCCACAGTCCGTACCTCTCACGCCGAATCACTCTCTGCCGCCACCTCCACACGCCACCCTCCCCACGCCGGCTTGATCATCGGCTTCATATCTCACGGTGAGTCTCTGTTTTGATAATCTCGATTCCCTCTGAGCCTCTCTCTATTTTGTGTTTTAAGTTTTGAAAATAGTGAATCTTTGTTTTGTAGAAATAATATAACATCAAGATGTTTATTTTTTCAAGTTTTAATGTTTTATATGCAAATAAAGTTAGGGACTTAAGGTTTTTAAAAAATTGATAATCCATGTGCCTGGCTGCTTGTATTAGTTGGTTTCATTCTAAAAAAGACTTGATTGAGCAAAAAAGGGCCATAAAATAAGAGGCTTTAATACTGGCTTAAAAAAAAAAGCCCAAACAGAAAATTTTTGACAAAAAAACGAGAGGCCCAACTGGCCCAAACTCCAGGCCCAAAAACCGAAACCGACCGAAACCGAAATAAACCGAAACCGACGGTTTTTCACCTATTTCGGTCGGTTTCGGTTGAGATTTTTAAAAACCGAAAATTTCGGTTTCGGTTGACCAGATAGAAAAAAACCGACCGAACCGAACCGATTACAGCCCTAATCCAAGGAATCACAAGAAAGGAAAGCACATTGAGAGGAAGTACCATATCATTCGAGATATTGTTGCTCGTGGAGATGTGGTGGTAGCAAAGATTGAAAGTGCAAATAATCTAGCAGATCCATTTACCAAAGTCTTGCCTCAAAGGACTTTCGAGTCACATTTGGAGGGAATGGGAGTTAGATTAGTGCACAATAGTCTTTAGGGCAAGTTGGAGATTGTTAGGATTAGTGCCCTTAAATCCTATTGAGTGATGCTATGTATAATATTAAGTTTGACATTGTGTATGACATTATGTATGACTTAATATTGTGTTTAATAAATTTGTTTTATTATTATCTGAAATAGTGGTAACTTAAATATTCATGCATTATCATTTAGTCCATGAGATGCATTGTATGTGATTTATGTGAAAAGTCACAGACGACATAAATCACAAGTTCTTTGTAAACTCAGAATTATAGTTTGTAGTCGGTGATGAAATTGAGCATTTCATCTGCGAAGATTATAACACGTCAATCACGATGATCTGTCTTGATCATGGAAGTGGACACTTCTGGTTGATGTGTTAATATGTTTTAAGAGTTAAGACATATTGAATTGGATCGCTGTGAAATTTATTATTTGCCTAAGGACTGTCAAATGAATAATAAATCCCATGACTTGTATTTGCATGAACTCTTAATCCTGAGAGAATAATGAACTTGATCATGAGGTGTAGGTTGCTTTGATATATTAGGAGTGAGATCTAAAGTAATGGTCAAAACCTCAGTATGTTAGGCAGCCACATTAAGTGTTGATGGAACATGTATTCTCAAGATGAAATTCATAGTCTCTTAACGGAGATATAAGGTATTCCCTTGAGATAAGTTTAATGAGTTTGTTATTCAGAGAGTTAGGCCTAACCACTTTAGTAAGACTAAAGTATATATTTATGGAATAGGATTTCATAAATATATAATGAATAACATTAAAGGATTAAACCGGATACTCAAGGATCAAGATGTAGTAGTTTACGAAGTGACAGTTTACTTCAATGACTTCGTATTACTACGAATATTTTATGAAGGGGTTGCATGTATAATAAAGTCTTGGGATATAATATATAGATAAGACCTAGAGTGCAACTATATTTATATAGTGGTATTAAATATAGTTAATGGTAACTTTGGACTTGTCAAGAGTTGGCAGAAAAGCCCAAGGCCCATTGGAGCTAGTGTCTTATTAGTCCTTTTTGGTCCCACTCCAAGCCACACACTTAAGCCCAATTGGTAAGGCCCAAAAGGCCAGCTCGATTAGATATATTGGTTAGATATAAAGGGAAAAAGGTACAGAATTTTATGGGTAAGAAAAACATCATTGTAATGGTGTGAAAGTGAGTGAAAGTCACTCTCTAATAATCCCTTTGTTACCAATTGAGAGACCATATATCTTGGGCGTTAGTGGAATTGGAGTGAAGATTAAAAGTATTCCCAAGTGCTTCAATCTTCGGTTTTGGAATTCACCGCTTCAAGGTACGATCTCTTGTTCTCAAATTCTGAAATTTACTTTATGCATGTTATCAATATCGAATGAAGTAGATCCGTTTCAAAACTTACTTTTCCGCTGCGTTCATCTTTAATTCCATCAGTTTGGGACTATATACATATATTATATTCTATGTTTCCAAGTATATGTATATAAAAATATACTTTTATATGATATTCGGAAACATAGTAGTGAGGGACCATATACATATATGGACAAAACTTAAATACAGTACTTTGGATACTGTTTTTTAAGTTCTCTTCTTAAGATTCAGTCATGTGGCTACTTAATTAAAAAATACACTTCTTTCCTATGAGAAAAAATCTATATGACAGAATTTTAAAAAGAAAACTTAAGAAACAGGACCTAAGTATTCTTCCTAAATCTTACTTTACATATATTATATTATATGTTTCTATGTATACATATATAAAAATATACTTTTATATATGTTTTTTTTTTGATAAGGTACTTTTATATATGTTGGTATCAAAAGACTCCGGATTCCAATTTTGAGCTTTTTGCACATTGACTAGATTGCCACTAAATTTATTAGGGCTAGTGATGACTTCATTCAATTTCCCTGAAATGACTCAAGTCAATGGTTTAGATGAGCAACGTGCGATCGATGTGGCCCAAAATGAGCCATAGTTTTAGTCTAGACTTATCACATGGGTACGAAACCACATGTTTACCTTGGGCAAAACCCTCACAACCCTGTCCTTACGCCACTTGCCAGAGAGCTTGTTCTGTCTCACTCTTCTTGCTCCACTATATATTCCACAAATAAAAACATGTCACTTGTCTATTTAATTTGTTAAATGCTAAATTTATGCCTTCTATTATTTCAATTGCCTAAAATAAATAAATAAATAACCCATCATATTTAGGCAATTGAAATAATAGAAGGCGTAAATTTAGCATTTAATAAATTAGATAGACACGTGGCATGTTTTTATTTGTGGAATATATAGTGAAACAAGAAGAGTGGGATAGAAGATTTGGATTCCTTGCCAGAGAGCTCATTCTGCCATTTTTGCACATACATATGAACTGATCCCTTCCTCTCACATCTCACCAAAAAATAAATGACTGTTTTAGTTATGGCAAACGAAATACCAAAACTTATACTCAGTCTTTTATGTTTGCTACTCTCCATGGGGCCATATTCCGGACATGAAACTAGAAATGTAAGTGCTGTTCTACTTGGTAATGGTAATTTTGTACCGAGCGAAATGAGTTCAGGAAGACAATTATGGCAAAGCTTTGATCATCCTAGTCACGTACTTCTGCCAGGAATGAAACTTGGAGTTAACCGGAAAACAGGACAAAAATGGTTTCTAACATCATGGAGAGGCGAGGATATACCCGAATTAGGCAACTTTACCTTTGGCCTCCACCCTAGCCTTACAAATCGATTGGTCATCTTGTTGAACGGGGACATCTATTGGACAAGTGGGTATTTGAACTCTTCTTCACCACGCCTAACAAATTCCATATACAGCTTTGACTACATATCAAATGAGAATGAAACATACTTCAACTGCTCTGTGGATACAGGGCAAATAATTTGGCCACAGTTAACGATAGATTACTTGGGAGTACTTACTGATAATAACGGCACTCTAGTTAATTGTACTTCTGCTTCTGCTTATTTAAATGAAGGATGTGTGGCGCAGCTTCCTGAGTGCAGTAGTCCTAATGATACAGTTTCTTCACTTATCATAGAGGGATTGAAGTTTAAGGAAGGTGAGAACCTGACCCTTAAGGATTGTGAGGCCAAGTGCTTGAAAAATTGTTCTTGTGTTGCCTATGCATCTACAAATGAAGAGAACCAAAACTATCTGTGAGATTTGGAGCAAAGGGGGACTTGTTGTGACAGATGGTGGTAGTATTCCACGGACAATATACTTCCTTAGTAAGTCCATTTAATTCATGCTCCATTTATCATATTTATGCATATAATCGATGTGTCACATACTTACACATAAAGAGTACGTAAGAACATACGATATGCTTGCCCTTCTATGTGTAGATTGATAAATACACATTGTTGATTTCTTAACTAGTTGAATTATTTCCACAAGCTTTATTTTTAGTGGATGAATCATCCGAATCTGTCGGTCTTAATTTCTTTTCTAAAGTATATAAAATGAAAAGCAAAAAGATAAATGAATATAGATTATACTATTACTAGTAGAATACCATGTAGCAAAAAAGGTACTCCCTCCTCATTTAGTCAGTTATTTTAAAAAATTCAACTTTTTAATGCATTATTTTTCAAAAACAAAAACAAAAAAAAATGTAACTAAAATTTTTTTCATTAATCTAAATTTTAAGGAAAAAGAGTATTGTTAAGTTAGGAATAGTATCAATATTTTTCTTATATGATTTTTGAAATCATATCTATAATATTTATAAAACTGAAGCCATTTTTTTTATTGCACGTAAGTTTTGAAAAGCCTATATTTTTTAAATTTGGTTTGTAGAATAGTTACAAATAATGCTAAACTATGTTATCTATAATCGTGCATAATATAAACAACTATATTTTGGTCTTAAAGTTATTTTTTATGGTGTAAATATGCGTATTGTTGTATAGATATAATATTAATGAGACAATATTTTGGAAAGTCCCATTATGGAATAGCCGGCCAACAAGTTACTTTTAAGGATAGCATGTTGGCAAACAAGTCAAGGGCAAATATTAGGTGGTGGATATGGCTCATCGTGGCAGTAAGGGGGGATTATAATCATCACGCTGTTGTGCTTATTATGCTATGCAAAATTGAAAAATCACATAGCGAAAGGTAATTTATGGCCCTATTATATGTAGATGTTTTATATATACTATTGATGATAAAGCAAAATCAAATTTTCAAGTCATGTTTTGCATGTATGTTTACCAGGGGAGAGTTCTAAGAAGCGACAAAAGTGTCTCTTATAAGAGCTTGAAGATGATGCAATTCCTTCCACTGTACGGGACAAAGTGAAAGAAGAAAACAATGATAGGCATGCTGGCCATGAATTTCAAAGTTTCAGCTTCGAAAGCATTTCTACTGCTACAAGTGATTTTTCAATTGAAAATAAATTAGGACAGGGCAGTTTTGGGCCAGTTTATAAGGTTTTCTCTCTCTCTCTCTCTCTCTCTCTCTCTCTCTCTCTTTGTTTGTGTGTGGGAGAGAGATAAAATTTGAACATATTAAAATAATAATCAAATGTTAAGAGTTTTATAACTCAATTGGCATGTCCCATAAACATTACAAACGAAGATATCCATGACTCTCTCTCTCTCTCGGTGAAATTACAAGCACCATCCCTACCATAGGTAATTTGTTCGAGAATGACTAGCAGAGCCCTCCTTGGATTTGAGAGATGAGAGAATGTGGAGAGGTTAAGAAATCTGGGTTGAGTGAAGACAGAGGATGGGCGAGAAGAAAGGAAATAATTTTAATTAGTTTAGTTTCTCCTTTCTTTTTTATTGATTTAAAATTCATGCCATGTGGAAATCCATGTGGTAGCCTAAGTTGCATGAAAGTAATTTTATTATTTTTATTATCTATGTCAGCATTTTTCATATATCACATATGGATAAAGACTATTTTAATACAATATCAAAAAATCAAGAATTAAATTGATAATTTAAAACATTAGGATCATTTTGACGCATAAAAAATATGTTAGGAAACAAAATGATATTTACCCAAAAGAATAATAGTTACAAATTATATTCACTAACACTTGAGGTTTTCAACTTTTAAATAAAAGTCATAGTAGATAGTGAAACATATTTTGAACTCATGACCACGTGTTAATACTGTCACAAAATACCAATAGTCCAAAAGTTTTAATCTTTTAACTTATATTCTAATAAATCTACCACCTTAAAGCTATCCTCTCTCTTCTTCTTTTTCTTTTTTTGCTTTTACATTATTTGTACTTTAAAGTCCTAGCCTAACTCGTTAATTCAACATGTAACATCAATAAATTATCACTTGAGTGCATCCCAAGAGTAGGTAGAATCTTCATAGAAAATTAAATAATGACTCATGCAATATGCTTTCAAGGTAAACTATCGAATGGGCAAGAAATAGCTGTAAAAAGACTCTCGAGAAGTTCTAATCAGGGATTGATAGAGTTCAAGAACGAAGTTATTCTCATTTCCAAACTCTAGCACACCAATCTCGTCAGGCTTTTAGGTATCTGCATTCAACTAGAAGAAAAAAAATACTAATCTATGAATTCATGCCCAACAAAAGTTTAGACTTCTTCCTCTTTGGTAGGACATATGTTCATTACTAAGAAAAATTTATTATATGACGACATATATATACACATACACACATATATACATATTTTTATATGAATTCAATCAATACTAATCATTTGCTAGAAATTTTTTTTTTTTACTCTGTATCAGATTCTACTAAAAGGTTTATATTAAATTGGGAAAAACGCTTCAACATCATTGAAGGCATTGCTCAAGAACTTGTTTATCTTCACAAATATTCAAGACTAAGAGTAATTCATCGAGATTTAAAAGCAAGCAACATTTTGCTTGACAGGGAGATGAATCCAAAAATTTCAGATTTTGGAATGGCTAGAATATTTGGGCTGAAAGGATTAGAAGAAAACACAAATAGAATTGTCGGAACATAGTAAGTTTTCATTATGTTTCAAGTAAGCACAATTTAATTCTATTTTTGAACACGTGCGCATGTGTATATGTGCTTGTTTATACACTAAAGTACATTTTGAATTATTCCTTTAGTAGTTATATGCCTCCAGAGTATGCTAGGAATGGTGTTGTTTCAATGAAAACTGATGTATTTAGCTATGGAGTCCTACTATTAGAAATCTTGAGCGGCAAGAAAAATAATAGTCACAATTGCTTTGATTATCAGCTCAACCTTATAGGATATGTAAGTTCCTCTCATAACTCTGAATTTATATACATAATTTTGAACTTACTAACATCTTGTTTACAACTGGACTTGTATTAGGCATGGCAATTATGGAATGAAGGTAAGGGTTTAGAGCTAATAGACCCAACAATACTAGATGGGTCATGCCTTCCATCTGACATATTAAGATGCATTCATGTTGGTCTTTTATGCGTACAAGACCAAGCAATAAATAGACTCACCATGATAGATGTTGTTTCTATGCTTTCAAAACAAACTCTTCAACTTGTCCCTCCAAAACATCCTGCATTTTTTGTCAACACTAATCAAGATGGATCGTTAGGGGGTTCCGAAATTAAGCTAGAAAAATGTTCTATAAATAATGTCACACATTCACAAATGGAAGCTAGATAAATAGTAAAATACACTTTTTACGTATGAAAGTAGTATATATACATGCATGTTTGACAATGCTGTTCCCTGATGATTTATTAGGATTTTCAATAAGAGGTATACACTTATACATAACTAGTAAGTTCCACCTGCAATGCACATATAATTTTATAATATTTCATATAAGATAGTTTTAGAGGATGTTGTACACACACACACACACACACACACACACACACACACACACACATATATATATTATAGCATAATTGTTATAGAAGTTTGTTAATAATGAGTTCATCATAAGAAGTAACCATTATAGATTGCACACATATATCTATTATAATTATTCATTTCAAGTAATGAGAAAAAAAAAAAAAAAACTTTGGAGGAATATTGTAGAATGAAAGTTGATATAGAATGTGTCTTTTTTTTTTTTTTCTCCTTAATTCTAAAATAAAATACATATCTTAAACACCCACAATTAATCACAGCCTTTACAAAACCTACAAGTCCACAACACCCGACTTTAACATCAAAATTATAGCTATCGATGTCACTCAATATAAAATGCAAGCCCCCTTTCTTTGTGTTAGCCAACTCATACGAGTTAGGATTAGATGAGACAATAATGTTAGAACTACGTAGGTGTTGTCAAAAGATTGAAGGTAAACGACATCGTTTTTTATCTGTGTGTATTTGATACGGGATTGTGTGAAGGGCTATGAATAGATATATATATATAAAAGAATAAAAGTGCAAGATGTGAGAATGGTGAATTGTAATGCAAAGAATTTTATGTGTATGTATGATGGGGGAAAAGTCTTGAAACATTGAATCAAAGAAAAAAATGAATAATTATTTTTTAATTACAAAAATATTGAAATATTGAACCAAAAAAAAAAAAAAAAAGTTTTGTTTTGTTTTGTTTTTTGTTTTTTGTTTTTTTTTTTGTTTTTGTTTTTGTTTTTGTTTTTTTTTTTTTTGTTTTTTTCCTTATCTTTGATGTGGTACTTGAGAATATTTTAATTCTATTTGCAAAGAATGTGCTATTTGACAGTACCTCATATTTTTCCGCATAAAATTTCTGCTTTTATATGTATATATATATATATATATATATATTGATGATTACATTGATATTTTCTTGTTGTAAGCATTTAGAAGAATTATTGACACTTATTTTGTGAATAATATAATTTAATTTTAGGGTAAAAGTTTCCTAGTGAAGCATGTATGATAGGTAAAACCAACCATCCAGACTCTAGTGGGTGCTTCAAAGAATCAATTACACTAATTGCATTAATAGAAATGTAAACTTAATCACTAGCTTATAATAATTTATTATAAGCTTGTTAGCATTTTTATTTTTTGGGCAATGAGAGACAAGAACTTACTGTCGATCAGGTTATGGATGAAATTAGGAGTCGATCTATTTTATTTTCACATGCCAAAAAATTGAAAAAAAAAAAATACTAAATGTCAAAAATTACTAAATACTAAAATTAAAAGTTATATAGTAATATATAGAATTTAAAGTTTAGACAATTCAAAATTCACTAATAATATCATCACCCTAAAATTAGGAATAAATAAATGTCATGCAGCCATCATAGGCTTGAAAGCCAAGAAAAAGACCAGCTTGGGGCAGCTCATTAGAATGGTTCACATATTTTTCTTTGAAACCCTGGAGATTGGCTCGCCTACATCGTTTTGTTCTCCCATTTGAAAACCACCCCGAGAGAGAGAGAATTGTGAGGGGATAAATTTTTATTTAAGAGGCAAATGTTGATAATTTAATAATGGTCATCAGGAATATAGCCTTCAAGTCGTTTAACCCAAACTGTTACTAATTTATTCAAATAGACAATTGTCGTCAGGACATTTAAAGGTACTCTGGAGCTCAAACTGACAACGACATTGATATATATACTCTCTACGGGACCCAAATGTACAATAAGAAGTATTTGTCTTTCTGAAAAAATGAACAAACACATTCTACGCACCGTGTGGAAATTAAGCAAAATGTAACAAAAACAGCACCAGCTCAAATTGCTTACAAAAACATTTACCACTTAGCGTGAATATATTTAATAAGTATAAGCATAGTGAAAGATAAAATAGATATCAATTGAATAAAACAAATAACATTCCCCCTGAGAAATAAATTGCACTCCCACTTAGGAATTAACCCTGTTAAAAATGATACCAAATTTCTCGTCCTTTTTGTCAAAAATGACAGAGGGCTCAAAAATAGCTACATAACTTAACCGGGATAGCGAAATAAGACCTGTGGCCGTGGGGACACAATTTAAGGCCATAAACAGAACATGAGTGCAAATATTGTAGACACTAGGAGGAAAAACGAGAGAGTGGTACACGGGATGCCAAGACTTAAGAAATATATGAATAACCAATTGCAAGAAATGCAAGACAGCAAGCAAGGAATCACAAACTGTTAATATAAAAATAAAATAAATGAATAAATAAATAAATAGTAGTTGCTTATGCTATTTAGGAGATAAATTGGCAAAAAGATGACATTTGTAAGTAGTAATTAATTATTTCCTTGCACATAAATTGTTGGGTTAAGATAGATTGAACCCAGTTAATTAATTCAATTTTTTCAAGTTGATTAATTAGATTAAATTACATGCAAATTATGGAAGAACCAACAAATCACCAAATAAACTAAATGCAGCGGAAATTAAATTAACACGGTAATCTGTTGACAAATGGAGAAAACCTTTCACAAGGCAAAAACTCTATCGGGTGAACTTAAGGTCACCACTCCCAAGAATCCACTAATCAATAATCAAGCAGTTATAAGTATAAGAAATCTTATCACTACCCTGACCTATTCCAAAATATCAATCTATAGTTGAATCTTCACTTTAATACCCAATTGAACTTGATCTTATAGTAGTCTTCTTTCCTTTGTTGCAAAAATCTCTAATCTATGACTAACTCCTTTTCACGGATCCCAATATGTGACTAATCCAGCAACTTGAATGATCGTTGTTGGTTGCAAAGTTCTTCATTTTATAAACAACGAAGTTTTGGAAATACTTGATTACAAAACCCTATGGCGTATAAGCGCAGTAGCTTCTCATAGAGAGAATTAAACTCTTGGTCTTTGTATCCGTGTGTGACAACTCTTAAAATAAGCTTTATATATGTCTAGGGTTGTGAGAAAAGAAACCCTAAATAAATACATCAACCTGGGCCGAATTTCAAATCTGGAATCGTAATTCTCGATAGATCGAGCTTGTATTGAGCATGTGTCAAGCTTCTTCATCTAACCTTGATAGTAGTATCTATCGAGCTTCTGTCGAGACTTAATGAATAAGCTTTTGTTCGCTTGTTTCTTGGATCAATTTTAATGACTTTAAAGATACTACTTGATATATTAAACCCACCTTAAATCTATCAAATTACAAGTAAAGTGCGTTTTGTCAAAAGATTAGTCAATTACATAGAAAATATGAACCTAACATAAACTACCCCTCTTTGATGTGTGGGGTGGGGTAGTTATGGGCTGAATATAGCCTCCACCTATTGTCAATTAGTGAAAGATTAAAGTATACAAGCAAACTCTCTCTAACAACAATGTAATCTTCTATCAAGAATGACCATTTTCAATCAACTAAAGAATAACTTCAAGTTTTCAAGAGTGCATCGCCTCACATGAATTATCTAGGAGTAGGCTTGTAACTTAACTACAAACAGGAGAATCTTGATCAATCAAGCATGAGTCAAGGAATTAAAGCACAAGTTTTGATAAGTCAAAGAGCAGAGTTGATCAAAAATATAGAAATGTTTTTAAACAATTTTGATCAAATGAAGGTAAATTGAACAGTGCAAAAAAAGGCAATTTTTCATAACACAAAATGCACCCCAAAAAAAAAAAAAAAAAAAAAAAAAAAAAGCATGAAGACACATAAATCTCCATACTAACCTAAAGGCATGATCCAAATGACATGAAAAACACGTAGTAATGCAAGGTATCATGCAAGATGCTTCTCTTAAGCGCAAACACAATTAGAATTGTGAGAATATAGTAAATATTCATTGCATTTCAAGCCAGAACAATTTAGCTCCATATATGAGTGCGCGTGTGTATATGTCGTTCATAAACTAAAATTCATTAATAAAAAATTACTTCTATGATTATATGTCTTCAAAGTATGACATGAATTATATTGTTTCAATAAAAACTTATGTTTTTAGCCATGAAGTCCAATTATTAGAAATTGCGAGTGAAAGAAAAATAATAGTAGTTGTTACTTTTATCATCCACTTAACCTTATAGGATATATAAGTTTCTCACTTGAATCTTTTTAAACTTAATTTTTTGTACATCTCAATTAGTATCAAGCATTGCAATTATGGACAAAGCCAAAGGTTTAGGCTAATAGACTAAACAATGCTGGAAGAGTCACGCACTCCATCTAAAGTATTGAGATGCATTCATGTTGGTCTCTTATGCATACTAAACCAAGTAATCGGTAGAACAACCATATCTTTTTAAATAAAACTCTTCAACTCACCTCTCCAAAACAACCTATGTATGCTATCAACACTATTGTAGAAGAGTCATTAGAGGTTTTTCAAATCAAGCTAGAAAATTGTTCCATAAATATTGTCACACATTTTGTGATGGGAGCTAGATAAATACTAAAATCCACAAGTAATGTATGAATTAAGTATGTGTGGAAAGAGAAGCTTTTATTGAGTGTAGGGAAGGAGATTCTATTTAAAACAGTGGCGCAAGCGGTTCCAACATACACTATGAGTGTATTTAAATTGCCAAATGCTCTTTGCGAGGAGATGACAAGTATGGTCCATAAATTTTGGTGGGGTCAGTCCGAATGACAAGAATAAAATGGCATGATTGAGTTGATAGAAGATGTGCTTGCTTAAGGATAAGGGTGGTTTGGGTTTTCATAACTCAATTCTTGTAATTCAAAACTCTATTTCATATCCCATATTCTATTCTCTACTTTTTTTTTTTTTTTTTTTTTTTAATCTTAACTCATTCCCAATTTTTTTGGCTAAAAAATTTTGCTTCAATTTTCTTAACTTTAACCCAAAATGATGGAGCCCACACATTTGCTTGAGTCAGAACGGTCTTCCCTTACCCGCGAAAATTCTCTCTCCAATTGAGAGTTGAGACAACCCTCTAGGAACTAAAGAGGCCAAACCCAAAGGCCAACAACCAACTTAAAGTTTCCTCACCTCCCACCACCACGGAAAACCTATAAATCCAACAATCAAAACCCTTAAAAACCCAACCTACCACCATTTTTTTTTCCATCCGCCACCTCACAAATCACAAAAAAATCAAACCCATCCAAACCCATCCACCATAGAAAATCCACTCACACTACCAACACCTTCAACACCACAACAAATTCCCCCATAAAACCCACAAACTCTAAATAAAGAAAGAAAGAAATAAATAAATACCAAAAATGCAGATCACAACCCAAATTGGAGTGCTAAGAAAGAAAGAAAAAGCTGAGAAAAGAAAGAGAAAAAGCTAAAAGCAAAGAAATCTAGGCTTAGGAGAAAGAAAGAAATTAAAGAGAAAAGAAGAAAAGGAAAAAAAATAAATAAATAAAAAAAAGAGAAGAAAGAAGTGTACAAACTGAAGAAGAAAAAAAAAAGAAAAAAAAAGAAAAAGAAAAGAAGAAAGAGAGTGTTGGCATCCTGATTTTTGATGTGGACTTGGCATTGAGTTGGGTCCCACATATTTGCCAAAAATTACAAGAATGCCATATAACTCATAACTCATAACTCATGATTCAAAAACTTGTTTTCAATTTTCATCACCCAAACTTAGTTTTTTGAGTTTTGAGTGATGAATTTATGAGAACAAAACCAAACAAGCTTAATTGAAGTACGGCCCACAAATTTTGAGAATTGAGTGATGGAAATTGAGTTTTGAGTGATAATTTTGCCAAAACCAAACACCCCCTTAATTTGACTCTATTAGAGAAACAACTGGCGACTTAAACTAATACAAATTCCCTTGATTATAGCGTCTTAAAAGCCAAGTATTTTCCTAACAGTGATTTTCTATGCACTGAGTTGGGTAATAAGTCTTCATACACATGGAGAAGCATATTGAGTATAAAGAATATTGTCCAACATGGGCATAGATGGCAAGTGGGGGATGGTTCGGCTGTTAGTATCCTAAATGATAAATGGCTTCTTTGGTCATCTACTTTTTGGATAACAAGCTTACCTACTAGACTGCCAATAGATGCTAGAGTTAGTTCATTAATAGATCCACAGCTTGGAGCATGGAAGTTAGATTTGATCCATTATTATTTTAATCCGACAGATGCCTTAGCCATTCTGAGCATACCTATCAATTTGAGACTTCCTAGAGATCGGGTAATTTGGGTGTACAACTCTTAGAGCATTCACGCCTAGACTTGCAAATGCCATATGTTGGCATGTTTAGAGCATTAGCATTGGAAAATTCCAATGCTACTCTATTTTACAATTCTAAAAACTTACTTTATCATTATACCATACCATTTTACAATACCTCCACATACCAAACTTCTATTTCCCTCTTTTACTCATTAAAATAATATATCTACATAATAAAATAATATATCTCAAAATTATATCTTCTCTCCCATCTCTCTCCTCACTCTCATTTTCAGCTTTTTTCTAAATAAAAAATATATTTTTTTTTTACAATACTTGCTACAGTGCAATTCTATGTTTAGAATTGCACTGTAGCAGTATTGCAAAAAAATTTGCAATACTGCTGTTTAGCATTCTCCAATATAGATGATTTTGAGGCTTAAAATTTCAAATTTTCCTTAGATTTGGCATTAGCATTCCCCAATGCTAATGCTCTTAGCATCAAAGCCTCAAAAATACCCCATTTCCCGGACTTGTAAACCCAAAAAAATTTACAATTGTGCTACAGTAACGTTGCAAAATGGTACTGTAGCACAATTGCAAACCAATTTAATATATTTTATTGCAAGCCTCTCTTCACACCCTTTCTATCTCTTCTCTCTCTTGACACTCCAAGCCTCTCTCTCACATATCTCTCTCACAGTGATGGTTTTTCCTGGCGTGGATCATGGGTTTGGCGTGGGTCTGGTGGCTGCATGGGCTAGTGGTGGTGTGGCATGGCGTGGCGTGGCATGGACATTGATCGGTGTGGAGGATCGTGATGGGTCTGGTGATGGGTCTCTCATGGCGATTGGCATGGCATGGAGGATCGTGACCAGTGGTTAATCTTTCCAACCCCAACTCAAACCTCTCTCTTCAATCTCATTCCAAAATTCCTCTAGGCGGTGTGATGCTCACGGACTAAGTGGAGGTTGATCTTGCTGTGGCTGTGGTGGTGAGTACTATATACTGTGTTTGGTGGTGTTAAATCTTGTGGTGTTGGTGGTGGGTCTTACATTGGTGGGTATTTGTTTTGTTTATGGGTGAAGATTGAGTGGGGTTTATGGTGGGTTAGTGGTGGAAATCGTAGCAGATCGGTGGTGGGTTTCTTTAGAGGCGTGGGTTTCTTATGAGGTGTGGTTCAGGTGTTGGGTTTTGTTTGGCGTGGGTCAGGTGGGTTGTGGTGTGGAGATTGCTGTCTGGTGTGGTGGAAATCGACATGGAGCTGTGTTGGTTGTGGAGCTATGATTAGCTCCATTAGTGGCTCCATTAATGGTTTTTTTTTTTTTTTTGGGTTTACTGGTATATGTGGGGTGTTTTGGTTTAGTTTGATGGTTTTTTTTAACGTGATTTTGCTATTGATTGGATGGTCTGGTGGTGGTGCTGGGATATATAAGGATGGCAGTGTGTTCACTATGTTGTTATGGCTATTTGGCAATTGTTTAGTGGTAAGAGAGAAATAGTAAAAAAAGAATATTTAAATAAAGTAGCAAAAAATATTGAGTTAGTGATGTTGGGAGTGTTGTAAAATGGTATGGTATAAATGATAAAGTAGGTTTTAAGATGGTAAAATAGAATAGTTTGAAGATTTCAGATGCGAATGATCTAAGGGCAGGTTCACTATTCGCAATGCTTATAAATTGGTGCAAACTTTGTCTCCTAACTTGAACCACAGTGAGACTTCAAATGACCAAGCTCAACGCAAATTTAGGAAATTTCTGAGTTTGAATGTGCCAAACAAAGTCAAATCTTTCGCATAGAGAGCAAGTAGAAATATATTACCCACAAAAGGCAACCTTTACCATCGAGGAGTCCTAGATGATCCAACTTGTGAGGCTTGTGGAGTAGGAGCTAAATTTGGGGGGCACTTGTTCTAGGATTGTGGTAAGGCTAGTGAGATTTGGAGACTTTCGAGCATCCCTTTTGACATTTGTGGAAATCGACCAGCATGCATTTTGGCTCAATATGCCTAAGAAATTGATACTTATGTAACCTGAACGGAGGAAAATCCTAATATGCTTGAGTCTACATTGGCTCAGGATGTTTGAATTTATCTTCTTCTTAATGAAAGTTACACTATTCTTATTAAAAGAAAAAAAGGTAGGTGTACACATGCCTATTTGACAAGGGCTATACGTAATTGTGACTAAACTAGACATGCTTGTATCCTTGTGTTTTATGATTTTTATTAGAATTGGTAATAACTAGTATACACCTAAGCCTAATTTTGTTTATCTTTCTTCTTACTATAAGCAATGAGAGGCATTATTGTAAAAGTGTCCTAGCTAAGTTAACTAGACATATTCGATATAATAGATGTAGTAATAGATATGTAATCTTGATCATTAGTTAACAAATCATAACTAAAGTTATAATTGAGTACTGACAAGTAGTGAATTGCTGAACTTGACTTAACAATAATAAAACATTTGTTCAAAATCGACTCAAACTCGATCAAGTCAAGCCTATACACACAACGTTTGAACTCAATCTTATCAAAAAACCCAAAAGCTTAAACTTGGCTTGACAAGTTTGAATCATTACTTAAGTTGAGCTCAAGTTCTATATTGAGCTTAAAAATCAAGATCTTGAGTTGGAACTCAAACACAATCTTGGTATCAAGCTCATGCACTCAAGTGTAAACTAAAGCACATAATCAAATGCTTAACTTCTTGTTTGGATTGAGGGGGAAGGGAGAGGAAATGGAGGAGAGTAGAGTATATAATTAGTTGAAAATACACTAATTTTAGGTCAATTCTACTCTACTCCCACTCTCTCCCCCTCGATCCAAACGGACCATAAATCAGAAAAAAAAAAATTCAATTTGATGATAAAACACACAAATCACAATTAAATTATAATCCTGATTTCCCAATCCATTGTTTATTATTCTATTTATTAACAACTGTTCAACTTACAATATTAGCGAACTGACATTATTATTATATATTGTTAAGTGCATATGCCTAAACTTATATCGTTGTTTTTACATTAACTTTAAAATTTGGTACATAAATCAAATAAACTGAATAGACTAAAAAAATTATAGAAAACAGTCTCTGGGATTATGTATAATATAACACCCTAAAGAGAGCTTGCCAATATTCTTCATTAGCCCCGAGACTAAATCTAAAAAACCTATTATAAAGATTATGAAGCATCTTTGAAAATATAACTGGATAAGGTAGTGGATAAAGGATCATATATTACGAAGCAGAATTGATATTTTGATGTTGATTGTAATTGTAGTCCTCCCCTGGAATTATTCTTATTTGTCAATTAGGGGCTATAGACTTGTCAGTCATTGATGAAATACTGTATTATTCTTATTTTTTTATTTTTGTATTTCATATTATTTCAAGAAGTATAATTCAATTTGGAAGTATAAAATCTAAATGCCCTAAACTTTAGGAGGGTAAAAGTGTGAACATGGACCCTAAATAGGAGTATATATATGAAATTTAATATAAAGAATTTAAGAAATTGAAGGTGAAATTTTATTCACCATCCACAAAAAGAATGTGAAATTTTATTTAGAAAATAAAAAATACAAAGAATTAGGTATACGTAATCCCATGATTACTCTTTATATAAATAGAATAATCTTTTGTCCTATGCTACCCCAGGTCCCCACCCTAATTTGTTAAAAATTAGTGTTAATTAGTTATTACACAAAAATTGTTCTACAGAGTTTTACAAACTTTCTCAAAAGCAATTTTGACTTGAAGTTGAAAGTCGTGTTTATTAGACATAAAATATTTCCCATAATTTTAATGTTCCCTTCAAAAAAAATTAAGTTTTCTAAATAGGACAAACAATTTGGAACATAGATAAAAAAAAATAAATAAAAAATAAAAACTTTTGTGAAAATTTTTGGGATTCTAAATTTATTGATTGGTTAAAATTTGAGAGATCTCTCTAGTGCTTGAGTCAGCCCTGCAGTTGAACCAATTGGAACATAGATAAAAAAACTTTTGTGAAAATTTTTGGGATTCCTAAATTTATTGATTGATTAAAATTTGAGAGATCTCTCTAGTGTTAGGTGCTAAGACTTTAGGAACTAAATATATTAGAACTTCAATTTGTAATGTGTTGGCAAATCATGATCAAAACTTAGAGTCTAGATTCAGGCCGCTCAAAGTGTGTTTATATGTAAAGTTGGAATCGAGTGATTGTAGGATTCATTAGTCTAAATCTGCAAGGCTCGATCGATTGAAAATTAGGCTCGATCGATCGAACCTCGTGCAGATTAATTTTTTGCAGAATTTTCTAACTTAGCCTAATCCCGGTTTGACATGTAGGATTTTATGTTTTACTCCAAGTATAAAAGGAAAAACCATAACTTCGTTTTAGAAGTCTTTGATGTGCTATGTGTTGAATCTCTTGTGAGATCTAGAGGTGTTTACCTTCATATACACTTAGAGTTATCAAGATCAAGATTTATATCAAGAACTTGGTGATCGCTTCAGTTGCTGCATAAAGAACTTAAAGAAGATCTGAAACTTTTGAGTGGAGTCTCAAAGTCACAAGTAGGAGAACTTGTGATTGTTGTAGATCAAGGAAAAAAGTAATTTAGAGACTCGAATCTGTCACGTGGTCGTGGTAGAAAGTTTTCTACTCGAGGTAGCAATAGGATGTTAATGGTTTATGTCTTATTGTACAAATTTCAATTCTTTCATAGTGGATCTGTTTTACCTTGAGAATAATTAGGTTAAATCCTCCCTAGGTTTTTTACCAGTTTAGTTTTTCTGGATTATTATATCGTGTGTTCTTTATATTTCTACATTATTTACATGATATGATTTGATTGTGTTAACCTAAATCTGAATAACTTATCTGAGTAATCACTTGGCTAAATAATTAGGTTAAACAACTTGTGTTTTAAGGGATCTAAATACATACCTCAAGCGCTTGAGTTAGCCTTCTAGTTGAACCAATCCTTCAATTAGTTGAAAAGTTCAAACAATAGGCGGCTAATTAGTACCAGGACTATTAGGGATGGCAATTTTTGCTCGATCCGCGGGTACCCGGCTCGGCCCTGGCCCGACCCTAATGGGCTGGATTTTATCCGGTCCGATAAGGAATAGGGTCGGGTTTGGGTTTAAAAAAAAAAAAACCTGAACCCGGTCCGAGTCGGGTCTGGGTTTTTACAAAAATTCGGCCCGAACCCAGACCCGACCCGACCCGATTATATATATAATTTATAAATTATAATTCCTCAAATACCCTCATATATATATATATATATATATATAATGCTATAAACCCTAAAATTTCTATTACTCATCCTCTTTTCATTTAAGCTCACACAGCCTGCCTCTCTCATCTCTTTTCTCTTCAGTCTCACTCACACAGTCACACAATCTCACTCTCTCACTCACAAATCACAATAACACTCACTCTCAATCTCACCTTCGGCCAACTCTCTCACTGCTGGTCCAACTCTAGCCGCCGTCCCAAGCCTTTGCCGCCATCCCAAGCCTTCGCCGTTGTCCCAAGCTCTATCAGAGTCATCGGTCCCAAACTCTCTACTCTCTTAACTCCGTTTCGTCCTCGTCGTCGCCGATCTCGCACTGTCGCCAATCTCACTCCACCTTGTTCTCCATTTTTTTTTTCTGGGTTTTGTTGACCTCAATCATGTGAGTTTGTGTTTGTGTTTGTGATTTCTGAAAGGGAAAAATGAAAATCATAGTCTGAAATTTGTATTTGATTTGTCATTTTGAAAGGGAAAATCATAGATATGATTAGGCCAAAGAGTATTCCTTTTAAAATGAGTTTAAAACTATCAGATTGGGCCACAATTAGGCAAAAGAGTATTCGTCTATGAGGTTTATTACCTACTAATCTCCATAATTTATATTTTATATACTAAAAAGAGAAAAAGGCGTAGAGAAATGGGCAATTTGGCAATGGCCATTCAATTCTTTTTTCTTTTTTTTTAGTTGGGCCATGATTTGAGCCGCGGATTGGGCCCAAATCTGGCAGGTCTGAATGGGGCCCGCGAGGCCCGGCGGGGGGGGGGGGGGGTTCGAGCTCCGAGAAAAAAACCTAATAAGTAAACGGGCCAGGTTCGGGCTGCGGGCTAAGACCCACGGGTTGGGTCCAGGTATAGAAAAACTCGACCCAAACCCGACCCGTTGCCATTTTTAGAAACTATGACTATATCATATTTTGTTAGAAGAATATATACCTTTTGAGTTAGCAAAAGTTCTTACATTAAATTTGGCATAAATAGTTTTTTAAATTACAACACTTTTTTTTTATAAACAATTACAACACTTTATAAACACTTATTCTTTAACTCACTAGTGCACCAGTCTTTTCTTTCACTGCACACACGGCACTTTTACATTCACACACGCTATCCTTAAGTACACTAGCACACGTTTGACTTCTTTAAACACCTACTGACACTGACACTATGACACAACCACTCTTGACTTTGGTTCTTCCTTCACCTGCATCTCTTCACCTCACACACTTCACGTTACACGTCTCACTTTGTGCTTTTATGACACACACAAAAACTGCGCACCATTTCTATATTTATACTTGTTCTATGTCGGTTAAGAAGTTTCAAACTTCATCTACTTAATGACAATAAAATATTATCTTTCTCCAAACTTCTAGGTATTGTACAAAGTTGTGGCTGAAATTTATTTAGTCAAGAAGTCTCTAGGAAATTCCGGAGAGAGAGAAATTGAGATAAACACTAGATATTTCTAGAGAAAGAGAGAGAGGCAGAGCCTGATGTTTAACAGAACCAAGTACGTTTCTTTCGTAATTAAAGCCTCCCAAACCGTTTCTTTAGTGAACAAACACATTTCTGCACCGCAGCTTACCAAAAAGAATCAGAGGCTGTCTTTCATGGCAAGGATAGCACGAAAATTTATCTTCAATTTTTTATGTTTGCTACTCTTCCTGGGTCTATCTTCTTCTCAGCAGCAAAACACATTAGTGCAACCACAGGAGCTCAAAGGTGGAGATGAATTAGTTTCAACCGATGGAAAGTTTAGATTAGGATTCTTCAACCTTACAAGTAACAATTCCTACTTAGGAATATGGTACGATGGTGACTCCCTCACGAATGTAGTGTGGGTTGCCAATCCAAATGCTCCACTGTTTGGCAATTCTGTAAGTCTTAGTATTGATGACTATGGGAGTTTGAAAATTTCATACAGCAAAATGGGTCCTCCTATTTCACTAATTCCAGGACAAGAAGCCAGTAATTGTAGTGCTGTTCTACTTGATACTGGTAACTTTGTACTTCAAGAACTGAATTCAGATGGAACTGTGAAGAGGGAATTGTGGCAAAGCTTTGACTATCCCACTGATACACTTCTGCCAGGAATGAAATTGGGATTCAACAAAAAAAGTGGAAAAACTTGGTCTCTAAAATCATGGAGAAGTGATGTGGTACCTGACACAGGGGCCTTTACTTTTGGCACGAACGTGGACTCTATACCTGGAAACGAGTTCAACATCATGCAGCACGAGGACGAGTATTGGACAGGTGGGTTTTCGCAAGATGAGGGTTACCAGCGCAAGCCAAAAAATGGTTTCACTTCACAAGATCAAAGAGGTTCCTCTTACGCTTTTCCAAAGATATCGAATGAGAATGAAACATACTTCAACTATTCGGCAAATAAAGACATCAAAACGTACCCACGGTTAAGGATAGATTACTTGGGAAAGCTTTATGTAGGTGAAAGGTTGCTTGTTCAATGTAGTTTTCCTTCCCTTGCTTCAGATGATCAAGGATGTGTGAAGAAAAAGCTTCCGGAGTGCAGGAGCCATGATATTACATTTGCTGAACGTTCAGGTTACTTTGTGGATACTGATGGATACGAGTTTCATGCGGATGACAACCTGACCCATGTGGATTGTGAAGACAAATGCTTGTCAATTTGTTCTTGTGTTGCCTTTGAGCCTTCAAAGGAAGATGGCACCGGCTGTAAGGTTTGGACCACCATGCCAAATTTTGAAACGGCTTTGAATGCACCGAAAGTATACTTCCTCGAATACAAAGGTAAGAATAATTCATGCTGAATTAATTTATCATATTTCTTGCTTATAGTTGATGTAGAAGATGTGCTAAGAACATGACTTTGATGTGTAGGCTTGATAATCTAGATGCTTACTAAAGACCTTTGTAGAAAACAGATAAAATCAACTCTATTGTTTTTTTAACCAGTAGATCAATTGCCCTTAGTTTTGTCTTGAGAGGCTTAAGAATCATCCAAATTTACGAAATAAACTAAAACAATGAGATGAAAACAAAAGTTATCGTGATATAATAACTCAAAGCTCGAATATGTGTGATTACACAAGAGCTTGTTTAGTTGACCCCCAATTAAAAGTTACGACTGGGTTGCTTTTATTCTAACTTAAACTAAGTGCAGAATAAAAGTAAATACGTGCGAACAAATGATAAAACTACTTTAAGCCATATTAATCAAATATCAACAGTAAAAATGAAAACTAAAAGAGTAGGGAAGAAAGATGCAAATACAAGATAACATCGAGACATGTTATCGAAGAGAAAACCAAAGAAATCAACGAAAAACCTATCCGCCGCTCTCCAAAGCGATAAATCAATCCACTAGAGAATATGTTGGAGTACATGAATAACAAAAGACCCTCCAAGCCTAGTCTACCCCATGTACCTGAGCCCTCCAAACTTCTGCTACCAATTGGTTTGATGAAACCTTGTCTTCTCTAACTTTCCTAGATCATGCAATTCAACTGGTTGCATCCACTAACGATTGGCTTCTTCCAATGCTTCCAAGCAACACCAAAACCTCACTTAACACTCAGATTAGGTGAGGTAAGTGTTTAGGCTATCAACCTTTCAAGGATTTAGAGGTGGAGAGGTAGAAATAGAGGAAAACCACAAGAAAAAGTGTAGATGATTGTGGGTATAACAATTTCTAACTCTCAATTGTGTATGCTGGGGTTTTTTCTCTAAAAAAAACTCCTCATGGGTAATGAGGATATATATAATGTGGGTAAAGATTTGGTAGAGCAGAAATGTCAAAATAGCAAAACAGAATGTTTTGCAAGTATTTCACGGGAAAGCCTTACCCGCGAGACACTCGCGAAAACCAGGCTGTCATGACTCTTTGCATTACAGTCATGTGCTCAACACGTGGCTACTTTGCGGGTTAGCTTCTCGCAAGCTTCTCGCGAAATCCACTTGATCTTCAATATAAGCTTGAGTCTTCACACTTTCTCTCACAAACAACCCTTACAATAAAAATCCCATATAAATACATGGAAAAAAAAATGATTGAATAGAATTACAATCAAATTTGGCACGGAATTAAAACCAACACAAAATAGTTGTAAACTTTACAATATCCCCCTTTGGCTATTTCGCGACAAAACCCTTAAAACAAACTCTAGATTTAAACATGAGTTTGGATGTAATGGCAAAACTCAGTCACACCTAATTCTAGAAGCTGCGAAGCACTTGCACCGTATACACTTGTATCATTAAGCTTATGACAAGTTGACACAAGGTACGTATAGGAACAAGTAAAATACAATCAAGTTAGTAAATAAGATATAATCTACGAAGCGTAACTTGATCAAACATGAACAGTCATTAAACAATGACTTCAATGAACATTTATCTAGTAAATGATCATCTGGACACACAATGCAATTAAAAGCAATGCAAAAATCAATTGCATGTCTAACACACAACCAATGCAAAACACCAAGGTATTTGCATCAAGTATACAAGATCCAACAAGGGCACAAAAGAAGAGTACTAAAGATAATGCATACATAATCTAAAAGTACTAATAAGCTACAAAGCAAACAATACAAACAAAGTATTAAAGATAAATTGAAATTTAAACTATTTAAACTAAAGTACTATAAAGCTTTAAAAGAAAGCAATGTAAATAGCATAAAACAAAATATTAAATGTAGGCTTTTCTTGTTCTTGCTCTTGCTCTTCATCTCCAATGTTCCCCCTTCAATCTAGCTCTTTCTCCCTTTATCATTACACTCCCCCTATCATGAACCATCTCCCCATTTTTGTCATGGAATAGCTAGTTCTCATCTTCCTCTAGCTTCCTTTGAATTTGGTCCAATTGAGTTTGGAGAGACGTGAACTTTGTGTCAAAACGGATGTGTTGGGAGTGCATGATAGATGCAAGTCCGGACAGCTTGTTACTAATGTCTTGGACGGATGACATAATGTTGTATAACTTCTTATCATAGGGATGTGAGCTAGAGCGTGAACCACCATGAAGAGCATGACTCTCTTGGTTGACTCCCTTTCGGCTGTGACCGATGCTAGCATTGAAAGTGCGAATGTTGATTGGAATTTGCTTTGGATAAGGGTACTCATTTTCCAATGGATGAATGCCTTTGAGCTTCAAGATTTTTGAAATGAGGCAATAGAAAGGAAGGCAGTTCCTTAAGGCAGTTCTCTCAACAGTCTTGCTCAAGATGTGGAAGATATGAAAGCAAATATCGATTTCTTCATCAGTGATTAGGTCATGAAGGAATAAACCCCGACCAAGATTCATGTACCCTGTGCTTGAGAGAGGATATAGGTTGTGGAACATGATTGTTGTGAACAGCCTCAATTCGAGAGATAGTGATGCAACACTAACTGATTTCCCATTGGGAAAAAACTCTATGTTTTCTCCGAAAGTTTCCCGAAGCAAGTCTGCCTTCGGATCCAAGTCATCGTACACTGGGGGTTTTTTGAACATTGGCTTGTTGATTTGCAAAATGATGGCAAGATAAGAGGGTGTCACTATGAAGTCCTTTCCTCTAACCCAACATTTCAGTTCATCCTCATCATAAATGGCATTTGCATAGAATTCTTTCACCATTTCTTTGTAAGTTTCATCAAAGTTGGATAGCAGAAAATTCCAATCCTTGGTAGTGAACCATTTCAGAATGTTCGTATCAAGCAAAGATGCTTGCTCAACCACCCTTTCAACAAACAAGGGAGCATCCTTGAAGTAGTTCTCATAGGCTTGAGATGCGGCATATGATCTGAACTTGTCGGCATCATAAAATCCTATCGATGATCGAGTCTTCTTTGACTTTGGGGTGAGGCTATCAACATTAATCAACGGTTCTTTTCCTTTGCTACTACTTCCTTTCACAACTGATTTCTTAAATGGAGACATCTTCAAGAACAATCATGTAACATCAAAGAAAAAAATGAAACAACAAAGGATAACAAACTTGATTAGGAACAAGTTAGTTCCAAATTAAACTAGTCCTACAAAGAACATAAAACACTAGCACAAGATCATGTTGTAAGTGCTAAACATGTAATAAAACTTATTTAGCATGAGTGAAATGCAAAACATGTCAAGTGAACAAGTGTGTGCATATGGTGTGCATATATGATGCATGATCAAGGCATGACTAAGCACATTTGGGTCAAAGTGTGTAAAACACACAACCAATGATAAAAATATGATAATCATGCATAATCATGGTAATCCCCAAAGTTTGGTACTCATCAGAGTCCAAAACATCATCAAAATTCGATTTAGGTATTTTATCAAACACCTAGTATGCACATACACAACTAACATGTAAAACAATGCATGAAAATGTCAAAATCTTGCCTAAATACATGTTAAAATGCCACTTGAGGCCAACACAAACACAATCAAAGAAAATGGGACAGAGCCCAATCAAGAAAATCAAGAAATTTTGCATAAAATTAAGTTTTCCCAACCTTTTCAAAAATATACCCAACCTAAGAAATCCTAGAATCTAAGACATAAACTAAGGAATCAAGGATTAAAGAATGATGAAACATACCTTAGTGAAGACTTAGAGTTTATTGAACTTGAGTTTTTGTTGGGTTTTTGAGAGAAAATAGGTTTTGGGTTGAGAGAGGCTTAAGGGAGGCAAAGGGGTTGTGTTTGAAAAACTGTCATAGTCTGCCCTTTAAAAATTGAAAACATGCAATTTTCACGAGTAAGCTTCTCGCAAAGTTACTCGTGAAAATGCCACTGGAGCATATAAACTATTTCGCGAGTAAATTTTTCTCGTGAGACAGTCGCAAAAGTTTCTGTTTGAATTTTAGTATTTTCAATTTTTGCCATCCTCATTTTCGCGAGAAGAGCTAACTTGCGAAACTTCTTGTGAAAATGCCTCTAAAAGAGTTTTTAGGTAAAACAAGAAATAGACAATATGTACAAAAACTCTAAACACACGAAAGCATAAAAACACTTTCAAAAACATATAAAATACTCAAAAATCTTTTTGGGTTTGATCGACAAGCAATTGAGTATACACATCACATTTGAACACGTACAATCACACAAATGAAATAAGCATTCATTGAACATTAGACTTGTGTGTTGTGTGTGTGGATCAAGTATGAATTAGTCTATAGTCTAGTATGAAACTTTAATGATCAATTCAATCAAGTCATACAAGACTAGTACAAAGTCAAGTGACTTATCTCACTTGTAGAAAAGAACATATATGACCACTCACCAATGTGATTACACTTAATTGACAGCTTTTCGTTTTGCTTCCATTTACATAATTTTGATCAAAACAACTCAAATTTTTGAAAAGCGATGCCATAAACATTTTAAGATAACTTTGACAATTTAGCCTTTGGCTTTTGGCACCATACATTTTAGTACAAATCGCTTTCCCTTTTTCCTAGTCAAATACTAGTATGTGCGATGGTTTTTTCAGATCAAAATTCTCTTTTCGAGATTGACATTTGTAGAGCTCTTGAAAAAGAAAAAAATGTGAGGAGATATATAGGCACAAGTCTACTAATGTATCAAGATCAAACAAATCTAATGACCAATCATTCATGAAAAGCTTGAAGATCTATTTACAACAATCAAACATAGATTTCTAGATGACGCTCACACTTGGAAAATGTGCATACATAACAAGCTAAGCTCGTAAATGCACTACGCCATTAGTATGAAGGTACTAGGGCAAACTTTCATGTGATATACACAACACAAGTGATCAAAATTTTTGGAGATTTTTCAATTTTTATGGGTTTTTGAATTTTTCAACACACTCAAACACAGAATACGAAAAGTAAGATCAACAAAAACAACAAGTACAAGACAAACTTGAAAAAGAAACATCATCAAACCAATCAAGTGACACCTATATAGCAAGTATTAAACAATGAACAACATAAGTTCACACAAGAGATAGAAGTCAAAGGATGATATCGACACCAATGGTCTTACAAAGAGACTCAAACCGTGGACCATCAAGAGGTTTGGTAAATATGTCTATCTTCTGGTTGTCAGTGTTGATAAACTCCAGACACATAATCTTCTCCTCCACCAAGTCTCGAATGAAGTGGTACTGAATCTCGATATGCTTTGACTTCGAGTGTTGAACTAGATTTTTTGACAGGTCTATGGCACTTGTGTTATCACGAAACACACACATAGTGTTTTGAGTGATTCCATAATCATGTAAAAGCTTCTTCATCCATAATAGTTGTTCACAACAACTCCTAGCTGTGATGTACTCAGCTTCAGCCATTGATTGAGAGACTGAATTTTGTTTTTTGCTCATCCACGACACCAAGTTATTTCTGAGGTAAAAAAAAATCACTCAAGGTGCTCTTCCTATCATCAACGCACCTGGCCCAGTTAGCATCTGAATATCCAGCTAAGCACTCATTCGAGTCTCTTGAATACAAAATTCCATAGTCGGATGTGCCATTGATATAATGGATAATTCATTTGACCGCTATCAAGTAGGACTCTTTGGGTGCTGCCTAAAATCGTGCTCATACCCCTACACTAAAGGCGATGTCCAGCCTACTCACAGTAAGGTAGTGAAGACTGTCGATCATGCTCTGAAAGAGTATTGGATCTACTTCCACACCGACTGGATCAAGGCTTAATTTTACCAAGGAACTCATAGGAGTTGATGCATGCTTCTTGAAGTCTAAGCCGAATCTCTTTACAAAATTTTTAGCATACTTCTCTTGAGATATAAATATCTCATATTTCTGTTGTTTCACTTGAAGGCCTAGGAAATAGTTTAACTCCCCCACCATGCTCATTTCAAATTACTTTTTCATTTCTTCTGAAAAATCTTGAACAAGGTGATCAATTGTGGATCCGAATACAATGTCATCCATGTATAATTAAGCAACGAGAAGAGATTTCTCATCTCTTTTAACAAAAAGTGTTCGATCAGCTTGACCTCTCTAGAAATCATGATCTAAAAGGTATGTGGTGAGACAATCATACCATGCCTTTGGTGCTTACTTCAGCCCATACAATGCTTTCTTCAATCTTAGCACATGGTCCATAAAGCAAAGGTCTTGAAATCCTTTTGGTTGCTCAACAAACACTTTTGTTCAAAAGTCCATTCAAGAAGGTACTCTTCACATCTATTTGGTATAGCTTGAAGTTCATAATACACACTATGGAAAGAAGAATTCGGATTGACTCTAGTCTTGCTACCGGAGCAAAGACTCATCAAAGTATACGCCTTCAACTTAAGTATATCCTTAAGCCACCAATCTAGATTTGTTTCGGACAACTTCACCATCTTCATCAGTCTTGTTCTTAAAGATCCACTTGGTGCCGATTACATATGTATCCTTGGGCCTTGGTACCAACTCCTATACATCATTTCTAACAAATTGATGTAACTCTTGGTGCATGGATTCTATGCAATTCTCATATTTCAAGACTTCTTCTACTTTCTTGGGTTCAAATTAAGCAAGATAGCAGTTATACGTCACATGATTCACACTATAGCTCGGTCCTTTTCTCAAACAGAGTCCTTCATCTAAATCACCAATGATGTTGCCTTTGGGATGATTAAGAGTTACTCTTGACAACGGTTTCTTGGAAGTGGAGGGTTCCCCATCACGAGAAATTGGAGGTTGAACTTCTAGAGGGGTAAGTGTACTTGAAGACCCTTGTGTTGATCTAGTTTCCCTTCTTGATGTAGTAGGTGTAGACTCCTTTTCCAGTGATTCTCTCTCACCATCATCACTTTGAGACATGTTATCATCTGGACTGGTGTCATCTATGACCACATTTATCGATTCCATCATTGTCTTAGTGCGCTTATTGTACACTCTATGTGCTCGGCTATTTGTGGAGTATCCTAGGAATATCCCTTCGTCACTCTTAGCATCAAACTTTTCAAGATTCTCCCTATCATTGAGAATGTAACATTTACTTCCAAATACCCGGAAGTATTTCACCTTCGGCTTCTTTTCCCTCCAAATCTCATATGATGTCTTATTTGTTTCTGCTCGGAAGAAAATCCTATTCCCAATGTGGCACGATGTGTTCACCGCTTCAACCTAAAACTTCTGTGGAATGTTTTTGTTGAGAAGCATTACTCTCGCTATCTCTTAGATCACCTAGTTCTTTCTTTCAACTACCCCATTCTATTGTATAGTCTTTGGAGCGAAGAATTCCTCTTTGATACCGTGCTCATTGCAAAACGCTTCAAATTTTGCATTTTCAAACTCCTTCCTATGATCACTCCTGATTTTGACTATGGGAACTCCTTTTTCGTTTTGGAGCCACTTGCATAATCTTTCCATCTTGTCACATGCCTCCGACTTCTCTCTAAGGAATTCCACCTAAGAGTACCTTGAGAAATCATCAAGCACAACCATGATGTATCATTTTCCACCCATGCTTTCCATTCTCTTTGGATCCATTAGATCCACATGAAGCAACTCCAAAGGACAAGATGTAGCAACTACATTTACTTTGGGATGGGTTGATTTAGTTTGTTTTCCCAATTGACATGGACCACAAACATTTTTCTCAATCTTTCCAAACTTCAACAAACCAATCACCGCTTCAAGCTTCGAGACTTTTGCCACTTGCTTGTAATTTGCACACCCAAAATGTTGATGCCATAACTCCAAATGATTTACTCGAGCACTTCGACATGATATGCTTGGCTTGGGAATAACACCATAGCAATTGTCGGTGGTCCTAAATCCCTTCAAGACTTGTACACCTTCTTCACAGAGAATTAGACACCCTTTCTTTGAGAATTGAACTAGAAAGTCTTCATTGCATATTTGGGTGATACTCAGCAAGTTCACTTTCAACCCTTTGATGTAAAGAACATTGGTCAACAAAGGAAGTCCCGGAATATCAATAGTTCCTTTTTCGAGAACTTGTGAGTGGCTACCATCTCCAAATGTCACAAAACCACCCTCCTTCTCCCTAAGAGTTTTTAAGAGTGTTTTATCTATGGTCATGTGCCTTGAACACCCACTATTAAGATACCACAAACACGAATTAAACACTTTCAATGTGGTATGGACAAAAAGACAAGCATGAGATAAACATTATTGACCATTAAAGCAAGACTCATCTTCCTTCATTTCACTCATAGATGAGTGAAGCTTTCTTTTCAAACCATCAATTTTATCACACAAATGTCCATTCCTTCTCTTATATTTTGCAATTAAGGAATTTGACTCACACAAGTTATTATGAATATCATGATTCCTATGCTCTAAACATTTTAGCATGTGTACAAAAATTCTAGCATTTTTCTTATATTTAAATAACTCTAAAAGCTCATTGCTAGGACAATCTCCAAAGATGCTCATAGAGTCATTATCACAAACACATGAACTATGCTTCATGTTGGCCTTTGCCATAGCACTATCCATAGCAAGCCAAGGAATCTAGGATCACACTTAGGTAATAAAACCACAACAAGTGCACCTACTCTGATCCCAATTGAAAACTTGAATATGTGTGAATACACAAGAGCTTGTTTAGACCCCCAATTAAAAGTTACGGCTTGGTTACTTTTACTCTAACTTAAACTAAGTTCGGAATAAGAGTAAATGCATGCGAACAAACGATAAAACTCCTCTAAGCCATATTCATCAAATATCAAAAATAAAATGAAAGCTAAAAGAGTAGGGAAGAAGGATGCAAACACAAGATAACACCGAGATGTGTTATCGAAAAGGAAACCGAAGAACTCGGCAAAAAAAACTTCTCTACCACCCTCCAAGCGGTAAATCAATCCACTAGAGAATAAGTTGGAGTGCACGAATAACAAAAGACCCTCTGAACCTAGTCTATCCCATGTACTTGAGCCCTCCAAGCTCCTGCTACCAATTGGTTCGACGAAACCTTATCTTCTCTAACTTTTCCGGATCACACAATTCAACCTGTTGCATTTGCCAACGATTGGCTTCTTCCAATGATTCCTAGCAGCACCAAAACCTCACTTGACACTTAGATTAGGTGTGGTAAGTGTTTGGGCTATCAACCTTTCAAGGATTTAGAGATGGAGAGGTAGGAATAGAGGAAAAACACAAGGAAAAGTGTAGATGATTGTGGGTATAACAATCTCTAACTCTCAAGTGTGTATGCTAGGGTTTTCTCTCTAAAAAGCACTCCTTACAATATGTGGGTAATGAGGGTATATATAATGTGGGTAAAGACTTGGTAGAGAAGAAATGACAAAATAGCAAAACAGAATGTTTCGCGAGTATTTCACAGGAAGGCCTTACCCGCGAGACACTCGCAAAAACCAGGTTGTCATGACTCTTTACATTACAATCATGTGCTCAACACATGGCTGCTTTGCGGGTTAGGTTATCGTCAAATCCACTTGATCTTCAATATAAGCTTGAGTCTTCACACTATCTCTCACACACAACTCTTACAATAAAAATTCCACATAAATACAAGGAAAAAAATGATTGAATAGAATTATAATCAAATTTGGCACAAAAGTAAAATACAAAATAGTTGTAAATAACAACTTTACAATAACTACCACAGAGTCCTAGTCCTAGCTTAAAAAAAAAAAAAAAAAGCAAAAATATAAGAGATCCAAACATGTCTGGATCTATCTTTTTCAACCCGTTATGTGGCGATTAACAAGTCATTGACTTATTAGAAAAATCTTATAACTAAAACTACAAATGAAATGTCTATTTAGTTGCCACATAATTGGTTAGAGTAAGATAGTTTCAAATATGTTTAAAGCATAACTTATTCCTCCAAGTTTTGAATTAATCATATTTTTGAAAATTTCATTAGTTTAGTTAAAAGATTTTTTTACTTATTTTAGTATAAAATATGATAATTTGTATTGAAAATGAAACTTTTAAAGAATTTCACACTAAAAATGAATTTTATTTTATGAAAGATCATCATCAAACATAATTTTGATTTAAAATACTATTTAATTTTTTTTTTTTTTGTATGTGTGTGTATATATATGTGTGGGGGGTTGTATATATGTGTGTGTGTAGGGGGTTGTCTTGATAAATATATTAGTACCGCAACTTAGCCCTCCAAACAAAAATTCCTGGCTCCTCCCCTGCATAGGAATAATCTTATAGTGGAGTTAGTTACCACCTGGGAAGCTGACTTGGAGTTTGTTATGCTACATTATATATAGTTGTTGCTAGTTTATTATTATTTTCCGTCTAACTCTGTTACTAACTTAGTATATAAACAAACAGAGCTTGTAATTCACTTCAAGCTTAATGCATGTAATATATTCATTCAATCTTAATAAAGCGCAAACAGTACATGCATCTTAATGCATAATAAATGATTAGAAGCAGAAAAAGGAACAAAAATACCATTGCTAGTAGAATGGTAAAAATTTGTTTGTCAATGCAGCAATGTTTGTCAATGCAGCAAAGCCAAACAGGTGGTGGATATGGCTCATTGTGGCAGTAGGAGGAGTCATTATCATCTTGTTCTTCTTCTTATGCTATGCAAAAATAAATAAAAAACGCGTAGCGGAAGGTAATCAATGTTCTTGCCATAGATTTTGTTAGATATATTGCTGATGATCAAGTAGTAACAAACTTTCAATTAATACTTTGCATTTATGTTAATTAGGGGAGAGAAAAAGGAAACAAAATATGCTCATACAAGAACTTGGAGGTAATGCAATACCTTCCACTGTACATGACAACGCGAAGAATCAAAACAACGATGGGCAAACTAGCCATGAGTTGCATGTCTTTAGCTTTGAAAGCATTACTATTGCTACAAGTAATTTCTCAACCGAAAATAAATTAGGAGAGGGTGGTTTTGGACCAGTTTATAAGGTAAGGCCTATCAGTTCTCTATCTATTTCTTTACAGCATTACTAAAAAGTATAAATATAACAAATTTTACTGTTTGGTGAGATGATAGATTTTGATTAGCACAACGTCATTTTTATTATTGAGGCCTTTACCAACATTATTTTTATTGTATAACAATCACAACCGGCCATTTTTGCAGTTGTGACAAATCTTGTAAACTTTGTTGTACTTTTATACTTACGGATTTCTTTATGATAACCATTTAAATCTAAGACCTAACTTAACCTAATTCTCTCTCCTTTTCTTTTTGTTTTTGGGATAAAATTTGAACTCAAGACTTAGTCTAGTTAATCCAATTAATCTGATCAATGAATTAGCACTATGAGTAAGCCCTAGGGATAGCTAGAAACTTTCTAGAAAGTTAGAAAATGAAAGTACATATTGAATTAAGATAATGAGAGTAAAATATGACTAATGCAATATACTTTCAGGGAAAATTACCCAATGGACGAGAAATAGCAATAAAGAGACTTTCAAAAAGTTCCGGTCAAGGATTGGTAGAATTCAAGAATGAAGTTATTCTTATTGCCAAACTCCAACACACTAATCTCGTAAGACTTTTAGGATTTTGCATTCAAGAAGAAGAAAATATACTAATCTATGAGTACATGCCCAACAAAAGCTTAGACATCTTCCTATTTGGTAAGGCATATGTCCATTACTAGGAAAATTTGGTTATGCGATGATATATATTCCCTTTTATATTATACAGATTCAATCAATACTTATCATTTTCTTGCTTCTTCTTCTTCTTCTTCTTCTTCTTCTTCTTCTTTTTTGGGTAAAATGAGTCAGATCCTACTAAAAAGTACATATTAAATTGGAAAATACGCTTCAATATCATTGAAGGCATTGCTCAAGGACTTGTTTATCTTCACAAATATTCAAGACTAAGAATTGTTCACCGAGACTTAAAAGCTAGCAACATTTTGCTTGATGAAGAAATGAATCCAAAAATATCTGATTTTGGGTTAGCTAGAATATTTGGATTGAAAGAATCAGAAGAAAACACAAATAGAGTTGTTGGAACATAGTAAGTATTCATTGCATTTCAAGCAAGTACAATCTAAGTAACTCTATTTGTGAGCATGTATGTGCTTGTTTATACACTAAAATTCATTGGTTAATTGTTATTTCAGTGGTTATATGTCCCCAGAGTATGCCATGAATGGTGTTGTTTCAATAAAAACTGACGTATTCAGCTTTGGAGTTCTACTATTAGAAATTGTGAGTGGCAAGAAAAATAATAGTCGTTATCATTCTGATCATCCACTAAACCTTATAGAATATGTAAGTTTTTCATTTGACCTTTCTTAATTTGTATACATGGAATTTTGAAAATTAATAGTTAATAATGTTTGTATAACTGGACTTGTATCAGGCATGGAAATTATGGAATGAAGGTAAGGATTTGGAGCTAATTGACCCAACAATATTAGATGACTCATGCAGTCTATATGAAGTATCGAGATGCATTCATGTTGGTCTCTTATGCGTACAAGACCAAGCAACAGATAGACCGACCATGTGGAATGTTGTTTCTATGCTTTCAAATGAAACTCTTCAACTATCTCCTCCAAAGCAACCTATTTTTTTTATTAACACATTTGTGGAAGAGATTCTGGTTTCTGAAATTAAGCCAGAAAGCTGTTCCGTAAATAATGTCACGGTTTCTATGATGAAACCTAGATAAATACTAGAATATAGTATGTATATATATGCCATCTTAGCAAGCAAACAAACAAACAAACAAAAAAAGTATGTATATATATGCCTTTGTGATAACTGATAAGGGCTATTGTTGATTATGATTAGTCAGGATGTATCCTTGTTTCTAATGTTTTTATTAGAAGTCTTGATAATTGCAAATATATATATTCTAACCACAATTATCTTTCTTCTTGTTATAAGGAATGAGAAGAACCATTGATTCACATGAAACTTGTAGCTTGTTTGGATGGATGGGGAGTAGAAGGGAGCAGAGTAAAGAGAGGGAGAGTAAGTTAAATTTCCTTGTTTTGATTTTTTCTAAGAGAGGAGGGGGAGGGATTTGGAGGGGTTCTAACTACTTTTAACCCCTCATTTTTAATTCCCCAAAATTGGAAAGATTTGGAGGTAGAGTAGAACATGGAAGAGAAATGATATGTTTACAACATCTTTACAACATTTTTACAACAAATCCTAAGTGGCAGGTTGTTACTGATTGTTATTGTTGGGACAAAAAAGTAATCTTAGTGTTAGTTTCAAATTTGAACCAATAACAACTAATTACCTGTGATTTGTAGTAAAATTGTTGTAGACGTAGCATCTCTCAACATAGAAATGCTTGACCAAATGAATTACCAAATTTATCCTTATCATATTAACAAAATTGCAAACTATGAAGAAAGGATAATTGTTACCCTCCCTCTTACTTAATTTTAAAAACATCCAAATAGGATGGAGGATAACCATTTCCCTCTACTCTCCTCTCCCTCCCACTACTCTCCACCCCTCTACTCTCCTCTCCCTCCAAGCTTCCAAACATAACATTAACTGATTTAATTTTTAGCCAAATTGTTCTAACTCAGTTGTGATAGGTAAAGCTAACTATTTGGGTTCAACCAGGTGCTCCAATTGATTGAACTTACCTTAAAGTTAACTAACTAGACATATTTGATACCATAAATGCTATAATACAACAAACTCTATTTTCAATAGCATCTATTCTCTTCCATTTGGTGATTTTTTCCCCTTCTTTGAGGAACCTATTATACACATGCCATTTCATGCTTTGCATTATAACTCGAGCCCCCCTATTCCTAATGACGACCTTTATATCACAATTTGCAAAGCACGTGCTACTCATCTAATGCGTCTTGATACATTAAAAAAAAGAAAAAGAAAAAAAAAAGATGAATAGTTCAATGATGCTTTTGTTTCTTTGCTCGCGAGACCAGGGACGGAGCCACTATTGGACTAGAGGGGCAATGGTCACCCTTAATTTTTTTTAAAAAAATATTATTATTATTATTATTATTATTATATGTGTGTGTGTACTAATTTTATTTTATAAAATAACATTTTACTCCCCTTAAACAATGTCATTGATTATTTTCAGAGTAATGTTATACTCACAAACTTTTTTACGAACTATTTTGGTAGCAAATTCTTGTTAGTTTGCATATGGGCCCACTACTTACATCATTATTTTACTTAGTAGAAACCACTTATTGCCTCTGAAATTTAAAACAAAAAAAAAAGTTTGTAACTCTAGCATTTTCCTCATTTTAGTGACCATAAAAAAATTTACAGATCTAAAATCTAAAACAAAATTTACAAGCCCCAAAAAATTTAGCTCAACAACAAAAATTACCAGTAGTATAACTAAAAAAATAAAAATTAATCCCAATCCACCAATTTTATCCAAAATAAACAACCATACCCTTTAAAACACTTCTAAACAAAAACAATTTTGTTCTTACCAAAGAAAAAAAAAAAAAAAAAAAACCCTCAGCAATTAAGTAGTAGTAGAGTCAAAGATTGAAATTGTTGCACATAACCAACGGCAAAATTACCCCTTAACTCAAAGCTCTGCCTCTATCTATGTGTGAGACAACGCACATGGTTAAGGATATTGCATACACTATTCCTAGAACCATCGCTGAGAATTCAATATTATAGGAGCGTGCATATTTTATACCCAATAATAATAATGATAATAATAATAATAATAATAATAATAAATAAAAGGACTGAATTTTTTATTTTGATTGTAACCCTTTTAAAGGTTGTTTCTCAATCAATCAATTTTGTATAAACAATAAATTTCATTATGAACTAAATTAGATGGATTTATTAATTGTTATTACGTAAGAGAATGTATTCTACAAAAAATTATTAAATATTCTGGGAGTACCATAAATATGTACTCCTTTCTCTCACTTGACTATGGTGGGACTCACAATTATGTGAGAGGAGAGTACGCATTTTTGATACTCCAAGAGTACCCAATAATTACCCGTATACTACGTGGTTTTATTCTCTTTTTCTCTCTTTCTATTTCTATAAATAGGCAAAACACAGAGAAAGTCAAATTAGAATTCTAAATTATAGTCCAATTTTATGTCTTGTGCTTACATTTATGTAGGAACCACACCATAATTATCCTTCTAGGTGTCAATTAGAATTTGAAACTGAAGTCCAATTTTGTTCCATGTATCTAAATTTATGTACGAACTACACTATAAATATCATATTCAAATAAGGTATGGAATTAATTGTCTTGATCTGTAGGGACTACACCATAAATATCATATTTGATCTGTACCATATATGCATAACTTTGATCTGTAGGTTTGATAATCTAGCTGATTACTGAAAACCTCGGTAGAAAGTTATGGGGTTATTTTGTTGAGGACGTGATACAAATAGATAAAATCTATCCAGTTAATATATATATATATATATATATATATATTGAAGAGGATAAAATTAGAGAAGACGGGTTCATTCACTTAAGCCTGCCATAGGTGACGGAACTGAAATAATAAATAATTAAAAAGGGTAGAACCTCAATAGTGAACAGACTCTGAATGGACAGACACAAGAGGATAGATATCGAGGCCATGTGGCATTTACATGGCTTAAGTAGTCTATAAGAAACCCTAAATGGAAATGTCTTGTACCCTATGATTAATCCTGGTCAATGGAATCCCAAAATGGGAAGAATCCCGTAAAATACATGCATTTATGAGGATCTTCCTCATAAGGAAACATCTTACTAAGCAAGAGATGAAGGTTGGTTCCACACTACTATAAAAGCCCAGAGCCCTCAGAGACAAGGTATGCATAATTGGCCCCAGCTCTAGCACTCTAAAGTTGTGAAAAAATTCTCTAACTTAACCTTCAGAGTGTATTTGGCCAATACCACACTGGTATTCTCTCTAAGGTCTTCTTCTATTTCTATGTTGTGCAAGTTTTGTGTAAGTGAGGACTGTGCGGCTTACTGAAGATTTTCGACATCATCAGTTGGTGCCATATATGGGAAACGGTCGATTGAAAGCAAGCCATACTACTGTCTCTAGGATAAAAAGTTGCATGGCACTTACTCACTCGATAGCAACCACCAATAACCAACAAGGGGACTAATCACGCACCATTGCCCTTGAGAAATAGGTTTAAACTCTCGCAACAGTAGTGGAACACCTCACCAAGCAGAATCATGACCTAGAGGAGTAGCTACGCCAAAAGAACGTAGCTCTTAACACCCAAAACGAGGACCAGGAAGGTACCAGTGCTGAGAGGAGGAACATGGAGGGGCCAGAAGGTAGCAAAGCCCTAAGCAGACTAGAGCGATAGGATACAAGTCATCCATCTGCTGCACATGGTGGCGAAGATGCAAATGATGAAGGAGAGGATGGACTTCATGATGAAAGCCCTCAAAGGATGGGTGTCAAACGATCTCGATGAACTAATCCATCGAACGGACTCGCCCTTTATTGCGCCTGTCACTTCATTCCCCTTCCACCGAAGTTCTGTATGCCACAGATACAGACCTACGATGGGTCAAATGATCCCTTGGATCATCTGGAATCGTTCAAAACCGTCATGCACTTGCATGGAATTACGGATGAAATCATGTGCCAGGCTTTCCCGACTACACTGAAAGGTCCTGCGAGGTATGGTTCAGTAAACTGGTGCCCAACTCTATCAATACCTTCAAGGAATTGAGCGCGTAATTTGCCTTTCATTTTATAGGGGGACACAGGTATAAGAAGTCCACTGCCTGCCTAATGAGCATCAAGCAGCAGGAGGAAGAAATGCTGAGATCTTATATAACCCCTTTTAACAAGGAGACCCTCTCGATTAATGAGACTGACGATAAGATACTAGTGGCTGTGTTTACCAACGGGTCACGGAAGGGTAAGTTTCTATTTTCCTTATACAAAAATGACATAAAAACCATGTTGGATGTACTTTACAGGGTTACTAAGTACATGAACGAGGAAGACACGTTGCTGGCCCGAGAAGAGAAGCCCAAGAAGAAGGAGAAACAAGAGGATGTCCGGCAAGATAAAGGATGAAAGATGGCTAGAATCAAAGACCGATAGGAGATCAGACGCTTCAAAGCCCCCACTGGAAGGTTCACAAGTTTCAATCCACTAACTTGCCCGATTGACCAAATCCTGATGCAGATCAAGGATGAAGGAGCCTTAACATTTCCTGGTAAGTTGAAGGGAGATCCTAGTAAGTGGCCCAGGGACAAGTACTGCTGTTTCCACCATGATCATGGTCATGATATGTCTGACTGCTATGACTTAAAATAGCTTATAGAAGCTCTTATTAGACAAGGAAAGCTGCAAAGGTTCATTAGTAAGGAGAGGACGGAGCCACACCAGAGCAGGCTGCCCGAAATGAAAACGAGCATCCCAGGACCCCACTGGGAGACATAAGGATGATAGTAAGGGAAACCACAACTTCTAGTTCGTCCAGGAAGGCACGCAAAACCTAACTACGGATGGTGTATAACGTCCAACTGACGGGCTTCATCCCAAAGATAGCACGGATCGACAACCCTATGATTGGGTTCAGAAAGGAAGATGCCCAGCATCTCCACCACCCGCATGATGATAAACTCATAGTTAGCATACGAGTGGGGGACTATAACACCCATCGAGTACTTGTGGACAATGGGAGCTCTGCTGATATCCTCTACTACCCGGCGTTCCAACAGATAAGGATTAAGAGAGAACGGTTGGTTCCAACCAATGCACCATTCGTTGGATTTAAAGGAACGAAAGTGTACCCCTTCGGTGCGGTTACTTTGCCCATGACAGTCGGTGATTACCCTTAATAAATCACTAAAGATGTCTCTTTCCTGGTTGTTGATTGTTTGTTTAATTACAATGCCATCCTGGGTCGGCCTACCCTTAACTCATGGAAGGCCGTAACGTCCACTTACCACTTGATGATCAAATTCCCCAATGAGTACAGAGTGGGGGAGGTACGAGGAGACCAAGTAATGGTGCGTGAATGCTACATTGCCATGTTGAAGGTGGATGATCATTTACAAACAATGTGTATATAGGAGTAGTGGACAGTGGCAAAACCCACGAAAGGGATAGAAGAGGTCCTCCTTGACAATTCTAGGCCCGAGCGAACAACCAAGATCGGCACTCTTGCTAGCCCACTGGTACGACAAGCGTTCACTGCATTTTTGAGGGAGAACCAGGACGTCTTTGCTTGGAGCAATGAAGACATGCTTGGAATTGATCCTTCGGTTATTGTCCACAAGTTGAATGCGTCACCCTCTTTTTCCCTCATCCATCAGAAGAAACAAGTATTCATGCAGGAGCGAGACAAAGCCATAGCGGAAGACATTCACAAGTTACAAGAAGCAGGATTCATATGAGAAGTATACTACTCGAACTGGCTGGCCAACAAAGTAATGGTCAAAAAGGCCAAAGGGAAGT
Organism: Quercus glauca; assembly: GCA_023736055.1. Lineage (NCBI taxonomy): Eukaryota > Viridiplantae > Streptophyta > Magnoliopsida > Fagales > Fagaceae > Quercus > Quercus glauca. The sequence goes on along the minus strand of CM043319.1, from coordinate 25,993,503 downwards.
GGAGGATGTGCGTGAACTTCACGGACTTAAACAAAGCATGCCCTAAGGACAATTACCCACTTCCGCAAATCGACATCCTCGTGGACTCAACAGTGAGACACCAACTGCTAAGCTTCAAGGAAACATTTTCTGGTTGCAACCAGATCAAGCTAGCTAAGGTTGATCAAGAGAAGACTTCATTCGTCACCAGCCAAGGTCTCTTCTGCTATAAAGTAATGCCGTTCGGACTCGAGAACGCAGGAGCCACGTATCAAAGGCTAATGAACAAGATGTTCACATGACAAATCGGGAGGAACATTCAAGTCTATGTAGACAACATATTGGTAAAGAGCATTCGAAAGGACGACCTCAAGAAAACTTTCGATACCTTTCACTTTTATAACATGAAGCTGAATCCGAGCAAATGTGCATTTGGGGTGACGGCTGGAAAATTCCTTGGGTTCATGGTGTCCTAAAGAGGTATTAAGGTTAATCCAGATAAAATACAGGCCATAATGGAGCTGACTCAGCCAAAGAACGACAAGGAGGTATAAAGCCTAAATGGTAAGGCAACCACATTGAATAGATTCGTCTTAAGAGCAATGGATAGGTGCCTACCGTTCTTCCGCATGTTAAAAAAGTCTTTTGAATGGAGGACCAAGTGTCAGTGAGCATTTAAGGACTTGAAGGTGTATCTTTCTTCCCCGCCTTTGCTAAGCCCATCCAAACTAGGTGAAGAATTGTTCCTCTACCTAGCTGTCTCCCCAGCCGCTGTCAATGTAGCTTTAGTCAGAGAAGAGGATGGAGTTCAAAAGCCCGTACACTTCATAAGCCGAACACTTCGAGGCGTAGAAGAGAAGTACCCACCAATGGAAAAGCTAGCTTTCGCCCTGGTAACAGTAGCCCGCAAACTTAAGCCTTACTTTTAGGCACACACAGTGATTATTCCAATGGACAAGCCTCTGCGAAGAGCAATGAGCAACCCAGAAGCGGCTAGACAGATGGTGTTATAGGCAATTGAATTAAGTGAATTCAATGTACAGTATCGTCCATGCACGGCCATAAAAGGGCAAGTTATCACTGACTTCGTTGTGGAATTCACGCGCATAAAAGACCACAGGGCAAGAAAAATTCCTCAATGGAGTATCCACACAGACAGATCGTCCACCAGAAAAGCAGGCGGAGCTAGTGTGGTACTCCGAAACCTAGAAGGAGACGAGGTTGAATGCATGGTCCTACTTGATTTCCCTACGACAAATAACGAGGCAGAGTATAAAGTCTTGATAGCAGGGCTGGATCTAGCAAAAGCAATAGGAGCCGCGGATGTGGTAGTGAATTGCAACTCTTAAGTAGTCACCAGTCAGGTTAACGGCGACTATGAGTGCAAAGGCATACGAATAAAGAAGTACCTCGAACGAGTGAAGAATTGAGTAAAGGACCATCAAGCAAAGTTTGTTCAAATCCCAAGGGAGGAGAATGAGCATACCGATCGTCTTGCCAAGGCTGCATTAGCTGAATATATACTCATTTCTAATCAGGTACTATCCTTCATTCAACTATCACCATTAATAGACAATATCAATGTGCATAAGATAGGCTCCGAGAGCGATTGGATGACACTAATAACCTCCTATCTGAAGGATGGCGTGCTACTTGACGACAAGGAAGCTGCAAGGAAACTAAAGGTTCATGCAGCATGGTTCGTATTGATTAAAGACATACTTTACAAAATGGGCTTCTCCCGCCCATACCCGAGGTGTCTTATCCCTGAAGAGGTAGATTATGCCATGCAAGAGGTACACGAAGGAGTCTATGGAAACCATTCTGGATCACGGTCATTAGTGCACAAACTAATCTGAGCGGGATACTATTGGCCTACATGCAGAAAGATGCCATTGCATATGTCAAAGCTTACGACAAGTGTCAAAGGTTTGGCAGCTTGTAAAAGCCGAAGTTCTGGCTACCATCACAGAGAAGAATGTGCGAAGCTTTGTATGGAGAAACATCATTTGTAGGTATGGTATACCTAGAGTACTGATCTTAGACAACGGGAAGCAGTTTGACAACGACATGTTTAGAGACTTCTGTTCACAACTAAGGAGCAAGAATCACTACTCATCACCCGCCCACCCTCAAGCCAACGGACAAGTTGAGGTTACGAACCGATCCTTGCTCAAAATCATCAAGACTTGGCTCGAGGGGGTAAAGGGTATATGGCTTGAAGAATTACCAAGCATTTTATGGGCTTACAGGACGATGGCAAGGATGCCTATAGGAGAGACGCCATTTTGTCTAGCGTATGGAAGCGAGGTAGTCATCCCGGCTGAAGTAGGACTCACAAGCTACAGAGTGGGAAACTATGATGAGAGTAGGAATGATGAAGCTATGCACCTGTAACTTGATCTGGTGGACGAGGTCAGAGCAACTGCTGAGCAAAGATTATCATGGTACCAGAACCTCATGACCAAGTACTATAACTCCAAAGTCAGACACAGGAACTTCCAAGTTAGAGATTTTGTCTTAAGAAAGGTAATGGGTGTCATAAAAGACACCTCCTAGGGGAAGCTAGGACATAACTAGGAAGGACCATACAGAATTGCATCATGGCATAAAAAGGGAACCTACCACCTAGTGACAATGGACGGGCAGAGGTTGCATCACCCATGGAACACAAAGCACCTAAAGAAGTACTACCAGTAGACAGTGGCAAGGACGACGACGCTTCTCATTTCCAGTTTATTTCCTTTTAGTTAATTTTTGCTATTTACAGTACTTTTAAGCCCGAATGGAAATTTTTTTTATTTTTATCTTTTAGAAAAATGTGCACGCATATTTATCACATAATAAGAGGAGTTTATTCAGAAATATCATGAGCATATGTGCATCTCTCTATAAAACCATGTCTACAACCAATTTCTTACATGAATAGGATGACTTGCAGCTTGTTAAAATCCCTAAGTGGACGGGTTCACTAAGGAGTGAGTTGAAAATTATTAGGTCCGCAAGTGGACGGATTCATCCCAAAAGGAGATCAAAAATCAAGTCCACAAGTGGACGTGTTCATCTCAAAGGGTGAGTTAAAATTATTAGGTCTGCAAATGGACGGATTCATCCCCAAAAGGAGATCAAAAATCAAGTCCACAAGTGGACAGGTTCATTCCAAGGGTGACCTACAATTATTAAGTCCATAAGTGGACAGATTCATCCTAAGGGGTGATCAAAAAATTATCAAGTCCATAAGTGGACAGGTTTATCACAAGGGATGAGTTAAAATTATAAATCCACAAGTGGACAGGTTCATCATAAGAGATGAATCTAAAGAATACAAATTAACACAAATGGACAGGTTCGTCCTAAAGGATGATAAAAAAAATCATGATGTCCATAAGAAGACGGGATCATCCCAAAAGGGTTGATTAAAAATTGTCAAGCCCACTAGTAGACAGGCCCACCCCAGGGGGTAACATAGATATTATGAAATTCAAAAGTAAAGAGGTGGGCGGGTTCATCACAATAATAGGAGTTCTTTAATGATACTACGTGTGCCATCTCTACCTAAAAGTCCAAAAATGGATGGATATATATCCAAAGGTGTCATTTAAGAAATACCAAACTGAACGGGTATATTAAGTTCTCGAATAATTAGTTCTTTAAATGGACAAACAGAAACATGTTGAAAACAGAAAGGAACATATGAATGAACAAAGATAAGCGACGGATAAATAAAGATAATAAATATAAAAAGGCAAATGTTTACATCTAAAGTTAATGGAGGAAATGGATACAGTTCTTTAAAGTGATCAAAAGTTAATGATTTACAAAGTAAAAAGAAAAAACTACTACTGAGCTATAGGGGTACCTTCATCCTTCTTTTCCACAGTTTGATCTCCTTCAAGGGGATGGGCAACATCCTCGACGGATTTTTCTTAATCAAGTTAGGCAGCATCCCCATCACCTTGAGGGTTGGAATTGGTCTCCTCTGTAAAAAGTTCATCGATTCCTTCAGAGTAGATGGGCTAGGCTGGAGTCTGAGCTTGGGCGTCAATAGAGACATGTGAAAGGTTCAGATTAGGGAAAGAGGCTTTGACTTGATGGAAATAGTCGTCAAAACCGTCAGCAAAGGAGACACCAAGCTCCTTTAGAAGGGCGTTGGAGTCACGATACTCTCGTACTGTGTCCTCCTTAGCCTGATGGAGTTGACTTTTTGCCTCCAAGATCTCACTTTCCTTATCTTTAAGTATTTCTTTCAGCGCCTCTACTTGCGCCTTCGACTCCTCCAACGATTTCTTTGTCAAGTCCAACTTGTTAACCTGGACCTCCTTCCAGGCCGTCAACTCTCGAATCTCCGTCTCCCTTGCCTCAACCTTCTCCCTCGGAAGGCCCAGCACTGTCTCATGGGATGCACAATGGTCCATCAGACCTTTCATCATAACCAACCCCTACAAGAATCCAAAAACACTGGTTAGAGTAAGAAATAAGACAACAAGATGGATAAAAGAAAAAGGACAAATATAAACTTGAGCCAAGTTAAAGAGACCTGTCTCTCCCATAGCCTTGGTGGCATGGTTGCCAGGTCCTCATAATCTTCATCCTTGATGATTGAAGAAATTTTCTTAAGGGCGTATTGGGAGTCCTCACAGAGGAGGACCCAGGGGGGGGGGGCCTTACAAGAATCCAAAAACACTGGTTAGAGTAAGAAATAAGACAACAAGACGGATAAAAGAAAAAGGACAAATATAAACTTAAGCCAAGTTGAAGAGACCTGTCTCTCCCATAGCCTTGGTGGCATGGTTACCAGGTCCTCATAATCTTCATCCTTGATGATTGAAGAAATTTTCTTAAGGGCATATTGGGAGTCCTCATAGAGGAGGACCGGGGGGGGGGGGGGGGGGGGTTTCTTGGTGATGGGACCTTCACCAACCATTAAGCCCTTCCCCTTTCCCAAACCACACTTGAGGGGACAGTTTGCTGGTGGCAGGTGTCTCACTAACCAGTGACCTCATCACTTTAGGCTTCTTAGGTTGTTGGTTCCCTCTTTTAGTTGGCTTTCTTTTCAAGGATAGGTGAGCCATACCCGTCACCTTAGGAGGCAAGCCTCCTTCTTGTTTCTTCTTGGCAGCAGCTTGCTGCTTGATGTAAGCCTTCCTCCTGCTTTCTTCCATTTTTGCATAAAGATGGACGAATAAGTGTCATATAAACTACTAAGTATCAAAAAAGAGAGCAAGTAAGGATGACAGACTTACGTTTGTGTACTTGGCTATCATAGCGACGGGTAGCTGCTGTAAGTTCGGGACCGTCACAGTACCAATGGAGAGTATCCAAGGTAACTAGCTGTGCCCATGTTCTTTCCAACAACTTGATCTTGAATATCTGCTCAAGGAAACTCCACTGTTCAAGTGTAATCTCTAGACGGTTTCGAGCTGCAATAGAAGACGGTTAGAACATTATGGAGAAAAAAAAAGAAAAAGAAAGAAATGAAAGGAGATTTCACATAGACGAACACCTACCAGATAGGACATTATACCCCAAGTCTTGTCTACTAGCATGTACTCTTGGTCGTCGGGGTGACACATCCAATCGTCCCCTTGGAGGAAGAAGTATCGACTCTTCCAGTTTCTGTTGGAGTCGGGGGTCTTGCACACTAACCTAAGGGTCGGTTTCCTTGTTAAAAAGCTATACATACCCTTGGACTGGACTATTTCGGATGGACGATAGCAGTGGAAGAACTCCTCCACCGTCATCTTGCGTGCCCTTTTAGATAACATGCTGTATAAAAATTTAACACCTAGGAAGACTTTCCAAGCCTTCGGAGAGACTTGGGTGATGGCTAGTCCTAGGTACTAAAGAAGACGACAGTGAAGAGCACTTAAAGGGAATCTAAGCCCCGCCTTCAACATTTGCTTATACACCTTAACATCCTTAATGTCCTTGTAGTAGCACTTCTCAAACTTGAGAGGTAGACAGATAGGGATGCTGATGGGGATCTGATTATTTTCCCTAAGGGTTTCAAAATGTTTTCTCTATATGGTAGAGTTAAAATCATTCATGGTCCACAATGAAAGGAGCATGAACTGCCTAAGACCATCAGGGCCTGTGACGGACTGTACTGGGGGCTCATCACTGCCTATGCCTTCATCCTTATTTAAGTCACTTTCTAATCCCTCTACATCCAAATCATCATCCTCCTCTGTGGAAGGTGAGTTGGCGAATGGTACCCTTTCATTAGAAGAAGAGGTGTCGAGGTCAACCTGACCTAACGGATACACCTCATCGTAGCCCGCTCCCTCGCGGACACACGATTGTTCACTCGACGCACTAGACATTTATCACCTACACGTGACGGATAAACCCTAAGACTCTGACTGCTCTAAATAGACGACTGGTATGTAAAATTTAAATAAATGATAAAGGAATTCAACATGAGGTAAAGGATACTTACCGATTGAACAACGCGGAGAAGGCAACAAAGGTGTAGTGGACTGTTGCACCAAGTCGACAGTATGCTTGTTTAATAAATAGGACGATAGTTCTCTGGTTATAAATTCGTTGTGGAAAGTGAAAATGAAAGGTAAGGAAGCATGTTTATATAGAGGGAACAGCACAGAAGACGAAGGGACGCTTCGGTACGAGTGATTAACCACTAAAAACGTGCCATGTGTCCCTACGGCATTTATGGCCCTAGGCTAGCCTATCAATCAAAGCACGTTTTTTAGGAGCTGAGTTAGACCGTCATTCCACAGGTCCGTCCATAAAAGAAGGTGACGGACCTATAAAGTGAGGGGGCAAGTGAAGAGGATAAAATTAAAGAAGATGGGTTCATTCACTTAAGCTTGACATAGGCGACAAAACTGAAATAATAACTAATCAAAAAGGGGTAAGATGGCAGATCGATATACCAGATGGAGCATAAGTGAGACGGGTGGAACCTCAATAGTGAACGGACTTTGAATGGATGGACACAAAAGGGTAGATATCGAGGCCACGTGGCATCTATATGGCTTAAGTAGTCTCCAAGAAACCCTAAATGGAAATGTCTTGTACCCCACGATTAACCTTGGTCAATGGAATCCCAAATTGAGAAGAATCATGTAAAATATGTGCATATATAAGGATCTTCCTCTTAAGGAAACATCTTCCTAAGCAAGAAACGAAGGTTGGTTCCACACTACTATAAAGCCCAAAGCCCTTAGAGACAAGGCACGCATAATTGGCACTCTAGAGTTGTGAAAAAGTTCTCTAACTTAACCTTTGGAGGGTGTTTGGCCGGTACCACACCGATACTCTCTGTAAGGTCTTCTTCTATTTCTTTGTTGTGCAAATTTTGTCTAGAGTAAGTGAGGATTGTGTGGCTTGCTGATGATTTTCAACATCATCATCATATATATATATATATATATATATATAAACTAGTTTATAACTGCCCTAAGTTTTATCTTAAGAGGGTTGAGAATCATCCAAATTTGTGAAATAAACTAGCACGAAAATTTGAAATCAAAATGTGTTGTAATGATGTGGAATCATTTTATTAAATAAATAAAACATGCGTGTGACAAGTTTATGTGGCATTAAACGGAAAGTATGGACAGAGGGCTACTAATGAAGTGGAATAGAACTTTAGGGGGTAAAATCTAAATTCTAGAACTTTAGGGGATAAAATTCAAATTCTAAAATTTTAGGCTATAAAATCGAAATACTCCTAAACTTTAGGGTGTAAAATTTTAACTCAGAAACTTCAAAGTGTTAAATCCAAACACGCCTAAACTTCAAGAGATAAAATCCAAAATTTGAAATTTCATAGTTTAAAATACAAACACCCAAAACTTTAGAGGTGTAGTTCACAATTTAGCCTTTATATATTTTTTGAGAATATGCAACTTCTTTTATTTAAAACCTAGAAATAATATTATCCAGAACCGAATATTATATTGCAGGATATGAGAGCATGATTGGGAGGATTGAGATTAGGTACAATACTGATGCATTAGTTGTAAATGATTGGGATTCAAAAGTTGAAAAAAAGCAACTCTCACTCATTGAAAATTTTTTTTTTTTTAAAAACTGTAAAAGATGAAAGTTAAAAAGTGATAATTAAAAAAAAAAAAAAAAAGCATGTAGTATCGAAACATTCAATTAAGTATATTTGATTGCATATTGGGAGTGTTATAAGGTGGTTTAAGGTGGTTTAAGCGGGTGGTTTCCATAGTATTATAAGGTGGTTTAAATTCATATTGAGAGTATTTTTAATTTCTTGCAAATGTGAGTGGATCGTGTTAACTAGATGTGATGATTAGTACTTTAATTGATTTCAATACTTGTAAACAATCTATGCTTGTGATGTTTGTGATTGGTTTTGTGATAGGTTATTATGTTGGAGCAAGCGGGTGGCTTGCATAGTGTTATAAGGTGTTTTAAATTCATATTGTGAGTGTTTTTAATTTCTTGCAAATGTGAATGGACTTTGTTGACTAGATGTGATGAATAGTACTTTAATTGATTTCAATACTTGTAAACACTCTATTCTTGTGATGTTTATGATTGGTTTTGTGATGGGTTGTTATGTTGGAGCAAGCGGGTGGCTTGCATGGTGTTATAAGGTGGTTTAAATTCATATTATGAGTGTTTTTAATTTCTTGCAAATGTGAATGGACTTTGTTGACTAGATGTGATGAATAGTACTTTAATTGATTTCAATACTTGTAAACACTCTATTCTTGTGATGTTTGTGATTGGTTTTGTGATGGGTTGTCATGTTGGAGCAAGCGGGTGGCTTACATGATGTTATAAGATAGTTTAAATTCATATTGGGAGTGTTTTTAATTTCTTACAAATGTGAATGGACTTTGTTGATTAGATGTGATGAATAGTACTTTAATTTATTTCAATACTTGTAGACAATCTATGCTTGTGATGTTTGTGATTAGTTTTGTGATGGGTTGTTATGTTGGAGCAAGCGGGTGGCTTGCATGGTGTTATAAGGTGGTTTAAATTCATATTGAGAGTGTTTTTAATTTCTTGCAAATGTGAATGGACCTTATTGATTTGATGTGATGATTAGTACTTAATTGATTTCAATACTTGTAGACACTCTATGCTTGTGATGTTTGTAATTGGTTTTGTGGTGGGTTGTTGTGTTGGAGTGAGCGGGTGGCTTGCATGGTGCTATAAGGTGGTTTAAATTCATATTTGGAGTGTTTTTAATTTCTTGCAAATGTGAATGGACCATGTTTATTTGATGTGATGATTAGTACTTAATTTATTTCAATACTTGTAGACACTCTATGCTTGTGATGTTTGTGATTGGTTTTGTGGTGAATTGTTGTGTTGGAGCGAGCAGGTGGCTTGCATAGTGTTATAAGGTGGTTTAAATTCATATTGGGAGTGTTTGAGTGTGCAATGTATATTTGTTTAAGTATTAATATAGACTTGTGCATTCATGAATGAGATAGCGTGAGTTGTGCATTCATGAATTAGATATTAGAATACACTATGCATGAGTTGTCCTTATTTTACTAAAGTAAGATTCACCTTGTGATTATGGTCCAACATGGATAAAAGTTGGGTGACAATGGGTAAGACACCCGATGGCAGATTAAGTCATCCATATATTGAAGGAGTCAATGCATTTATTAATTTTGCAAGAGCGGTTGTGGACTTGAGTGGTAATATTCCATGCCCATGTATTCACTGTGTGAATTGCTAACAAGAATCTCCTCATACTGTGCATATCCATTTGCTTCATCGTGGGATTAGGCAATCTTACATTAATTGGTATAATCATAGAAAACCTCATGTATTGAACGAGAACATTCGTGATAATGAAATGTCAGATGGTGATTATATGGATAGTATCGATGCCTTTGTAGGTGACCGAGTTAGAAGGGAACCAAGAAATGCAACTGAAGATGAGGAAGTGCGTAATTTTGACAAACTTGAGGAAGATGCAAAGCATGAGTTGTATCCGAGTTGCACTAATTATAGTATCTTGAAGTTTGTTAATGAGATGTTGAATGTAAAGGAATAACCAACTTGAGTAATAAGGGACTTGATATGATGCTAGAATTCCTGACAAAGGTTTTATCGAAAGGTAACTTGGTTTCAAGGTTAACTTATAAAGCAAAGAAGATATTACGTGACTTGGGCATGTCATACGAGCACATAAATGCATGCAAAAATGATTGTGCACTATTTTGGAAGGAAAATGAAAACCTTGATAAATGTCCGGTGTGTGAGGTGCCTAGGTTCAAGGATACACGTGCCCAAGGTAAAAAGATTCCTCATAAAGTATTGTGTTACTTCCCATTGACACCGAGGCTGAGGAGATTGTACATGTCAAGCCAAAGAGCTAAGGACATGTAATGGTATATAGACAAACATGTGGACGATGGGATAATTAGGCATCCAGCTAATAGTGAGGAGTGGAAGGAGTTTGATTTGCAACATCCTGATTTTGCCCTCAAACCTCGCAATGTAAGGTTAGGGTTGGCTATAGAAGGGATGGTTTCCATGACTTTTTAAAATCAGTCAAGTATCTGAATGGCTATGCAGCCAACATATCAAGGTCAGTGAATGCAAAAAATGGTAGATTATCTAGTTTGAAAAGCCATGACTGTCATGTGCTACTACAACGAATTCTTCCAATTGGGTTGCGAGGGTTTGCACATAAAGACATTAGTATTGTATTGTTTGAGTTAGATAGCTTTTTCCAAGACTTATGCTCAAGGACCCTAAAGCGGAGTGAATTGGAGAAACTAGAAGAACGTATAGTTCTTATACTATGTAAGCTTGAAAGGTTCTTTCCTCAAGCATTCTTTGATGTTATTGTCCACCTTGCTGGTCACTTTCCTTGAGAAGCAATTCTAGGAGGCTCGGTACAATATCGGTGGATGTACCCAATTGAAAGGTAATTAGATCCTTTGATACATCCATCAATTGCATATTTTTCATGTGGTATAAAATCACGTACTCCAATTCCTCATGGGTACCTTGGAAAATTGAAAAGATACGTTTCCAACGGAGCTCGACCGGAAGGTTTGATTGCAGAGGCTTACATTCCCAAAGAATGTATTAACAACTAGTCTTTGTATATTGATGGGATCGAAACTGTGCATAACCGAAGAGAAAGAAATGAAGATTTTGGTGAATCTAGCGAGGGATTGATAGTTTGTTCACAGACTACCCGACCTACAGGTGGTAGGTGGAATGATGGCAACTTGTCTCATGCATTGCTTGATATTGCTCATTAGTACTTGTTGTATAATAGTCCCAAGCTTGAGCCTTACTTAAAGTATGTGATTTCATATGCATGTATTGTTTGATTAAGTTTTGAATATTATCTGCAATGCTTTGCTAAAAATAAATCACCTTATTTTTAACAATAAACACAAAAGCACATTTCGTAACCCTATTGGAGAAGTCATAACTTAAATCCAATGACAAAAGTTTCCCAAGTGGTTCAGAGAACGTGTAAGACATTTGAAATTTAATCACACACTAATAAAAATTAAATATTTAAATAGTTTCGTCATTGCTTATTACTAATTAATATCACTTGTTGTATGTCATTATAGATAAATAGATTGAAAGTTAACGAGTCACCAAAAGCTACCAAACAGTTATGGTCATTAGCAAATGGTCCTAAGCCGCATGTGTAGGAGTATACAGTTTGTATGGTCAATGGTATAAAGTTCCATACAAGGGACCTAGATGTTCGTTTTTAGATCCCTTAAAACACAAGTTATTTAACCTAATATTAAGCCAAATTGATTAACAAGTTCATTAATAAGATCTAGGTTAAACATATTCAAATCATATCATGTAAATAGTGCGGAAATAGAAAGAACACACTATATGATAACCTAAGAAAACCAAACTAGTAAAAAATCTGAGATGGATTTAACCTAGCTATCCTCAAGGTAAAACGGATCCATTATGAAAGAATTGAAGTTTGTACAATATGATTTAAACCACTAACATCCTATTGCGATCTCGGGTAGAAAACTTACTACCACAACCACATGATAGCTCTGAGTCCACGGACTACTCCTTTCTTTGATCCACAGCAACTACAAGTTCTCCTACTTGTGTTTTTCTTTAAGCTCTTGAAACAGCAACTGAAGAGATCACCAAGTTCTTGACATTAATCTTGATCTTGATAACTCTAAGTGTGTATGAAGGTAGACACCTCTAGATCTCACAGAAGATTCACACATATAGCATATCAACAACTTATAAAACGTGGCTAGGGTTTTTCCTTTTATACTTGAAGCAAAACATAAAACCCTACATTCCATATGGGCTTGGGTTGAGTTGGAAATTTTCCTGAAAACAATTTGCACAAGGTTCGATCGATTGAGTCTAATTTTTGATCGATCGAGCCTTGCAGATTTAGTCCAATAAATTCTACAATCACTCGATTTCAACTTTACATATAAACACACTTTGAGTAGCTTAAATCTAGACTCTAAGTTTTGATCATGGTTTGCCAACACATTATACATTGAAGTTCTAATACATTTAGTTCCTAAAGTCATAGAATCTAACACTAGACAATCATCATGTAACCCAAAACAATGGTGTATGTACCGAAGGGAACCATGAGGGAGAAATGCATGACTTCTATGGTCATGTGTGCAAAATTTGGGAATTAGAGTATGTGTTTTGCCATAAAGTTGTTTTGTCCCAGTGTGAATTGTATAATACTGGTACCAATGGTAGAAAGAGAACGATAAGAATCAATGCACAATGCACAGGCAATGATGTTACAAGTCGGTGGTATGAAAATGACCCTTTTATACTTCTTAGTCAAGCGAGACAAGTTTTCTACCTTCAAGATACCAAATTGGGTGAACCTTGGAAAATTGTGTAATCCATCCAATATAAGGGAGTGTTTGATGTCTCGGAAGTCGAGGGTGGAAAATCCAATGATAATACAAAAGATAATGATGCATTCCAACAAGAAGCGATTGTTAATGTTGTCTGTATCAATGTTGAGGACAATATTATTGAGTATTGTATGGGCGATGTTGAAACTGAGGTTGTTCTTAAAGGTGGAACTTCAAGATATGCTAATCAAAATGAAGAGCATGGCATACTTGATGTTAATCTTGATATGAATTATGATATGTAGAGTTCATAACATTTGTCTTAAATATTGTGTGCTTGTCTTAAAGTTTTATGCGTATCTTAAAGTTTATAGCAATTTCTTTAAAGTTTTGTGTTTATCTTAAACTTGATATGGATATTGATATAGTCATTTATTGTGTTGAGTTAGTAGCAATTGTGTTAAAATTTTGCACTTGTGAATTGCTTGATATGGATAATGGTGTGAACTATGATATGTCAAGTTAGTAGTAATTGCACTTGTCTATTTTGTACTTATCTTGAACTTGATATGGATATTGATGTGGTCATTTGTTATGTTGAGCTAGTAGCAATTGTGTTCAAATTTTGCACTTGTAAATTGCTTGATATGGATAATGGTGTGAACTATGATGTTAAGTTAGTAGTAATTGTACTTATCTTTTATGTCAATACATAGTTTCAAAAAATTCCCAAAAATGCCAAATACACTCATAATATACCTAGGTATGAGATGACAAGATTGCATAGAATAAGGCAAAACTAAGAGAGAATTGATGCTTTGGGATTGAAGCGCATCTTAACTTCTCTAAAGGATTCTGCTTAGTCCAATTATTTAAAAGGGAAAAGAAGTAGAGCTAATATTGTGGTAGATGATGATTATGTACCACCTATTGGTGATTGTTTCTTTTTAGATCCCTTAAAACACAAAATGATTAACCTTGTTAATTAGCCAAGTTATTACTTAGTCCAAATTCCAAATCTAGGTTATCACAATCAAACAATCATATCATGCATTGCAGCGGAAAAATAATTAACACAATGAAATGATGACCCAGAAAAATTAAATTGGTAAAAACCTGGGGAGGATTTAATCTATTTATCCTCAAGGTAAACTTGAATCTACTATAGAAAGAATCGAAGTTTTTACAATAGCGACTTAGACCACTAACATCCTATTGCTACCCACCAGTAGAAAACTTACTGACACGACCACATGTAAGCTTTGAGACCACATACTCTTTCTTTCTTGGATTCTCTAGCAAGTACAAGCACACCCGCTTGGGTATCTTTAAGCTCTTATGGCAGCAATTGAATGATCATAAAGCTCTTGAAGAAAATCTCCTTCTTGATAATCCTAAGCTTGTGTGCAAGCACCTCTCAAATCTCACAAGAGATTCACACAAACAGCAATATGAGCAACCTCTAAAACATGGCTAGGGTTTTCTTTATATACCTAGGGCAAAAACATAAAATTTTAAACGTTTTAATGAGCTACGGCTGAGTTGGAATTCTACAGGAAAAAAACATTATGCCCGATATTCGATCGATTGAATTTAAGCTTCGATCGATTAAGCCGAGCCAAAAGTCACTAATACTTCTGCAGCCACTCAATTCCAACTTTACATACAACGCACAAACTTTAAGCAAGTCTAAACAAGACTAACAACCGTTTTGATCATGGTTTGCCAACATTACACATTAGAGTTCTAAACACATTAGTTCCTAAGTCTTTAGAACCTAACAAACTGCCCTTTTGGCAATCTGTGACAAAACATAACTAAATGCTCAAAGTTTACAAAGAAAAGCCTTTTACAAAAAAATGCCCATTATAACAAATCCAATCCTAACTACTATCCATCAGTTACAAGTGTAGACAGCAGTTTAATTGAATCAACCTGTATTTCCTGAAATACTCAATAAACGCATAAACGCATGTGTGAAACATACAAGTAAAATAAAATAAATTCTTGACTTCACAAAAACACAAAACAAAAAAACACAAAACAAAGACATATATCATGAATAACTCATAAATATAAATCAATGAGCAGTGAAACAAGAATCATATAAAACATTGTATCTAACAAAGAATCTCCCTTTATTATGGATAGCCCAAAAAAAAAAAACACATTAAGAGCCAAAAAGAATGTATACACAGTGAAGCAGCTAGATACAATCTAAACAACTCCACAGGCTCCAAATGAACAAAAATCTCCCCCTAACTCCAAAAATCTCTACAAGTGTCCTCAAATGTACACAAATGTACTCCCCCTTTTAGTGACGGAATGCCAAAGGGCAATCAGAGTCCATCATCAAAAGGAGGTGGCAAAGGCGAACGTTGAAGATGCGCCAAATCAACTCGCAAAGCACAGAGCTCATCAAGCATGTCCACCAAAATCTGACCATGAGCCGCCTAAACGGTCATGACAGTCTCCAACGTACGACAAATGTCAAAGTCATCTGAAGTAGATGGCGGAGGAACATCAGCAGCAACAGTAGCATCAGCAATAGGATCAGCAGACGCCTCACCAAAAGTAGTAGGACCTGTAGCAGAAGGAGAAGGAGGTGCAACACCAAAAGACTCAGCCATAGAATGTTTAGAGCCAGCTCGCATATGAGCAACCCTCGGCCTAAGAAAGGAGGCACCTATGGGGGGGGCAACTATGTGTACAGACTCAAAAGTGGGGAAGTCCTTTAAACCGAAATACAACAAAATCCTATGAATGAAAATAGGATGAACAAAAGCATGAGCGGTAGAAGAATTCCTATAAACTTCATTTAAAGAACAAAGAAACTAATAAGGAAAATTGATAGAAGCATCAGTAACAAGAGCGTACAAAAAGACACACCGCTCAAAAGGAATGGTGTAAAGATGAAAGATAGGTCATAAAGAATGACACGCTATCCTAAAGAAGAGATAGTGCAACTCAGGTAGCTCAGCAGTGGTGATCCAAGGATCAGAACCCTATTAGATAGAAGTCCCAGTGATGTATGACATGACGTCGTCCAATGGAGGAGACTCGTCATAGGGATAAACAGGGTGCTGGACCAATGGTACCCCAAAAGCATCAGCCACTACCGTAGGAGTAATGGTGAACTCTACACTTTGTATCTAACTCTTTACTAAAGTGTTGGAACCATAAATGTTGATAGAGATGTTCGAGTAGAACTCTCTAACTAGGGTAGCTGGAGGAGAAGGATTAGAAATATCCAACAATGGCAATCAGCCCCTATGCTCAAAATTAGCCCTAATGGTGGGATCAATCTCATCTAACAACACCTTACGCTTAGCCCATATCTTTCTATTAAGGTTCAGTTTCTCAAAAGTCTCTTGGTTTTTCTCACTCGGAAACCTCTCACAGTCAAAAGGAGGAGGAAAAGGTGGGGGGGGGGGGGGGGGCAAACCTATTAGCTCTAACCTTTCTAGGGATGGTGCTAGGGTAAGGACAAGACATAAGAATAGAACCAAAAAAAAAAAAAACAAAGGGCATATTGCAAGTTAGCACAGAACAATATAGAAATAATAATCTATATGATGCATGAACAGATAAATGTCATGATCCATACTCTAATGCAGTGATAACAAGTTCAATTTAAGTTTAAAATGACAAAATTGGCTTGAACATAAAGTTTATAACAAAAACCCCAAAATTTGAAAAATTCACTTGTTCAATTTGTAAGAAACTGACCAATTGATCATCACGCAAGTTAGAATATAGATTATAATGATCAATTACATCAATTCAACAAGCCAATTTCATCAATTAAACTCAATTTGAACAAAATCCCCAATTCAGGTAAATACAAGCCCTAGAATTTTCAATTTCTCACAAAACACTAAATTGATCAAATTAAACATCATAGATCATGTTTATAACATTATAGGAACAAAACCCAATGATCAATTTCAGAAAAGAAGGCTTAAATCATCGAAAAACCCCAAATTTGAATAGATCTGAAAATCCCAACAAAATGCATGAATTTATGCATGAAAACATGAAAATAAATGTAAAAGGAAAGGTAAAATGGACATACTGGCTTATAAAGAGAAAAACCTTGCAAAAGTTTTGGAGGAAAACGACAAAAATTTGATGTTTGAGCCTTGTCCAAGTCGGAGAGAGAAAGAAAAGTTTAAAAACTTTTGAAAAAGATGAGTTGAATAAGTCAAGATCTGATTTTTAAAAACCTTATTCACGATTTTCGATTGATCGAAACAGACAGAGACTCATTAAAAATTTTAAAACCAATTTTGATTGATCGAAAAACAGACTGGATCAATCGAAACAGACAGAGGCTCACTAAAATATTTGAGAAAAAAAAAAAACACAGTTTTGAAAAACAAAACACATTTTAGGCAATAACTCCTCAAAGCATTGAAATTGATGAACAAAATGCATAAGTATGAGATGAAATGCTTTTCAAAAACACAAGTTTAAAACCAGTTTTTCCAAAATTA
Source organism: Quercus glauca (assembly GCA_023736055.1). Taxonomy (NCBI): domain Eukaryota; kingdom Viridiplantae; phylum Streptophyta; class Magnoliopsida; order Fagales; family Fagaceae; genus Quercus; species Quercus glauca. Next base: position 25,976,207 of record CM043319.1, on the reverse strand, counting down.
AGATTTTCAAACATTCTTCCTTTAAATTCTCAAGTATCAAATATGTTTTACATAAAACGCAAGGTATTTTCAAACTTGGTTCATCAAACAAAAAACACACTCAAATACATGTACAATGTTTAGCAAAGAGTAATGTGTGTAGTATGTGCAGCTAGCAAAAGCTTGAGATACATGTGAGGTGATATGTGAATAGAAATCAAACACAAAATTTACAAAATTCATCACATATAATTTGAAAGAGATTATCACCTAAAGAGTTACATCATATAACTCAAACATCTCCTAGATCATAAGCTTGCAATCATGTAAGTTTCTTGATTTTGCCTCATATTGTATACACCAATTTTAGTTGTTCAGAAACTTATTAAAATAGTTGGGATAATGTACACACCAATTTTATTTATTTGATTTAGCTTTAAGTCCAATAATGTACACACCAATTTTAAGCATTTAAATCGAGGCTACACCTTATGTTCTTTTTGTGCATGTGCTACACTTTCTCAAGCACAAAATCTTACTATATATACTAAGGTGTTCATGATTGGCTAGTGAACAGTGGTGAGATGGTTATTTATGCCTTTTTCAAAAGGTTCAAGTCTGACAGTCAAAAACATGTGACTTCAAGATTAAGACAAAGTGTTCAAAAACCATAAACATCTTTCCCACACAACGTGCACTACAAAGCTTCAACTAGTAAAGTATAATAAATAAGCTCATCCAAACTAAACAAGGTACAAAGACATGTTATGTGAAAGTAAATTGACCAACCTTATTTTCAAAAACCAAGAGAATAAATACAAAACACGATTTGCTTCCTTTTCCCATATATATATATATATATATATATTTTTTGAAAAGAAGAAACAAAAAACAGTCCTAGAATGAAATGCATGAATGTTATGCAATGCAAATCCTAGAAATAAAAAGAAAAAAAAAAGAAAAAGAAAAATGGTCACAACGGGTAGAGCAATGAAGCACAAGGACCATGTCAGAAAGACTCAATTAGATTGAGCTTTCTGCATCCAAAGCTTTTTTGATGCACCACGAGCATTGGAGTTCTTATTCACATGGGAATGATTTCCAACTCCAAGATTAGAATAAAGGTTTAGAGCCTTTACCAATTCATCAATGAGTACCATAGGATCTTGTGCTTGAGGCACAGGTACTTTTGGTTTGTTTGCTCTCTTAGCAGCTTGCATCTTATAACAGTTTGGACGAATGTGCCCAGACTTTCCACAAAAATGACAAACCCAAGCAGGCTTATCATGCAACTTGTCCTTAGAAAGGGTAGACACCTTAGGTTTAGACTCTTTCAGATTAACCCCAATCTTCCTAGGAGGTGTGACCTCTACAGGTTGAACAGTCTTACTCACAACCTCACTCACAGGGGGTTCAAAGGAAGAAGAAGGAACAAAATTTATGGAATGGGGTGCAAACACTGAGATGCTTTTAACAAAACCTAATCCAGATTTGTCAGAATGAGACTTTTGAACACTCAGCATATGATCAAGTTTAGAACTAGCAGATCTAGCAATAGATAAATCAAGTTCCAAATTCTTAACTTTATCAAGCAAAAGCATATTCTCAGTTTTCACATTGTTCAAAAGTTCATTAGTATCAAACAATTTCACAAGCAAATTTTTCTTATCAAGCTCAAGAGATGCAATTTTCTTTAAGCCTAATTCAACATTCATGGCATCCTTTGTAGCAATTTTGCAAAGTTTATTGTAGGCTTCTTGAAGATCTGCATCCTTAGAGAGTTCCCCATCAGAAGGGTTCTCTTCAACAGACACACTTTCATTGACTACAGCAGTAGTAGTGAAAGCAATAAAGTTTACATCCTCATCACACCCAGACTCATCATCAGAAACTTCATTATCACTAAGGGTTACAACCATAGCCTTACCCTTAGACCTCAAGTATGTAGAACATACAGATTTCATGTGACCATACCCTTGACATCTAAAACACTGAAGACCCATAGAATTATTAAAAGATTGACCAACTTTTTCTCTAGGTTTTTCATTGTTGTTAACCTTAGTGGGATCATTCTTCCTAAAGTTTCTAGGTTCAGCAGTGTTCTTACATTTTTCCCTCTGTTGTTGTTTCTAAGGAAATTCCTAAAGTTCTTGGCAAGGTAAGCAATCTTTGTAGCAGAGAGCTCATCATCAAATCTACCAACCTCAACATCATCAGCTGACTTAAGAGTCATTGATTTGGATTTGCTAGTTTTGGGTAGGTTCAACTCATAAGACTGAAGAGATCCTACAAGTTCATCAACAAGGATGGAGTCCACATCCTTGCTCTTAGTGATGGTAATAACTTTGGCTCTAAAATCTTCAGTTAAAGATCTAAGAATCTTCCTAACAATTTTAGGTTGATCATAGATTTCACCCAAGTTGTATGCAGAATTAATAATGTTATTAAGTTTAGCATAGAATTCATCAAAAGATTCATTATTAGACATCCTAATGATTTCAAATCTAGAAGTTAATTACTGCAACTTATTAATTTTGATTTCCTTTGTGCCTTCATGCACAGTTTTGAGGATATTCCAAACAGTATGAGCAACCTCAACATTTGAGATTCTCTTAAATTCCTCCATGGAAACAGTGTTAAAGATAGCATTAATAGCTATGCTATTGAACGTGGCTGCTTCTTTCTGAGAAGTTTGCCACTCACTAATAGGAGTAATGGGCTTCTCCCATCCGTACTCAACGGAGTTCCAGACTCTCTCATCAATAGATTCCAAGAATGCTTTCATCCTTACTTTCCAATAAGCATAATTATTCTCATCAAAGTGAGGAGGAATAACTAGAGAGTGTCCGTGTTCCATGACAACAGGGGTCAAGGATCAACTCAAAAATCAAAAGATCTATAACAAGAGAGCAACCTGCTCTGATACCACTTGTTTGTTTTTAGACCCCTTAAAACACAAAAGGATTAACCTAGTTATTACTTAGTCAAAATTCCAAATCTAGGCTATCACAATTAAACAATCATATCACGCATAGCAGCGGAAAAATAAATAACCCAATGATATGATGACCCAGGAAAACCAAACCGGTAAAAAACTTGGGGAGAATTTAACCTAGCTATCCTCAAGGTAAACTTGAATCCACTATAAAAAGAATTGAATTTTTTACAATAGCGACTTAGACCACTAACATCCTATTGTTACCCACCAGTAGAAAACTTACTAACACGACCACGTGGAAACTCCGAGACCACGAACTCCTTCTTTCTTGGATTCTCTAGCAAGTACAAGCATACTCACTTGTGTATCTTTAAGCTCTTATGGCAACAACTGAATGATCATCAAGCTCTTGAAGAAAATCTCCTTCTTGATAATCCTAAGCTTGTGTGAAGGCAAGCACCTCTCATATCTCACAAGAGATTCACACAAACAGCAATATGAGCAACATCTAAAACGTGGCTAGGGTTTTCTCTATATACCTAGGGCAAAAACATAAAATCCTAAACGTTTTAATAAGCTAAGGCTGAGTTGTAATTCTGTAGAAAAAAAAAACATTCTACCCGATATTCGATCGATCGAGTCTAAGCTTTGATCGATCGAGCCAAGCCGAAAGTCACTAATACTTCTGCAGCCACTCGATTCCAACTTTACATACAACACACACACTTTGAACAAGTCTAAACAAGACTAACAACTGTTTTGATCATGGTTTGCCAACATTACACGTTAGAGTTCTAAATAACTTTATTGTTCCATTATTTGTAATGACTTTATTGTCCCATTATATGTATGTTTGTTAGTTACAGTTGGCACCAAGACGACTTACACGTTCACGAGGTGAGGCATCTATCCTGGTGGTCCAATCTATAGAAAAACCTCCTGAAGCAAATCCTCCTGTCCAAAGTTCTTGTAGTGCGGAGGCATAGACTACCGGCGCATTAATTAGCACGATTGTGAATTACATAGAACATATTTAATTACAACTGAACCCTGTCTTTACTATTGAGATTATACTTCATTTAATTTAGCTATAATGTACATGGATTGTATAACTTTTTAACATTGATAATGTCTAAATAGGTTCTACTAGAAGAAATACTTGTGGAACAATACTTGGTATAGAAGTACGAGCACTTGTTGACAAAAGTGGTAAGCTGCTAGTACGCATAGCTGTAGAGTATGCTACTCTTGTTGGGAAGAATGCATGCAAGCTTATCAATCAAATTGGCATACAAGTGCAAAGTAATTTGTTCAGTTACAACATGAAAAATTGGAAAAGTTTTAATGCTGCTACTAGAGATGTGGTGCTTCAAAATATTGCGGTAAATTTACATTGATAACGTCTAACTTGTCTTTATTGTCACTAAGCATATTAAATTCATATAATAATATTTTTATAATACATATGCACTTCATTTTACAGGATCAGTTTAAGCTACAAGGAGATTCCAACTTAGTAAGAAAAACATTAATACAAAATGTGGAAGATTATTGAATTACAGCTCCAACAAGTTGCATCAAGCTTATAAAAAGCTTGTATTATCTCATGGTGCTGACTATGCAAGAAACCACCTGCAAAAGAATGCCACACTTGAGCAGTGGACTGGACTCATTGATGGGAAATGGACTAATAAGGACTGGCTGGTAAATTATTTATACGTATATTATTATTATCCAGTGTTTACTATATTATGTTGTCAAGTGTTAGCTTAATATTTATATGAAGTAAATGTATACTGTTTTATTCATGATCTAATAAATATCTTGAATGTTCTTTATTAGGAAAAATCAAGAAAGAACTCTTAAAATAGGTACAAAACTTTAGGAAAATATAGATGCCAGACAAAGGCATTTACTGTTAGGGTTGATGAGGAGATGCATGTTTTTTCATTTTCTTAAACCTTAGTATATTACATATTGTGATTAATTAACTATATTTATCTAACACTCGAATGTTAATTAATTATACAAATAATAATAGTGGTCAAGTTCTTGAATTGGCAAAAATCTTCAAAGATGTTCATTTCAATCCAAATACAAATATGTGGATACACCCTGAGGATGAAGCGACATATGTATGTGCATCATTCCATCCCTATCATATTTGTTAACTTATAACATATGTAGTATTAATGTTGTGATTGTTTTTTTCTTTCTCTCTTTCAAATGATAGGAAACTATTCTCAAAGTGCAAGAGGATCATTGTCAAGATCCTAATGCAATTCCACTTACACAAGAGGAGATCTCAAAATTGGTTTTTAAGAAGAAGCCTGGTATTATAAAAGGACTTGGCATGAGACCTTCCTCTTCTCTAGTAACCACCGCTCCTCAATGGAATATTTCCATCAGCTAGAAAGTGAGATAATTGAGCTCAAAAAGGCAAGAACTAGGGACTAAGAGAACCGAGCTAGGGAGCAAGAGGTGCGAGCTAAGCAAGAAGAGGTCCAAAAGAATATTCTTAACTTTTTGAGGAGCAAGGGGTATGATGATGCTTTTACCTATGGGGGTGGTTCATCTTCAATTTAAAACACTTTTTGGTTAGTACTTTATTTTAGCAATTGACTCACACTACATGGTGTGACTACTTTTTTTGATGCATTATTTGAAACTAATTGTATTTTATTACACTTGAAAATCTATATTTGCTTTCTACAACTTATACATTAGGAGTTGTGATTTTAATTCATTGGTGTGGCTACTCTTAATGCATTGTTAGAAATGTTTCTTATAACATAGTTAGTGTTTTTACTTCACGATTTTAATGTATTATTGTTTTTATATTTGTGCAGATTTCTTATTGGTGGCTTTTAGGGGATTTATTTTTGGAATTACTTGAAGACATAAGTGGACATCTTCCATTGGTTCTAATTATATTATGCTACACTTTTTGTATTGTTATAAAACATCTTGAGTTATTGTATGTATTGCAAACAATTATTGTATGAAAGGAGTTTGAATTGGATACTTGTTTTATTTTTTACTTGTGGAATGTATGGATCTTTTTTTGTAAATGTATTGTTGAAATAAATGTGTTCTTCAAATGTGAGGTTTTAATAATGTAATGATAGGTTACAGGTTAATATCAAAGCCATGAAAAAAATAAAAACAGAAAATAAGTTTTAGTGACGAATTTTTTCGTCACAAATATAACAACAAAAGATTGTTTTAGTGACGGCATATTTCATTGCTACATGTAGCAGAATTTTGTAAGAAATGGTTTTAGTGACAAAAATTTTTGTCGCTATATGTGTCCAGATTTTCTTAAAAATAGTTTTAGTGATGAACTTTTTCGTCACTATATGTAATCGAAAATAGTTTTAGTGACGAAATTGTTCGTCACTAAATATGATTTAATAAACTAAAGTGTTTTTAGTGACCAAATATTTTCGTCACTGAATGGTGTTTTTAGCTAGGAAAGCTTTTAGCAGCGAAATGTTTTCATCGCTAAGAGTTTAAAAAAAAAAAAAAAAAAAAAAAAAAAATCAGACTTTTAGTGACGAAATTTTTCGTTGCCAGGACTTTTAGCAATGGGGTTTTCATCGCTAATTAGTAGATTTCGTAACTAAAAGTCCTTAGAGAGAAAAAACTGGACTTTTAGAAACGAATATTTTCATCACTGAAAATATATTTTGTTGTAGGGTATACTGATTTGGAGATGGAGTTTGCCATCTAAGAGCACTAGTATCCGATGCAAAAAATAAAAAACCTATTTTTGCATCTTCAAATACTACTTTATGTATTTTACTAACCCATTTTGCTACCCACCCAACATCTTAGTTTTTATTTTTACATACAACTCAATAAAATAATATAAATTACCTAATAAAATAATAAAAAGTATTGTTCTCTCTCTATTTCCTCCCACTATCTGTTTCTCTTCACACACAACCATAAGATTAAAATAATATATTTTTTTCTTTACAACCTATAAACGGTAAGGTTGCATATATGCAACTTTATTGTTCATAGGTTTCAATTATTTTTAAAAAATTTTTTTTTTTTTTAAAGTTTACAAACCCAGATGGAGTGGGTTTTGGGTGCCTTGAGTTGTAAAATAGCAATTGGGGGTTTTTACACCTCCCAATACTAGTGCTTTAACCCCAAATGGACTGGATTCAATCCAACTCTACCATTTAGAACGGTCCAACTATGTCTTGTAAAGCGGCAAAGAAATCAACTAGCATGCATTTTGCCTCAATATGCTAAAGGAATTGATACTTATGTAACTTAGATAGAAGAAAATTCTAGTATGCTTAAGTCCACATTGGCTCATAATGTTTGAATTTATCTTCTTCTTAATGAAAGTTACAGTATTCTTATATTAAAAAAAAGGGTTATGTGTACATGTGCCTATTTGATAAGGGTTATACATAATTGTGACTAGACTAGACATGCTTGTATCCTTGTGTTTTATGGTTTTTATTAGAATTGGTAATAATGGGTATACGCCTAAGCCAATTTTGTTTATCTTTCTTCTTACTAAAAGCAATGAGAGGCATTATGAGAGGCCAATTTTATGGTTTGTTGTTGTTGTTGTTGTTGTTGTGAGATACAAGATAGAATTTCTACTCTAGCATAATCTAAGTGTATATGTGTGTGAAGCTCCCTCTTGAAGACTTGAACCCCAGCCCTTGCCCCTCACACCCGATAAGCACTTATACTTGTAGAGTGACCACCGCACCAAGGGTGCGCGGTAAAGTCTCCTTGCTTAATTAACCAGACATATTCGATATAATAAATGTAGTAATAGATATGTAATCTTGATCTAAGTCATAACACCACCGCGCACCTTTGACGCGATGGTCACTCCACAAGTATAATGGCTTGTGGAACGTGGGGGGTAAGGGTTGGAGTTCAAATTTTCAGGAAAGAGTTTCACACGCATTTATACTTGGATTGGGCTAGAGAAGAATTTCAATTTTGTATATATATAATATATAGATATGAAAAAAAAAAAAAAAAAAAAAAAAGTCATAACTAAGGTTATAATTGAGTACTGACAAGTAGTGAATTGCTGAATTTAACTCAACAATAATAAAAAATTTGTTCAAAATCGACCCGAACTCATGTCAAGCCTACACACAACGTTTGAACTCAATCTTGTAAAAAAACTGAAAAGCTTAATCTTAGCTTGACAAGATTTGATTCATTACTTAAGTTGAGCTCAAGCTCTATATCAAGCTTAAAAATCAAGCTCTTGAATTGGAGGTCAAGCACAATCTTGGTATCAAGCTCATGCACTCAAGCTTAAACTAAAGCACATAATCAAATGCTTAAATTTGAAAAAAAAAAAAACATTTTGATGATAAAAGATCCACACACATTACAATGAAATTATAATCCTGATTTCCCAATGCATTGTTTATTATTATTAACAATTGTTCAACTTACAATATTACCGAACTTACATTATTATTATATATTGTTAAGTGCATTTGCCTAAACTTATATTGTTATTTTTACATTAACTTTAAAATTTGGTACATAAATCAAATAAACTGAATAGATTAAGAAAAAAATTAGAAAACTTTCTCTGGGATTATATATGATATAATACCCTAAAGAGACCTTGCCAATATTCTTCATCAGCTCCGAGACTTATAGTCTAAAAAGTCTAAAAAACCTAATCAATAATATTGTTAACGTATATAGTGTTGTGGGCTTTAGGCCCAGTTAGGTTACTTGAATAGCACACATATATACTTGTACTGCACACATATGCCTCCTATATAAAGGCACCTACGTACATTCTTTTATCATGAAATACAATACAATCACATTCAATATTTCTAACATGGTATCAGAGCTCGACAAAGAGGCGATGTTCCCAAAAGACAACATTACGGGAGACACGAAGACGATGAGAGACAGGATCATAACACCTATACCCCTTTTGAGTTTCTCCATAGCCAAGAAAACAACAAAGCCTTGACCGAGGCTCAAGTTTGTTATGCTCATGTGGCTGAAGAAGAATGAAACAAGCAGAACTGAAGGAGCGAAGGTGGTGATAGTCTGGAGGTGACCCAAAAAGGCGCTCATATGAAGTTTGATTTTGGATAACAGGACTCGGAATGCGATTAATAGTATGAACAGCATGAAGAGCAGCTTCACCCCAAAAAGGAGCAGGAACTTTAGCAGAGAGAAGGAGAGCACGAACAGTGTCAAGAATATGACGAAGTTTTCGTTCGGCTCTACCATTTTGCTGAGAAGTACCTGGACAAGTTAGTTGATGAACAGTGCCATAGGAATGCAAAACATCTTGGAAAGCATATTGAGTGTATTCAAGAGCATTATCAGATCGAAAAATTTTGATGTGTCTGGAAAACTGAGTTTCAACCATTTTTGCAAAATTAGAATATATTTCCAATAATTCAGAACAATGTTTTATATTAAAAATCCAGCTATAGCGAGAGTAGTCATCAACAAAGACAACAAAATATTTAGACCCACCAATACTAGAGACAGAGGAAGGCCCCCAAACATCAGAATGAATAAGGTTAAAGATATCAGTGGATATGGATTCACTAGTATTGAAAGGCAAAGCTGGTTGTTTTCCTAACTGACATGAAACACAATCAAAATTTTCTGTAGACACTGAACCTAACAAACCTCTAGAAGCCAATTGTTGTATCCGAGGGGAAGATGCATGACCAAGGCGAGCATGCCAAAGTGCAAGGGAAGGAGTGGAAGAAACTGCAGCAGCTGCAGCAATAGAAACAGGAGCAACAAGTGGAAGACGGAGGTTGTCCACGGGAAACATACGCCCAACTCTAGGACCGGTCCCAAGCTCCTGTCCCGTCCTAGGATCCTGCATAATGCAGCCAGAATAATCAAAGGTAATGCGATAACCCAACTCAGCTAATTGTCCCACAGAAAATAAATTATAAGAAAGGTCAGGAACATTAAAGACTCTAGGAACCGAGAGGTTGGAGGTTGAAACTGAACCTATATTATGACCAGACATTGTGGAACCATTCGCTGTGCGAATAGTAAGAGGGTGCGGTGCAGGTGTGAGGTTAGAAAATAAGGACGAGTGAGGTGTCATGTGATTGCAACAAGCAGAATCCATAAGCCAAGAGGTAGGAGACATACCAGATAAGGTTGAGAGAGAAAAGGAATAAGATGCATTACCAACCATACGAATGACATTGGCGATAATATTAATAAGGTCATCCCTAGAAATGGAGAAAGTGGATCCAGTAGACCTAGACTGTGCAGAGATAGGAGCCATTGGTTGGACACTCTCAGTGTTAGCAACAGTAGCAGCAGAAATGGACACAGCTGATTTGTTGCGATGATAGCAAGTCTCAATATTGTGGCCAAAACGTTTGCAAAAATTGCAAAACCGTTTGATGGATTGGCAGCGACGATTGTTGCAATAAGAAGAAGACCTGTCCTTATTCTTCATTTAGAAGCAAAATATGCAAAAATAGACTGCAAAAATGAAATCTACGCGAAAAACTAGGTAAGGAGCACCTGAACTGCAAAAGTCAACTCTGCAGAAAAGTCAACGGTCAACAGTCAAGTCAACGGTTAGGTCAACGATGACGTCAGCTGCGCTGGTGGGTGACGTCAGCCCTAGGTGACGTGGCAGTATGACGTCACTGATGACGTCAGCCTGAACTGAGGACGGCGCGTGTGGTGCGTGGGGCGCAATCGCAGAAGCTTCAGGCGGCGCGTGAGGGCGCGTGGGCACTCCAATGTCTTCGAGGCTTTCACCAATAGGTAGATCGTTCCAAGACGATCTCAGTGATACCTTCAGAATTATGATCAGAGCAATATTCGAGGCGGGATGACACGTGCAGTGATCTTGTGCGGTGTTGGACTTCTCAACGATAGCGGCTGCAGGTCCGGAACCCGAAGACAACGTTTGGAAGACGTCGGGGGTTCAACGGCGAGAGGCTGCGGCGACTGTTGTGATGGCAGAAGCGATGTTGAGAGTGGAGTAACACCAATAAAGATAAAACTGCTAAGAAAAGGTCAGAGCAGTGGCTCTGATACCATGTTCCTTCTGTAGCTGCTCCTGATCCTCCTGTAGTTGCTCCTGATTCTGTTGCTGTAGACTTCTCTGTCCAACCACTAGATATCACTAATCCCTTTCCTAGTTCACCTTTTAATGAACAGGTGGAAGATGAGCAGGTTGAAGACGAGCTACCCAACCCCAATCCTGAGCTTGGATCTCCTGCTCCTGCTCTGCCTGAAGATCTTGCACAAGACATTCCACCTCGTCACTCAACTCGAGTAAGATCTATTCCTGCACATTTACTTGACTATCATTGTTACACTGCTCTTGCTACACTACACGAGCCTCACACCTATCGTGAGGCTTCCACTAACCCTTTATGGCAGATTGCAATGAAAAAGGAACTTGATGCATTATCTAAAAACCATACTTGGGATTTGGTGACACTTCCTCCTGGAAAATCTGTGGTTGGTTGTAAGTGGATCTACAAGATTAAGACTCGCTCTGATGGGTCCATTGAGTGCTACAAAGCTCGTCTTGTTGCAAAAGGTTTTACACAAGAGTATGGGATTGATTATGAAGAGACCTTTGCTCCGGTTGCTCGTATCTCATCTGTTCGTGCCCTCTTAGCTGTTGCTGCTGCCAGTAAATGGGACCTTTTTCAGATGGATGTTAAAAATGCATTCCTTAATGGGGATTTAAGTGAAGAAGTGTATATGCTGATAGTGTATGAAAAATGCTAAGGAAATTTCTCGTCCATGTGGTCGTCCGTCTGTTACATACACTGGGTTCTGCTACGCTCGTCCTTCACTTGCCATCCCCTCACTCGATCAACGTTCGTTCGTCCAAAGGGGAATGGACGAGTAGTGAACCTCGTCCGTCCACAGTGAAGGACTAGGTTATTTCACCAAGAGCCATGATACTCGTCCAAACAACCAAACGTTGTATTGTTTGTATCAAATCACCTAACTATTATTGGATACCGGTTCTGATGAGGTAACTCCAATAACAGTTATGGAAGTTATCCTCTGAGTTCTCCAAACACTACGACGATTGGAAAAATAACGGCCAAAATCAGCACTATATAAAGACTCCTCTACACAAAGGTATGGGGACAGAAACTTTGAGTAAAGAATTTTCTCTTTAAAAACTGAGAAGAACAAATCCACTAACTTTGTCATCGGAGGACTTTTGGCCAGTCTCCATCGGTCTCCTCTGACTTATTGTTTCTTACTTTCAGGATTTCTCTTGTAGATCGACAGCGCCCGGAAATTTTAGCCCACTGATTCCTTGACATCATCATATGCAACCTCCTCCTGGTCTCTCTGTTGACTCAAACAAGGTTTGTCACCTTCGACGTGCACTTTATGGCCTTAAACAAGCTCCACGAGTTTGGTTTGCCAAATTCAGCTCTACCATCTCTCACTTGGGTTACATGGCCAGTCACTATGATTCTGCCTTATTTCTTCGTCGCACTGACAAAGGTACTATTTTACTTCTCTTATATGTGGATGATATGATCATAACTGGTGATGACCTCAGTGGCATTCAAGAACTCAAGACTTTTCTCAGTCAGCAATTTGAAATGAAAGATCTTGGACATCTCAGCTACTTCTTGGGTCTTGAAATCACTCATTCTACAGATGGACTTTATATTACTCAAGCCAAGTATGCCTCTGAACTCTTGTCTCGTGTTGGACTCACTGATAGCAAGACTGTTGACACTCCAGTTGAGCTTAATGCGCATCTGACTCCCTCAGGGGTGAAACCATTGACTAATCCCTCTCTTTACAGACGCTTGGTTGGCAGCTTGGTTTATCTCACTGTCACTCGTCCAGACATTTCCTACGCTGTTCACCAGGTGAGCCAGTATCTGTCTGCTCCACGATCGACTCACTATACTGTTGTTCTGCGCATTCTTCGATACCTAAAGGGCACTCTCTTCCATGGTCTTTTTTACTCTGCTCAGTCTCCTTTTACTCTCCGTGCATTTTCTGATGCTGATTAGGCAGGAGACCCCATTGATCGCAGGTCCACCACTGGTTATTGCTTTCTTCTTGGTTCTTCTCTGATTTCTTGGCGAAGTAAGAAACAAACTCATGTGGCCCGCTCCAGTACTGAAGCAGAATATCGTGCCCTTGCTGATATCACATCTGAGCTCCTTTGGCTACGCTGGCTTCTCAAAGACTTAAGTGTGTCTACATCCTCTGCTACTCCTCTTTATTGTGACAACCAGAGTACCATTCATATTGCTCACAATGATGTCTTCCATGAACGGACTAAACACATCGAGATCGATTGTCATTTTATCCGTTTTCATCTTGTCCATGGTGCTCTTAAGCTGATCTCAGTCTTCTCTAAAGATCAACTTGCAGATATCTTCACCAAGTCACATCCTAAGAGACGCCTTCGTACTTTGGTTGACAACCTCAAGTTGGTCTCACATCCACCTTGAGTTTGAGGGGGGCTGTTAACGTATATAGTGTTGTGGGCTTTAGGCCCAGTTAGGTTACTTGTATAGCACACATATATACTTGTACTGCACACATATGCCTCATATATAAAGACACCTATGTACATTCTTTTATCATGAAATACAATACAATCACATTCAGTATTTCTAACAAATATTATAAAGATTATGAAGCATCTTTGAAAATATAACCGGATTAGGTAGTGTATAAAGGATCATATATTAATAGAAGAAAAAACAGATCTATAGGTATATATATATATATTTTTATGATAATTCAGTTATAGAGATAATTAACGATGAGTTTCAGTTAACTCAATTAATAAAATTTTTAATGGTTGAATAAGAAATCTAAAGTTTAATCGTAGGTTGAAACTCTCTTTTTAAAAAAAAAAATTAAAAAAAAAAAAAAGGAGTAAGAATGAAAGAAAGAAGAATAACGAAGCAGAACTGATATTTTGATGTTGATTGTAATTGTAGTCCTCACCTGGAATTATTCTTATTTGTCAATTGGGTTTTCCAAATTACGTGGTTTAGGTGCTATAGACTTGTCAGTCATTGATAAAATACTGTATTGAATCATTGATCACCATGGTCCACTTCTTGGCATTGATAAATTGCCTGTCAACCTCACCCAACACTCTATTATAGCAGGTTGTATTTGGGTTGATCCATTTTTTTTCAAGGATTAGGAAAAAAAAAAAAAAACTTGTAATTATTCTTATTTTTATTCGTTTTGTTCGGGTAATGACTAATGAGTTTGGGTTCAAATTTGCATAGATAGGACCTGTGTAGTCTAGCTTTTGAAGAAATTTTAAATGCTTTAAGTTCAGTTTTTATTCTATTTCGATTTTTTTTTTTTTTTTTTTTTGGTGGTTTATCCATTGAACAAAATAAAATGAAGATATACGAAACAATGGCAAATTTGGGCTGGGTTATTTTTTAGGAAAAAAAAAAAATCACTTTGAGCCCTATATATCTTAAAGACATTGTCAATTTGAATCTTGTTATTTTTTATTTGGAGTAATTTAGTCCTTACTATGAACTCACTTATGGAAATTGACTGCAAATTGAAAATAACAAAACCCAAATTAACTACTAAAATATAGGAACCAAATTGATAATAATCCTTTTTTTTTTTTTTTTACAAGATAGAAATTCAACTCTAACCTAATTTAAGTGTACGTGTGTGAAGCTCCTTCATAAAAACTTGAACCTGAGATGGCAACGTTGTAGCTCATAGTCTGGTTAAATATGCTTTAAGCATACCAGATTTTTTAGTGTGGACGAAAGATGTTCCGTCACACATCAATTCTTCCTATTGTACAAGCTGATTTAGCGCATTTACATTAATAAAGTTCAGTATTTTCCCCCTAAAAAAAAAAAAAAACTTGAACCCCAGCCCTTATCCTCCATACCCCACAAGAACTTATACTTGTGAAATGACTATCAAGGTTTTCAAACGTAGACCGTTCATTAAACCGTAAAAGGAAGAGGTTCAAGGTTTTTGAGGTCGAACCGGGGTCGAACCGTGATGACGTCATAATTAATTTAATAATTAATTAAAGCCTAAATATAAATATTAAATTTATAAAACTAGTAAAATTGACTAATATATCAATATATGTGAGGGAAATTTAATGATTTTTAAGCATATATTTAATAATTAAATAAGAAAGTTAATAAAATAAAATAATATCCATGAAAACATTAAAATTTATGATTAATTTTTGAACTAAATTTGAATATTTTTGAAGGATTTTAATAATAATTATAATTTTTATTCTTTGTAAGAAACGGATAATTTAATTAAGTAAAATAAAATTGTGTTAAATTGTTTTTATAAAAAAAAATGCTAAGGGGTTGGACTGCACGGTTCTTGCCACTGGTTCTACATGAACCGTGCGGTCCAACCCCGGTTTTTGGGGTTCACGGAATTACCAAATATGCCTGGTTCTCTAAGCTTAAAAAACTGGATTTCAATCCGGTTCCCAGTTTTCATAATCCAACCTCCTAGTTCGATCTAGGACTGAAAACCTTGGTGACCATCACACTAAAGGTGTGCGGTGATCAAATTGATAATAATATTAAAAATGCAAGAACAAAGATAATATTTATGCCTATTTTTTTAATGTATTCATGGCTTGGCTTGGGTAGGAGATTTCTCAATCCATGGTCCATGGATTGAAAAAAAAAATAAAAAAATAAATGAAAACCAACCCACTTATGGGCCGGCTTTATAGAACGGACCACAAACCACTCACAGATTGTGGACTTTTTTTTTTATTTTTTATTTTTTATTATTTATTTTTTATTTTTAATAAAGCAAAATACTGTGGATTTCATGTTCATGACAAGGGGTGGAGTGATGCAGATTGACTATAAATTGAAAATAAAAAATCTCAAATTGACTATTAAAATATTAAGACCAAATTGATAGTAATTCCGAAATGTAAGGTCTAAAATCCATGGTCGATGGATTTGAAAAAAAAAAAAAAACATTTAGAAAATCAATCCACTTATGCGCCGGCTTTATAGAACGGAGCACAAACCAGTCACAAATTGTGGACTTCATGACAAGGGGTGGACCGATGTTCAAACTTTCTCATCTTCAAAATTGGTAGATTTTGGTCTCGCATATTCTCTTCCTTCCGCCCCTCTTAACAAAAATAAAAAATAAAAAACTCTGTAATGGCAAGCAAAGTGAGAAATGTTATCCTCTGTTTGTCATGTTTGCTACTCTTCGTGGGGCCTTCTTCTTCTCTGCTAGAGACATTAGTGCAAGGACAGGAGGTCAAGGATGGGGATGAATTAGTTTCAGCTCAAGGAAACTTTAAACTAGGATTCTTCACGCTTGAAAGTAACAACTACTACTTAGGAATATGGTACAACGACAACCGTCAACGCCAGGACAATTTAGTTTGGGTTGCAAATCGAGACTCTCCTATCTTTAATAATTCTGGAAGTCTTACCATTGATGATAACGGGAATTTGAAAATTTCACACGGTGGGGGTCTTCCTATTGTTCTATATTCAGGACAAGAAGGAAGTAACACAAGTGCTGTTCTACTTGACACTGGTAATTTTGTACTGCGCGAACTGAATAATTCAGAGGAATTGTGGCAAAGCTTTGATTATCCTAGTCACATTCTTGTGCCAGGAATGAAACTTGGAGTTAATCGGAAAACGGAACATACTTGGTCTTTAACATCATGGAGAGGAGTGGTGGTTCCTGACTCGGGCGTATTTACCTTTGGCATGGACTCTAACCATACAAATCAATTGGTCATCTTGTGGCACGACAACATCTATTGGACTAGTGGGTCTTTGGAACGAGGGCATTTCACCTCATCTTTTTCAGGTATTTCAGACTCTTACTACAATTTTAGCTACATATCAAATGAGAATGAAACATTCTTCAGCTACTCTGTGGAAACAAGTTTCACAAAGTCGCCGCGGTTGGTGATAGATTACTTGGGAAGACTTTCTGACGATAGAGGCATTCTGGTTGATTGTAATTCTCGTTTCTCTGGTTCATCAAAAATGGAAAGATGTATGCTGGCGCAGCTTCCTGAGTGTAGGAGCCCTGATGATGTATTTTATTCACATTTCACTTTCATGTACAGTAATGGATTCAAGTTTAGTGAAAGTGAAAACCTGACTCTCATGGATTGTGAGGCCAAGTGCTTGAACAATTGTTCTTGTGTTGCATATGCATCTACAATTGAGGATGCCCAAACTGGCTGTGAGATTTGGACTAGCACACCGGCAAGATTTAATGGATCTTCAAACTCAAATGCAAGGACAATAAACTTCCTTAATTCAGCAATTGGTAAGTCTACTTTACACCCAACTTATAACATTTAAGCATATAATTGATGTATTACATGTACATGTAGAAAATAAGACCATACGCTATCCATGGCTTTGATCTGTAGGATTGATAATTTGATATACTGGTGGCTTGATGTAGAAAACTAAATTAACTGATTAATTTGTTGTGGACATGGTAAAAATGGATAAATACAAATTGTTGGTTTCTTAACAAGTTCAATAATTTCCAAAAGATTTATCTAGACTGTGAATGTTAAAGCATATTAAATCATAACAAAAAGAGAATTGAATAGAAGTACTATTGGTACGTAGTAGAACATTGAAAGTTCGTTTGTCCATGTAGCAAACAAAGTAGAAAACAGGAGGGCAAACAGGTGGTGGAGATGGCTCATCATGGCAGTAGGGGCATTTATTATCTCGTTGTACTGATTCTTAAGCAACGCAAAATGGAAAAGAAAAAAGAAAAAAAAAACGGAATGAAAGGTAATCCGTGCTCCTAATCTAGATTTTTTAGATATATTACTAATAATTGAATATAAATTCTCTGTACTATTTTTTTTGTGTATTAGTCTATGTTCCACCAATCATAATTTACCATGTATTAATTTTTTATAGAAAAAAAATTCAACTAACATTTTCCATATATGTTAAGAGAGAAAAAAAGGAAAAAGAAAAAGATGCTGATACAAGAAATTGTGGGTAATGCAATTCCTTCCACAGTGCATGACAAAGTGAAGAAACCAAACAAAGGGGGACAAGCTAGCCATGAGTTGCAAACTTCAGCTTTAATTGAAGCATTTTGGCTACTACAAATAATTTCTCAACTGAAAATAAATTAAGAGAGGATGGCTTTGGATTAGTTATTAAGGTTAGCTCTCTCTCTCTCTCTCTCTCTCTCTCTCTCATAAAATTTTAATATATGACTTGACTTAACACAATCTCTCTCTCTCTCTCTCTCTCTCTCTCGTTTTTTGGGCATGATAATGGAACTAAAGACATAGCCTAGCTAATCCTATTTGACCAATCAATAAATTAGTACTTGAGCTAAGTCCATGGGCCAGGTAGAATCTTGACACAAAATTGAAAACGTAAGTAAAGACAGAATTAGTCTCCGTTTGGATTGCAAAGCTCACGTTTGCGTCTGCGTCTTTGCCCTTTTTTTTTTTTTTTTTTTTTTCACGCGTTCCCAGCCATATTCACGTGTTCCCTGCCATAGTTTTACTGTAGCGGCTACTGTTCATTGAACAATAGCCACAAACCTTGACTTTTCAACACAAAATTACTGTTCACGGACCCATAATTTTCACTTTTCAGCAACTTTTTCATTAAAAATGGGTCCCACGGTACTATTCACACATTTAAAAATTATTTTGCTACAGTGTTTTCAGTTTTCAGTTTTCAGTTTTCAGCTCTATCCAAACGGACCCTAAGATAATGTGAGTAAGACCAACCCAATTAATTTTCAGAGTAAATTATCTGATGGGTAGTAAATAGCAATAAAAAGACTTTTAAGCAGCTTTGGATAGGGATTGGTAGAGTTCAAGAATAAAACTATTATTATTGCCAAACTCTGACACACTAATCTTGTCAGGCTTTTAAGGTTTTGCATTGCAAAAAAAGAAAAAATTACTAAGCTATGAGCATATGCCCAACAAAAGCCTAACTTCTTGCTTTATGCCAAGACATATGACCATATTAGCAAAATTGGCTTATGTGAAGATTTTTTCTCTTTTATTTAAAGTCAAAAAAATAAAAATAATCATCATTTGCTTGCTAGTGTTTTCTACTATTATGGTCATATTGAGATGCATTCATGTTTGTCTCTTATATTTATAGGATCAAGCTAAGGATAGGCCCACCATGTTGGATGTTGTTTCTATGCCTCAAATGAAACTCTTAAACTATTTCCTCTAACACGGACGTAGAAAAATGGGCGTTGCACCTGCGTCTGTTGCGGCCCGATGCGGGGTGTGGCTAGCAACGCCGCTGCCCGCGCGTCGGTGCCGCGTCTTTTTTTTTTTTTTTTTCGACACGCGCCAACTTGGGCCAATTCGCATCGATTTGGGCCGAATCGGTCCGTATCAGCTGAAACACACCGAGTCAAGCCGTACCGGCGTCGAACCGACGTGGCTGAGTGCGGTGCGGATGGCGGCGGAGGTCTTCCTGGAGCAGAACCAAGTGTCGATCTTCAACTTTCGCTTCCTAATTTCCTCATCAGTAATGAGATCGAAATCCAAGTTCAAGTGCTTGAAGTTTCTTACAAGCTTGCCACGTGGGCCTTCCACCTCGATAACCTTAGCGTTCACCTTAATCTTGACCCCATTTGGAATGTCCATGGTCTCTGATGACAAGATGGTCTTCATTTTTTTTGGCTCTGTTTATCTCTAGCTGCGGCACTGAGAAAGAAGAATGGTGGAGGAGACAGCCAAAAACCCTAAATGATATGTTTATATATATTTATATAGAGAGAGAAAGTAAACCTAAATGGCTAAACCCTTTGGGCCTGTATTCATTATCTATGGGCTAATTTCTGTTGAGATAGTGGAAAAACAATTTTCAATCCAATCTAAGCTACTTGGGTTGGTAGTTCTAAAAATTAGCCCAAAAAGTATGCTTAGCAATATATTAAAAATATAAATAAAAATATTTTTAGAAATTTTTTAATCCCCGCACCCTGCCGCATCCGCACCCTACTTTTTCAAAAATTTCCGAGCCCTGCACCCGCACCCGCACCCACACCCGCACCCGCATCCGAATCCGGAAACGCACCCGTGCTACATAGTCCAAAACTACCTGCATTTTTTACCAACAAAGTTGCAGAAGAGTCAGAGATTTCAGAAACTAAGCCAAAAAACGATTCCATAAATATTGTCAGTTTCTGTGATTTGAAGACTGATAGATACTAAAATGCAATAGTTATGTATAAATGTGGTATGTACATGCCTGTGTGAGAAGGACTATTCCTAAATGTAACTACACAAACTTGTTGGATTTTTAATTAGGGCTATACGCCTGTACCTGATTTCATTTATCTTTCGTCTTCTTGTAAGCTATGAAAAGAATGATCAACGCTTGCGTGAGTCAACTAACATAATTTTTGTCCTAAGTTTCCTAGCTCAATTGTTATCGTTTAATCCAACCATCCGGTGGTCAAGGATTCAGCTGACCTCAATGTTTACCCAGTACGTATAATACAATACTTGCAGTAATGGATATGTAAACTATAATGGATTTTTTTTTTTTTTTTGGAGTTTCTTTTATCTGCTATTCCCAAAAAGAGTGAGGTTTTTTGCTCCAACGTGGATAAGGTCTTTAAGTATCACTTTTTTGAGCTTGTTAGTTCTCGGAAGGTATTATACTTGTATGATATTTGGGAGATCCTTTGATTTTAGGGAAATGAAATGAGCATGAATGCAGACGTTTGGTAGATGACATCTCTAGTCTCTAAAAGAATCATATGTTGGTCCTCAAAAAAATAAAAATAAAATCCTTTGCTAGTAGAGTCCAGCTAATAAAATCAGTTATTTTCAGCATAGAAGTTTGTTGGACCAATTGTTCATACTCACTAAGTAATTAAGGCTTTTGGGCAGATATTAAGTAGCTCTCTTTGGAATGGTAGTGATACGTGTGCTAAGAATAATGGTGAACTCAGGATGAAATGGCTGGAGGAATGGAATAAAGCTGCTTTCTCGAAGCACATATGGAATCTCTTTGCGAAAGGTTGTTATTTGCCAGTGGCATGGGTGAAATACAATTTACCAAGGGATAGGAGTTTCTGGACCAAAAATTTCTCAAGAATGAACAAGAGGCTCGAGGGATTTCCTGAAGTTTTCGGTTGGTTACGGGTCTCTGTTGTACGCTGGTTGGACTGCTATAGTCCTAGGATGGTGTATAATGCAGCAAGAAACATTGAAATGAAACTCTCTAGAGTTTTGAAGGATAATGAGAGGTGTTGACCCCTTGCTAAAATAAGATGCTCTAGCGGAACTTCAATCCAAATTAACCATGTTACAGATAAATTACTAGGACAAACCAGATTTGCTTAAATCAATATCAGGAAATTTCTCAAACCTAGATATGTGGAAATGCAATTAAATCAAGGTGCGCTAGAGTAAATTGGTAATCCCAAGAATGCTAGAACAGATTTTCTACAAGAGATACGTTGATTCAGTAGGGTTACAAAGGGGGGTACAGCTTGTATATTTTGCAAGATGAATTTTCGGAAAAATTATGGACAGGTATACTTTGCAAAATGAGAGCTATTATTTATAAATTGGTTTGGTGTTCTACAATTTATCAGTTTTTGTTCCAAAGAAATATGATCATCCACGGTGGTCAATGTATAACAAAGGAAAGCATGCTCCGTTCCATGATCCATCCAATGGGTAAAGAGTTTCCGTATTAACAATCAAGGAAAGTTCAAAAATTCCATTCTTAACAGATCCCTTTGCTTTCCTGCGGGGTCTTAATCTATTCTACATTGTTCTGCATGATCCTGTATCAAATGAGCTTGGCTTGCGTTGGTTCTGGTAGGTGATGTTTGGTTTTAGGAGGGCTCTGCTGTATTGTGAGTTCTTTAATGCTTGTTCTCAACGCTGGCAGTTTGACTGTCAGCACAGAACTCAGGAAGTATGTGTACCTAAGAAGCACGGTTGCAGATTCGGGTTTGGATGTGAGTGCAGGTGCGGTGTAGCAACTCAGCAATTTTTGAAAAAGTAAAGTATGGGTGCGGTAGGATACATTTTTAATAAATTATTAAATATATTTTTATATAATGAATTTAATATTTTTTATATTAAAAAAAATTCAAATAGAGGTGTAGACTTTATTATGAAAAAACAATTATTTATGATTTGTTTTTAATAAAACCAATATTTTTGGTAATTGTAAACAAAGAATCACCTTCCAAGAAGGTTCCTTTACTCCTTTCTAATTCCCAAACCGACCCACGTGAAACAATTGACTTTCTCACGTACTTAATTTATATTATTTTGTCATAACTTCTCATTTGAACCTCTATTCTTCTTCCTCACCTCTTCTAAGTTCTAACAATTTCTTTGTGTCTTTTCATCTTCTTCTTCCTTCTCTCTCTCTCTCTCTCTCTCTCTCTCTCTCTCTCTCAAGGCCCCATGAAGCAGAAAAATGGCAGCCGGCGACATGGTGACGACTTGTTTTGATGCCCGTTTCAGCTAAACTGGCTTGAATTTTCTGGTTTTGGCCCGAATTGAAAAAAAAAAAAAAAAAAAAAAAAAGGAATCGCAAGTCGGCGCGTTAGTGCGTGTTGGGTGTGGGTGTGGCGGCCCTGGAGCCTTCCCGTGCTTCCTAGATGTGTACTTTCTGTTAAGCTTAGTTTCATTGTAGTTTTTTTTGTGTGTTTCAATGTTTCTTTTGGTTCAAGGAAGTTGACTAGTGTGTTTAAGCCTTAGGGTTTGTAACAAACCATAGGAATCATTTGTAACATATTTTATATTGAGTTGATGATCTAGAACAAACGAGGGCTTAATTGTCGGTTTCAAGATGAATCACTACTGACTTCGTTTCAATTTGTCTTAAAAAGAATATTTCGATACCAAATTAGTAGAATGTACCAATTCCTTTTTTTTTTTTTTTTTTAGAGTTTCAACTTATGGCGTCTGCTCCTAATGATAGCTCTTTATTATCACACCAAGACACTAATCGGTTTTTGGTGTAGATGGGAAATGAACCCTAGATCTCTTATTCAACCATCAGAGACTTTATCAGTTGAGGTAACTAGAACCCACGTATTAATGTACCATTTTGAAATTATCATTATATAGGTATTTCTGGAGCTATATAAATAGCTTATTTTATTAACTTATCATCATATATATATTATATTTCCTAACAACTATATATATATATATATTACATTTGATGTATAATTACAATTTACATGAAATCCAAATTAATTTTTAACTATTTTCTAAATTTTTTTCATGTGTCCAATTTAATTTCTTTAATTTTGATATTAAGTAACTCATTTATAATACTCAGTGCGAAAACCGAAATGTCCACTTCCTTGATTATATCTTTAGCTAACCCATTTTCATATATGCACGGGAGAGTGGAAAATTATTAGGTACTCTCAGAATACCATAAATACGTACTTTCTCTTTTTACATAAATTGTGGGTTTCACCATGAATTTAATCAGTGGGACCCACCATTCTTGTGAGATGAGGAAGTACACATTTATAGTATTTCATGATAACACAATAATTTCCCATAGATTCAAGATGCGGGCAACATATTTAATATATAAGTATTTATAATCAGCCAACATACTACACTAGGTCTCTCTGCCGTCATGAGACTAGGGTTCTTTCCCTTTTCTTTAGGCAGTAGTAGTTTTTGTCCCTTCTGAGAAGGAGATTTGTCTGCTTTCGGTGTGCTTGTGCTCACTCGGTTTGTCTTCTCTATCCTCTCGAGCCTCCACTAGGGTATCTCGAGACTAGTGGGTACTCTGTTTCGTGGGGTTTGGGAAACACCATTACCTTGTCCGCCCCCTTTTCTTTATCCCTTCTTTTCATCGGCTTTCCTCTCAAGATCTTCTCTCATGGAAGACTTAACTAAAGTCTGGAGTAAGTTTTCGCTCTCAGAGAAGGAAAATACTGGATTTACTATGCCTCGGATCCAAAAGCCCAAAGCGTTTGTTGTGGCGGTAAAGTTTCTTACCTCCCGGTTTCTAGTAATGGAAGCGGTGGTTCGAACTTTCAAACAGATATGGAGGTCGCAAAACGGTTTCAAGATTCGCAATTTGGGCAACCATATTGTACTGTTTGAGTTTGATAATGAGCACGATGTGGAAAGGATCATCCAAAATCAACCTTGGACTTTTGACAAGCACCTTGTAGTCCTGAAAAGATACGAGGAAGGCTCACAGGTAAAAAATCTGATCTTTGATAAAGTTTGGTTCTGGGTTCAAGTGCACGACATTCCCCTTAGCTATATGTCGAGGTTGGTGGCGGAAAGTCTGTGTGATACAGTTGGGGAGGTCCGTAAGTCCCCGGAGTCCACTGAAGATGATGGTGGAAATTTTTTTCGGGTTCGAGTAAATATTGACATTTCCCTACCTCTGTGTAGAGGGAGAGTAATTACACTGGAGAATGGTGAAAAATCGTGGGTTCGCTTCCAGTACGAGAGGCTTCCAAATATGTGTTACTGGTGTGGCCGCCTAGATCATAATGACAAACAATGCAAGCTGTGGATTCAGAGCAAGGGATCATTAGCTATCGAAAAACAGCAATTTGGCTCGTTCCTAAGAGCTGCTCCGTTTCAAAAAGGGAGCAAGAATGTTTTTTATGTGCCTGGGTGGTTTGAGCAGGAGACCTCAGGGAAGGAAAATGGGATGGGGGAGACCTCAGGTGCAGGGGAGGAGGACAGACCTATAGGTGATTCGGCGGCGCCACAGCACGTTCTGGCAACGGATTTGGGAGGTAACACTGATATCCCCAACTCTCTTTCTCATTTTGAGTCTGCCACTGAAATAGGAAAAGTTAAATCTTTAGGGGAGGTGAATGATAGAATGAATGCAACCCCTGACCAGCATCCCTTCATTTTCTCT
This sequence comes from Quercus glauca, assembly GCA_023736055.1. Lineage (NCBI taxonomy): Eukaryota > Viridiplantae > Streptophyta > Magnoliopsida > Fagales > Fagaceae > Quercus > Quercus glauca. The sequence continues at coordinate 25,951,376 of CM043319.1, read as the reverse complement.
GAGACAGTTTCTAATGAATCTCTATTCTTATCCAAACTAGCTGAGATTGATGAGGGTATTATGAGATTTGACTCGGCTAAAAATGTGGAAGGGAATTCCTCCCTTCCTGAGGCTATTTCTCCTTCTAAATGTAGCTGCCCCCATAGCCTTATGAGTCCTCGAATCTCTGTGCCTCCATCGGAATCTAGTACGAAAATTCTAAAGGAAAATTTAGACCCCCAGGTTTTGTGTGACATTACCAATTCAAAAGCTCCTCCTTCCAGTGCCCCCCTCCAAGGGAGGTGGACAAGGCTTGGGAGGACAGTTAGTACAAGCCCAACTATTCATGATGAGGGTCTTAAGCCTGGACTGGGGAAGAGAAGCCAGGATGACAGTAGAGTTCTCTCCGAGTTACCAGGCAAAAGGCGTCTGGTTTCCAAGGGAGATGGTTCCCTATGTAAGATATTGGCGGAGGCTGATCACCAGCCCCGCCAGACGCCATGAATCTCCTAGTGTGGAACTGTCGTGGGCTTGGGAACCTACGTACAGAAAAAGAGCTTGTAAGTATTCTACGGGCAAAAGATCCCTCTGTCGTGTTTATAGCCGAGACATGGGCAGATGAAGCAAGGCTAGACCGTACACTAAGTTATATTAATTTTGATCAGAAATGGGTGGTACCGAGAACTACCAGAGGGGGTGGCCTGGTCCTGTTTTGGAAAAATTCGGTAAACTTGAAGGTAGTAGGATCCCACAGATATTACATTGATGCTGTTATTAATAAGAATGAGATTGATGAATGGAGGTTCACAGGTTTTTACGGTGAACCTGATACAGCGAGAAGGAGTGAAGCTTGGGCCAAGCTTAGAAGTCTGAGCAGCAACCAAAATACTCCTTGGCTGTGTGCAGGTGATTATAATGAGATTATCAGACAGGAAGAAAAATGGGGAGGTGCTTTACGAAGTTTTAATCAGATGCAAATGTTCAGAGACGTTATTGACGAGTGTGGGCTTATGGATTTGGGTTTTGTGGGGCCCAAGTACACGTGGAGTAGACACTTTGAGTCTGGTCAATCTATATGGGAACGTCTAGATAGGGGTCTGGCAACAAATAATTGGTTTTTACTTTTCCCAGGTACAAAAATCCATCACCTTCACTGTTACTCTTCTGACCACCTTCCCTTATTTATTAATTTGTCTGGTTTGGAGATTCCGGGGAAAAGGAAAGTGTTTAGATTCGAAGAAATGTGGCTCTCGGATGATGGATGTGGGGAAACTGTTGAAGCGGCCTGGACAAGTATTGAAAGTTCAGATCATAGTAGTGAAATTCTAAAAAAGGTGGCTAAATGTGGGAAGGACTTAACTTGGTGGAACAATAACTGCTTCGGAAATGTGAGAAGAACGCTGGCTGATAAGAAGAAGTGTTTGGTTGCTGCTGAAGAGGAAGCGATGTGTTCAGGGAACAATTCCCAAGTTCGGCTCCTAAAAGCCGAGATTAATGTTTTGATTGATAGAGAATCGAGATTATGGAGCCAAAGATCCAGAGTTTTATGGTTGAGTAAAGGGGATAGCAACTCAAAATTTTTTCATAGTAAAGCCACTAAGAGACTCCGCAAAAACTCAATCTTGGGCATTCGGGATCCTCTTGGGAGGTGGCTGAAGCAACCAGAGGAGATTGGTCAAACTTTTATCAATTATTACACCGAGCTTTTCTCTTCGTCTGGTCCGGCCAGCCAAGGTGGTGCTCTTGACAAAATTTCCCGGGTAGTAACAGAAGAAATGAATGCAGATCTGGTTGGGGTTTTTCATGAATGGGAAATCTTGGATGCTATTAAGCAAATGGCACCGTTAAAAGCCCCTGGTCCTGACGGAATGCCTCCATTGTTCTACCAACATTTTTGGCCCTTGGTGGATAAGGATGTGACTAGCTCTATCCTTGGTTGGTTGAACACAGGTATTTTGCCCTCTCCCATCAACCATACTTTCATTACTCTTATCCCAAAGGTCGACAGCCCGGAGTTGGTTACTGAATTTCGCCCCATAAGTTTGTGTAATGTTTTATACAAAATCTTTTCAAAAGTCTTAGCTAATAGGCTCAAGAAATTTTTGCCAAACCTTATCACTGAGCACCAATCAGCCTTTGCAAAGGATAGGCTGATTACTGACAACATCCTTGTTGCTTTTGAAACACTACATTGCATGAAAAACCATACTTCGGGAAAATCTGGCTTTATGGCCCTCAAGTTAGACATGAGTAAGGCTTACGATAGAGTCGAATGGTCCTACTTGGAATCTCTCATGGTGAAAATGGGTTTTTGTGTGAAGTGGATTACTTTAATTATGGCTTGTGTGAGATCGGTCACTTACTCGATTTTGATTAATGGTGATCCTAAAGGCCTTATTACTCCTTCTAGAGGGATTAGGCAAGGTGACCCCCTATCCCCCTTCCTCTTCCTATTATGCACCGAGGGGTTGCACGGTCTGATAGAAGATGCTTCTAGAATGGGTAAGCTTCGGGGCTTCTCTCTATGCAAAAGAGGTCCTAAACTTACTCATTTGTTCTTTGCAGACGACAGTTTGCTATTTTGTAGAGCAAATTTTGAGGAATGCAACTATATTCTGAAGCTTCTGGGGGAGTATGAACAATCTTCAGGTCAAAAAATCAACAAGGAAAAAACAGCTTTATTCTTTAGCAAGTCTACCCCTCTAGCAACCAAAGATACCATCAAAGGTCTCTTGGGAGTTCAAGAAATCAGATTCTACGAAAAATACCTTGGGCTTCCATCTCTAGTTGGAAGGGGTAAGAAGGCAAGTTTCAACTACATCAAGGAGCGGGTTTGGAGAAAGCTTCAAGGTTGGGAAAGCAAGCTTTTATCACAAGCCGGGAGAGAAGTATTAATTAAGGCTGTAATCCAAGCCATTCCGACCTTTGCTATGGGGTGTTTTAAACTTCCTTTGGGCCTTTGTCACGAGATTGAAGCAATGGTCAAGAAGTTTTGGTGGTGGCAGCGTGGTGATAGAAGAAAAGTCCATTGGTTGCGGTGGGATACTCTCACTAAATCAAAGTTGGTGGGCGGCTTGGGCTTTAAAGATCTTATTCATTTTAATGATGCTCTCTTGGCGAAGCAAGCTTGGAGACTGTTAAATGATAGGGAGTCACTTTTCTATAAGGTTTTCAAAGCCAAATTCTTTCCCCACTGCTCTTTACTTGATGCTCAGGATTCGGCTTTGGGCTCCTACGCTTGGCGTAGCATCCTTAGAGGTAGGGATGTTATCCTTGAAGGAGCGTGCTGGAGGGTGGGTAACGGTAGATCCATTAAGATTTGGCAGCACCATTGGCTGCCAATAAAACATCCAACTAGAATTTCCTCCCCTGTTCTGGAGTCTATGGAAGAGGCAACTGTTGATTGTCTAATTAATTCTGAAACTAGAAGCTGGAATGATGAGATGATTGATGGTATTTTTATTCCTCAGGAGGCTGATCTCATTAAAAAGATTCCCCTTTCTCGGCTGGAGGCTGCTGATTCCCTTTTTTGGCCGTTGTCTCCTAATGGGCAGTTTTCATGCAAGATGGGGTATCGGTTTTTGCGTGAAGAGGCTGATTTCAACCAGCTGGAAGAACCTCCAGATTATGAGAAAGGGTTGTGGAAGGCGGTCTGGAATCTTCAGGTCCCAAACAAAGTTAAACACCTTATTTGGAGAGCTTGCAAAAATTCTCTCCCCACTAAAGAGAACTTAGTCCGTAGGCAAATTATTAATGAGGTCTCCTGTGACAGATGCTCGGGTGGCTGTGAAAGCTTTCTTCACGCGGTTTGGAGTTGCGCCGAGCTTGATGGTGTTTGGAGTGCTTTGAGTGTGTGGGGATTCCGGGCTCATTCTTCCTTCCAGTGCTTCAGTGAACTTATGGCCTGGATCTTGAATAATGATAGAGCTCCAGATCTGTTTGCTATGCTTGTTTGGTCTATCTGGTCTCAACGGAATCTGGTAAGAACCCGACAGCCTTGCTGTTCCTTATCCCAGTTGGCACAATTTGCTAAGGATAGGCTTGATGAGTTCAAAGCCACAAAACCATCAGCTCTTCCTCAACGCCGTCAGCAGCGGTCCTCTTGGTCTCCCCCTGCCAGTAATGTCTTCAAGATCAATTATGATGGAGCAATCTGTTCTGCCACAAACAAGTCAGGTATTGGGGTGGTTATCCGTAATGGTGACGGCCTTGTGATCGCTTCTTTGGCCCAACCGCTGAACCAAGCCTTCAAAGCAGTGGAGATAGAGGCCTTTGCTGCTGCCCGTGCTCTTGAACTGGCTTCTGACATTGGTCTGGACAAGGTTTTAGTGGAAGGTGACTCCCTGGTTGTGACTCAAGCTCTGAAAGCTAAAGAAATGGGGCTGGCTGCTTATGGTTTGCTTATCAGGGATGCTTGGTCTTTTGCGGGTAATATCTCTGAAGTGTCCTACTCTCACACAAGGAGAGAGGGCAACAAAGTGGCACATGGTTTAGCTAAGTTAGCTGTTAATTTAGCTGAATGTGTAATTTGGATGGAAGAAGTTCCTCCCTCTATCTATCATCTTGTACAGGCTGATTTGGCCCCTTTGGTTGAATAAAGTCTGATGTTTTCCTTCTCAAAAAAAAAAAAAAAGTATTTATAATCATATTTAAAAATAAATTAAAAAAAAAAAAATCCTTATCCTAGTAAATGGTCTGGCATATTGGTCAACAACCTAGTCTTACACAAATAACAAATCTAGACTTCTCCTTTTAAAGTCGGACTTTGCTGTTGAATTGGATCTTTGAAAATTGGACTTTTCCATTGAATATTTGGACTTCCCAATGGAAATTGGATGTTGCCATGGAAATTTTGTACTTTGTTTTAGGGTGCAAGGCCCAATTGAAAAAATAAAAAAAAAAATTGAACTGAACTGGACTACTGAAATGGGCTTGGCCCTTTAAAAAATTTTGGTATAATAAAAGGAAACCAGTTTGGGTTGCAGATCGAAGGACCCCAAAACCTGATCAACAAAAAAAATTTTATATGTTAATATACTGTCTATGGTATATGTTCAACTCAAGGAGCAAGTAATTAAATATTCAAGGAGCAAATGTTGATGGAACGCCAGTTCCAATAAGAAAATATTGACCTTTCTTGAGCATGTTTTTGTAGCTGTCTTTCCAAAGCCACGAGTTATAAGAATTACATGTCTTTCAAGAAGTCATGACCATTGTAACAATAGGTGGTCTCACTGTATTCATGTTCCGATTCATATACTATGTTATAAAAAAAAAAAAATCTTAGATCTTTTGATAATGCCTTAGCAATAATTTGAATTATATGCATCCATCACTTACATTATACATTAATTAGGATATAAGCTTAATAGGCTTAGGTCCATGGTTGTAAGTTACTGTTAGGATATATGTGGATTATGTTAAGAACATATGTAATTTAGAATTGGTTAATCCTTTGACAAAACGCGCTTCACTTGTAATTGGGTAGATTTAGGATGTGTTTAATACTTCAAGGAACAAGAGTTCAAGTCTAAGTATTGAAGCCATGCAAATCTGTCTAAGAATCAAGTGAAGAAGTCCTGTTCTTTAACGCTCTATAGATAGCTTGACAGATGTATCTATCGAGATTTAAAAGGTGAAGTTTGATAGATAAGCTTGACAACTGTATCAATCAAAAATTACGAAAACCAGTTTTTCAGGTCTGTTTTTCACGCATATCCAAGCTATGTGTTTAGGTTTTCTTTTCTCACAACCCTAAACATATATAAAGATTATTTTAAGGGTCGTCTCACTTGCTGCAAATGTTTTATGCAAGCATATTGTGACTGGAGACATATGTTGTAGTTCATCTTTCTCTTGAAGAAGTTGCTACGTTTGTACGCTGTAGGGTTTTGTGACCAAGGAGTTTCTGGATCTTCATCGTGTGGATGAATTGAAGAACTTTACAGCCAACATCTTTCTCAAGTTGGTGTGTTAGTCACGTACTGGGATCCGTGCATCGATTGGTTAGTTACGTACTTGGAGCCGTGAATTGAAAGGATTGATTTTTATTACATTACAAGTCCAATTGTGTATTGGGGTAAGGGTTCAACTGTAGGTTAGTATAAGATACTAAGATTCCTTTACTTGTAACTACTTTTATTGATAATAGTGGATTCTTGGGAGTAGTGACCTTAAATTCACTTGATGGGGCTTTTGCCTTGGAGACTTTTCCCATTCGTAAACAAATCATTATGTCAAATTTATTTTCCGCTGCATTTAACTTAGTTATTGTTCGCGTGGCGGACTTTTGTCTTATCAATTCATGAGTATTCGATTATATGATTTAACACTAAGCTCAAATGTTTACCTCAATCCTAACACGACCTGTTTATTAAATGAGTTCGTTGAGTCGACCCATTTATCAGGTTTTATCAAATAAAAAATAATAGCATTAATTCAATTGATTTGAATTATGAAAAATGAAACAAAAAGATTTTTTTAATATAATATTCAAAACTAATAGAATAAAAGTATCACAAATAATCATTCAAAGCTAAAACATATCTAAATATCACAAATAATCAATCACAATAAGTCAAACAAAATAACCGTAAAAGCTAATGCCTAATCCCAACAATCAATTTAAGGAAAATAAATAAAGGTAAAGAAAGTAAAGGACAATAGTGATGATGTGATAATAACAGAGAGTTCAAAGATGAAAGTAAATGATGATGGTGACTAAAGTTAAGAGTGATAGAGAGAAGTGAAGGATGACAGTAGCTTGGCATCACAGTTACAGAAGGACAATGGTGATAAAGAAAATAAGTGAGGTGAGATTGGGCTGAGACTGAGAGACAGCTATGGGACTTGAGAAAATGCAACTAAGAAAGAAAATAAGTTTATATATCTAAGGTATTGAAGAGTATATTGGTAAAATGACATGCAGATCACCTACTTAATCCTATAGGACATGTAAGGGGCTGTTTGGATCCAAAAAATCTATAACTCCTTACTCATTACTCAAATATCATCACTTCTCACTCATCACCCCATCACTCATTTCCCATCACTCAAAATATCCCAAAAATCACCTACCCTTGTTTGGCACCTTAACCTGGTCATGGTTTTCAGTTACAAAAACCCCAAAATGTGGGCCCCACTGTCTGACCTACCCTACTTCTACCATCTGCCATCCTACCCACCCTCTCCTCAAACCATACAACCCATGTAGAACTTTACCATACCCACAAAAATCTCTCCACTTGAACCCTAAACAGCAGCCCTTACAAGACCCATCTGCGCCGCTGCCACCCTTAAAAGAGGGTAGATCTACCTTGAAAAAAAGCAGATCGGAATGCGGTGGGGTCTCTAATAGTAGGGTTGCTCGCCGCTGTCTAGTCTCGCCAGGCTGTCTGTGGCCGACGCACTGAAGCTTTTCGTCAATGGGGTATGTGTGCTCTGAGAATTAGAGAGTCATTGGAATGATTGTTTTGAGCTTGATGAAGAGAGTTGTTGCTTTTGCCATCAAAAGTTGTGCCTGGTGTGACTTCCCTCTGACTGTGGGTCCCAGTAATGTGTGTTTATTTACCAAAATGTCATGGAAACTGAAACTCAGTTTCCAAAACTTGAAAACACCAAAAATGTGTTTTTAGTTTTGCTAACTTATCACTAAAAAATCAGAGAATTGAGTGATGGAAACAAAAACTAAAAACAAATCCAAACGCACCCTTCTGCCATGGGACCCACCAGTTTTGAGTTATGAGTGATAGGTGATGGAAAACTTGAAATCCAAACAACCCCCAAGTAATCCAAACAAGAAACCTTTCGTAAATTGTATGAAATAATCTTATCTTGATAGATACATTGTGTCTAATTGAAATCCTATAAGATATGGCAAGTGTGGAATGAAGGTAGATAATAAATAGAGCTATTTGACACAACATTGAACTAATCAAGTCCTCCAAATGAAGCATTGAGATGGATTCATGCTGGTCACTTGTGCGTATAAAACCATGTAGCAAACTAGGACTGATATTGGGTCGGGTCGGGTCGGGTCGGGTTCACTGTGACCTGAAACCCGACCCTATAGGAATCGGGTGTGACTGCCTGAAACTCGACCCGACCCGAAAAATCGGGTCTGTAATCGGGTCGGGTTTTCGGGTCTCGGGTCGGGTCTCGGGTTGGTCTCTCTTTTTTTTTAATAACCCAGAAAGGTTCATTGGGAAAGCAATAGATTTCTTAATGAGCCTAGTGAAGCAATATCCGAATAACCTGGTGTTGGCATTTATCTTAAACCTAGCATGGATTTGTTCACACCTTAAGGTCATGCTATTAGTGTAATCTATATCAGTATGTCTTGCTGGGATTGAAGAAATAATAATGAAAAAAAAAGCTGATTGGTTTGATTCATTTGAAAGCATTTATTCATGGTTGGTCTTTCCCTTAACATCTAATCTTCAAGCCTAACCTTCTCTCCCTCAAACACAGAGGGGGAGTGTCAAGGATTAGGAATAGGTCCTTACATTATCATCAACCAAAATATTTTTCGAAATCAATTCCAAATACGAATAGCAAGAATGAAACTAATCCATATATCACCCCCACAAATTCAACAAAAAGTTAAAACTAACTGAACTTTGAAATGCCAAAATAGATAATAAGTTAATGACAGCTGGTACGATCAAATATTTCATAGAAAACTCATGATATGACAAACAAAATGCAATCATATAGAATATCTCAGTACATGACTTTCTTTCTGTACCTTTGTAATGAAGCATAATAGCAAGACATCAAAATTTAAAACAATTTCACAAGAAGCAAATTAATATGTATTCCAATAATTACACATTATCTTAAATTCAAAGAATTTCATTCTTTAATTATCTACGAAATCAGAAACTTCCACAACTGACCCCTAAAACAACTGCTAAGTAAATTTATAAGAACACAATCATTTCTACAAACACAAGTTTGGCTATCATCAAGAAGCCTCCCATCTTTAATCCCAGCAAGACTCCTACCTTTTAAATGATGCCGCCAACATTTGTGATCAAAAGCACGACAATTTCATGGATCTTCTCTACACAATATCTTCTCACATAGCACCTAGAGTTCAAGTAAAATTAGAGCTGAAATAATTAGTTCCAGCAAGAGTAATTTTTTTTAAGACAAATTTGATATATTCTTAATTTCAAGTAATTCTATCTGATCAAAAGTATTAATGGGTACCATAATGTAGGGTAACTTTGAGATACAGCAGAATTCTCTTAGCAGTAGTGAAATAAATATCAGTAGGAGTTTGCATAAATTTTCTAAATTGATCCAGATATTAGGCTGTGTAAATGTTAGATATTACAATGCACCAACTATGCTACTATACAGAGAAGGATCGAACAGGAGGTTACCATTGTGTTTACTGAACTGAGCTGCAGGAGCACAAAGAGTCTTGCAAGCTTGCAATTGAACATACTATGATGTTTTAAGAGATTAGAGATATATTTTTGCTGGTGAACATATATACCTGAAGGAAAGGACTCAATCTATAAGCCTAGAAAGTAGCATAAAGGGGCCTAAATCCTTAAGTTAGAAAATACAGTCCAACTGATGGATTAAATTGTCAATGAAGGAAATATCATTCCCTGTAAGGATTTAGCTTGGTTCATGAAGTTTGAAGACAGAAACTAGTTTGGATAGCATGCCTAAAGATATGCGGAATACAAAAGAAAACAGAAGAAATATTAAAAGTAAAAAAGAGAGTATAGATTTTTAAAAGTATGTCAAACTTCAGCAGAGGAATCAGGGTACAAATCATTTAAAAAAAATTATTAGTATTAATTTAGATTTTTCATCCCATTCAACATAACTAAGATCAAAACAACCAACATAACTAAGAACAAAATTTATTGAAAAAAGAGAAGTAAGATGGTCATTATGATTGTGTTAACAATATCCAAATAAAAATTAAAATGGATAATGGAGATACAGAGACTATAAGGGCATAAACAAAACCTGCAATGTATGTAGGCAGATCAGTCAAGATTAGTGATAGTGCTTGATGGTGAAGGTGATGCTGCTGAAGGTGAAGCTAACTTCGCTTCCAAAAAAGCTTCAAAACATTTAGAACAACAATATATATTAAATTCCATTTAATGCACTAACAAGATATATTAAATACACAAGATATATTAAATTTCAGTTAAAGCACAAGTTAATAAATTTTAAGAACATTACATTTTTCATAATCTTCAAATAGTTCAACATCATCCATGGCTTGTCGAAGCGAAATTTGCACTGAAGATTGAAGCCAATTTTGAGTACATATAAGAGATTGTACCATCTCAGGGGCAAGTGAACTACGGAATGGGTCTAGTATACGTCCTCCCATACTAAATGCCGACTCAGAAGCCACAGTAGAAACAGGTACAGCTAACACATCTCATGCCAGTCGAGATAGTATACTATACTTATTAGCATTACACTTCCACCAAGCCAGTATCTGAAAGGTCTTGTCATTTTCCCCTTCAATATTCTCCATCAAATATTTTGTAACCTCATCTTCACACCCAACAGGTTGTTTTCCTTGCCTAAAAGCCTTGTATTGAGAGGCAATAAATCTGTCTGGATCATCATCATCATCATCATCAACATCAACACCAACACCTTCCATTCTTGATATCTCACTCGCACTTTGTATAGAAACATATGATGAATGAGTTAAATTATAATGCTCATACAAGCGTTTCAATACACTTTCCACACGGTCAGTAATAACCTTAGCAACATTCTCCCCATACAAATTTGATAAACAATAATTCAAATAATCCAACTTCTTTCGAGGATCAAGCACCACAGCAACATACAAAAGCACATTTCCCTTCTTTGATGAATCCTCCCCGCTCCCCCAATACTTGTCAAACTTCTCTTTCATTGTTTTTGCCATTAAGTACACAAAATGGTCCTCACTCCTAGAAAAGTGATCTATCTTTCTTTTAATCATATATATCTCATCAAAAAAAGCATTTGATGTCACATACAAGGAACTTGAAAACCTCTTTGTGGCATTATAAAAAAGTTTCAAAAACTTAACAAATTTTCTACAAGTCTCCCAATCATCCTCATTTGGAGGTCTCCTATCATAGTCCCCATCCCAAAAATGTAAAATATAATCAAGATCTTCATGTTCCATCCGCTTGAATGCATGTTCAAACTTTTCAACATTTTCTAACATTTTATAGGTAGAGTTCCATCTAGTGGCCACATCCAAACATAGAATAGCCTTTGACTCTATTTTCACTTTCTCTACACACCTCTTGAAGGTTTGTAACCTATTTGGGGAAGCTTTCACATATCTAACCGCATGACGCACCCTATCAACTGACTTATTATGATGTTTTAAGCCATCGGTCACAATAAGATTCAAGATGTGAGCACAACACCTCACATGAATAAGTTCATTCCCCAAAACAATACCTTTCCACATATTAGTAGCTTCTTTCAAGTAACTAATGGCTACGTCATTTGAGGAAGCATTATCCACCGTCAAGGTGAAAATCCCCTCAAAATTCCATTCTTCTAAACAAGATTCAACCATTTTGCCAATGGTTTTCCCCTTATGATTATCAACAATACAAAAATTCAAAATTTTTTTATGTAACTTCCAATCATCATCTATAAAATGACAAGTAAGACACATGTAATTAAAATTTTGTATTGAAGTCCATGTGTCAGTGGTAAGACAAAGCCTACGGCCTCTCAAGGCATTTCTCAACTTATCCTTCTCTTCAAAATAAATCCGACTTACATCTTTAGCTACCGTGAAGCGAGATGGGATATTAAAATTAGGTTGGAAGACATAACAAAACCTTCTAAATCCTTGATTCTCTACAAACCTAAATGGAAGCTCATCTAATATGATCATTTCAGCAAGAACTTTTCTACCTACAACATTTGTAAAAGTCCTAGGCACTAGATTTCCCTCCTCTACATCCTTGGACAATGGGTCTTGTCCATCATGCAATTCATTAAGATATTCAGGACAAATAGGTGTATGGTTTTTTAAATTAGATGTCCCATAAATTTTGCTATTAGCCATGTACTCCTTCCTACAATATATGCATCTTGCCTTAGTTCTACCTTCCTCATCTATAAACTTCTCAAAGTGGTCCCAAGCCGTTGATGATGATTTTCTCTTATTAGGATTAGAAGAAGATATCACCTGCGGTGGACGAGGAGGTCTCATGGTCGGTCTTGTAGTGGCAACATCAGGTTGTGTAGGCTCCATTGAATCCATGACCTAGTACCACACAAAACAAAGATATGAAACAGTTCATTCATTCCCTTAAACAACTAGCACAGATGAAAAAAAAAAAAAAAAAGAAGACCTTGTACAGAACTGCAAATACCCATGTTAAATAACAAAAAAACCCATTACAAAAACTCAAACATTCATTACTATGTAACATATCACAATTACATGATATATATATATATATATATATATATGAGAGAGAGAGAGAGAGAGAGAGAGAGAGAGAGAACAAATACACAAATACCCATTTAACAACTAATAAAACTCAGAGATGCAAGCAGATAATAGCATCAACAAAAAGCATATTTAACTTGGTTTTTGTAAACCTAGCAGCTGTTACAAGTTTTTAATTCAAAAATTCTAACTTCGATAACAAAGTGATTCTTCAAGATGTTCTATTAAAACAAATAATAATAATAACAATAAATTGCTTTAATTTCCTCTAGTGTCCAAAATAGAACTCGGCAAGTGAATCCATAGGTTACATACAGTCCAAAAAGAAATCACATCAAAAGGCAAAAATTGCAATCAAACTTAACATAATATTTCAAAATGAAAGAATTTTATGATTCCACAACATATCAAAACATTACAAATATATGGAAGTTGTAAAACAATGGTATAGAAGAACTGACTTCTTATCGATGTCAGGCATGTCACTCTTTTCAGCCCTCTCTACAATCACCTACACCAGGCAACCATTTATGTTAGAATCAAAACTAAAACTAAAACTAAAACTAAAACTAAAACAAAAACAGACACACACACAAAACAACAATCATGCTGGAATTCTATCTGGGTACTTCTCTCTGATGCGTGCAGCTTCAGCCTGCCTCCTCTCTGACATATAGAAGAACACAAATATTAACACAGACCATAGTAGAATTATATACATAAGCCTATATACAGAAACACACAATGTGTGTGTGTAAATATATATTATGCCTAAGGTTCTTAACAAACTAATATATATATTATAGCACAACAATAAACAAGACATTTCAGTTCCAAAAGCACCATGTGTACAAATTTCAGGTTTCAATCAAAACACAATAAACAGCATTTCAGGCTTGTAACAGATAATTACAAGCCTAATAGTGACATCATTTGTCCAGGGGCTCTGCGATCCAACTCACTAGAACCCTTTACAATTAATTGCCTATCCAGTAAGTTTTCAGGTAGTATTGGTGTAGAGTAAATTCAAGTGAAACACTAATCAACTAAATAAAGAGATCTAAGCAAGCCATAACATGTAAGAAGACCAGAGAGGAGGACTTAAATGGTTGAGGATCCATTCAGTAGCATTTCCTATTTTCCAGTTTCAAAATTTTTGTTTTTTTGTGATGTGATTTGTAGTTAAACTTCTTATCTTTTCCTTAAAATACTTTCTCTAAATTCTAAGTCCTTGATCCATTTTGTTTTCTTAAAAAACTTGCACATAGGAATTAAAGCAGTTGAACATAGAAGAAAAGGCAGCTTCTCATTGCAATTTGAAAACAAAACCAGCTAACTATGCCTAACAATAATCAAACCAACCTTACAAGATAAATACCCCTCAAAGCCAACTATTTTACAATCCAATTGACACTAATCACAAAATTTTACTATAAAATCCAAAACCCAGTTCACTATTCAACAAATGAAGCTAAAAATCCAATAAAAATAAGCATGCAAAGCAAACACACACACACACTTATAGAGAGAGAGAGAGAGAGAGATACAGACTTCTGTAGCTACACTTTCTAAGAAGCGCCCCTATGATCTGTCTGGTGGAATCATCAGCCTTCAACTGGGTTTTTGTTTTTGTTCTTGTTCAAACTTCAAAGAGAGAACAACAAACTGCAGGAAAATCCAATACTGCGTATAATGAGTGAAGAGAGAGTAAACGTAGAAAGCAAAAAAAAAAAAAAAAAAAAATTGAAACTTGAAGGCATTAGCCACAAACCCAGATAGAATATATGAAAAAAAAACCCAGATTGAATCGGGTTTAGACTATCACACACACAAACACAACAACACTATCACTGTATCACACACACACAAACATAACAACACTATCCAAAATCTAAAACCAAATACAAAACAAAAAGATGACTTACACAGAGATAACTGAGGCCCTAAGGGAGGCGAAGTGCTGAGGGAGGCGGAGAGAACAACAACAGAGCGTAGGGTGTTTTTCAAAAATCGGGTTCAGAATAATAAACTTATATGACCCGACGCCCGACTTGATGCCGACCCGATCTGAAAATAACCCGAAATTAAGACCCGAAACCCGACTCGAATATTCTCAGACCCGCCCAAACCCTGTCGGTTCGGGTCGGGTCGGGTCGGGTTTTCGGGTGGGTCGGGTCCTTGCTCAGTCCTAGTCTATCGAGATTTAAAAGGTGAAGTTTGATAGATAAGCTTGACAACTGTATCAATCAAAAATTACGAAAACCAGTTTTTCAGGTCTGTTTTTCACGCATATCCAAGCTATGTGTTTAGGTTTTCTTTTCTCACAACCCTAAACATATATAAAGATTATTTTAAGGGTCGTCTCACTTGCTGCAAATGTTTTATGCAAGCATATTGTGACTGGAGACATATGTTGTAGTTCATCTTTCTCTTGAAGAAGCTGCTACGTTTGTACGCTGTAGGGTTTTGTGACCAAGGAGTTTCTGGATCTTCATCATGTGGATGAATTGAAGAACTTTACAGCCAACATCTTTCTCAAGTTGGTGTGTTAGTCACGTACTGGGATCCGTGCATCGATTGGTTAGTCATGTACTTGGAGCCGTGAATTGAAAGGATTGATTTTTATTACATTACAAGTCCAATTGTGCATTGGGGTAAGGGTTCAACTGTAAGTTAGTATAAGATACTAAGATTCCTTTACTTGTAACTACTTGTTTTGATAATAGTGGATTCTTGGGAGTAGTGACCTTAAATTCACTCGATGGGGCTTTTGCCTTGGAGATTTTTCCCATTTGTAAACAAATCATTATGTCAAATTTATTTTCCGCTGCATTTAACTTAGTTATTGTTCGCGTGGCGGATTTTTGTCTTATCAATTCATGAGTATTCGATTATATGATTTAACACTAAGCTCAAATGTTTACCTCAATCCTAACACGACCTGTTTATTAAATGAGTTCGTTGAGTCGACCCATTTATCAGGTTTTATCAAATAAAAAATAATAGCATTAATTCAATTGATTTGAATTATGTAAAATGAAACAAAAAGATTTTTTTAATATAATATTCAAAACTAATAGAATAAAAGTATCACAAATAATCATTCAAAGCTAAAACATATCTAAATATCACAAATAATCAATCACAATAAGTCAAACAAAATAACCGTAAAAGCTAATGCTTTATCCCAACAATCAATTTAAGGAAAATAAATAAAGGTAAAGAAAGTAAAGGACAATAGTGATGATGTGATAATAACAGAGAGTTCAAAGATGAAAGTAAATGATGATGGTGACTAAGGTTAAGAGTGATAGAGAGAAGTGAAGGATGACAGTAGCTTGGCATCACAGTTACAGAAGGACAATGGTGATAAAGAAAATAAGTGAGGTGAGATTGGGCTGAGACTGAGAGACAGCTATGGGACTTGGGAAAATGCAACTAACAAAGAAAATAAGTTTATATATCTAAGGTATTGAAGAGTATATTGGTAAAATGACATGCAGATCACCCACTCAATCCTATAGGACATGTAAGGGGCTGTTTGGATCCAAAAAATCTATAACTCCTTACTCATTACTCAAATATCATCACTCCTCACTCATCACCCCATCACTCATTTCCCATCACTCAAAATATCCCAAAAATCACCTACCCTTGTTTGGCACCTTAACCTGGTCATGGTTTTCAATTACAAAAACCCCAAAACGTGGGCCCAACTGTCTGACCTACCCTACTTCTACCATCTGCCATCCTACCCACCCTCTCCTCAAACCATACAACCCATGTAGAACTTTACCATACCCACAAAAATCTCTCCACTTGAACCCTAAACAGCAGCCCTTACAAGACCCATCTGCGCCGCCGCCACCCTTAAAAGAGGGTAGATCTACCTTGAAAAAAAGCAGATCGGAGTGCGGTGGGGTCTCTAATAGTAGGGTTGCTCGCCGCTGTCTAGTCTCGCCAGGCTGTCTGTGGCCGACGCACTGAAGCTTTTCGTCAATGGGGTATGTGTGCTCTGAGAGGAAGAGAGTCATTGGAATGATTGTTTTGAGCTTGATGAAGAGAGTTGTTGCTTTTGCCATCAAAAGTTGTTCCTGGTGTGACTTCCCTCTGACTGTGGGTCCCAGTAATGTGTGTTTATTTACCAAAATGTCATGGAAACTGAAACTCAGTTTCCAAAACTTGAAAACACCAAAAATGTGTTTTTAGTTTTGCTAACTTATCACTAAAAAATCAGAGAATTGAGTGATGGAAACAAAAACTAAAAACAAATCCAAACACACCCTTCTGCCATGGGACCCACCAGTTTTGAGTTATGAGTGATAAAAATAGAGTGATGGGTGATGGAAAACTTGAAATCCAAACAACCCCCAAGTAATCCAAACAATAAACCTTTCGTAAATTGTATGAAATAATCTGATCTTGATAGATACATTGAGTCTAACTGAAATCCTATAAGATATGGCAAGTGTGGAATGAAGGTAGATAATAAATAGAGCTATTTGACACAACATTGAACTAATCAAGTCCTCCAAATGAAGCATTGAGATGGATTCATGCTGGTCACTTATGCGTATAAAAACCATGTAGCAAACAGACCCACCATGCAAAGATGTTATTAACATGTTTTTTAACAAACCCATCCAACTACTTGCCCCAAAACAACAAGCATTTTTCATGAAAACAGTTGGGGAAGAGCCAATGGCAACCAAAAGGAAGATTGTGCCATCAATTACGTAACAAAAGGAATATTCTTTACAAATGAATATTCTTTTAGGAATAAAGCAAAAGAAATAAATGCATACGTTAATTATAACGTATATTGCATGTTGCGTGAGTAATAATTTAGTGGTTAAAAAAATTAATCAATATTATATACAAATGCAATGAAGCATCTTTGGAAAATATACTTTACTGACTAGGGCGTGAAAAAAAAAAAAAAAAAAAAAAAAAAAAAAAAAAAAAAAAAAAAAAAAAAAAAGAAAAAAGAAGAAGAAGAAGAAGAAGAAAGAAAGAAGAAGAAAGAAAGAAGAAGAAAATCAAAATTTGTTATTGTAATCTTTTAAAATAGTTACATGCTTTGGGGGGCTGAAGACCTGATCATTCTTTAATAGAAGGCTGCATTAATCATTTGATTGACTATGGAGCATTAGAACTCCAATGATCCATTTTTTTTCCCTTTTCATTTCCTATTATTTCAAAAGTGTCTATCTCATTCCAGTCAGTCAGGGCTTGTTTGGATCACCATGATTTTGAGTGATATCACTCAGTTTTCATCACTAAGTTTCCAAAACGCGTGAGTCCCACCTAAAAAATCTTGTTTGGCTTGGTTTTTGGGCGATATTTCCATCACTCAAAAACAGAATCACCGAAAGAAATTTGGAACAACTTCCTTAACATCTTCTGCATTGGGTCCACACGTTTTGATACATGGGTACGAAAAATACTTGGCTCAAACAAAACCTCCCATCCCTATGCCACATGCATAAGAGCTTGTTCTTCCATATTTCATATTTGCACTTAAAACATGAATCGTTGAATTAATCCCTTCCTCTATATAGCAGCTTACCCAAATGAGACTTTCTTAAGACAAGAAAAGCATGAAACTTATCCTCGGTTTTTTTTTTTTTTTTTTTTTTTTAATTTGCTATACTTGATAATTTGCGAAAGCAATAACCCAAAAATAAAAAAATGAATAATCTCTTTTAATTCAAAAATCGTTATACCCCACAATCATGAATTTTGAATAAAACAAAACTGCATACCACATAATAGTATTCTTTGATGGTACGCTGTATTGACTTCATATTTCAAAAGTGTCTGCTTCATTAAAGACTTCCAGTCTCCCAAATAAATGCGGAAACTTCAACAAAGCTCTTCCACAAAATATTTAGCGAGATGAATTGGTCCCCCCTCCTAGTGGACATGACATTTATTCTATCCTTATGCTTCATCTCATTTTCATATACATATATTAATTTTAAAGGAAAAAATGTATCCCATAGTGATGTAGAACAGACTGCTATGGCTTTCTTGGACTCTCACAAACGCTTGAAATCAACGCGCAAAGCAAAAAGACACTAGTAGAAATCATGGGTCTTGGAGTTGGAATTGCATGAAATTTGGCAAGCTAAAGCAAAACGGCCTTTTGAGCAATAATAATGGCTTTGCCATGAGATACCTCCTAAAAATGGCGAATTCCTTCATTTAGGCCCTGAAAATTGTAATTTTGCCGTTTATAGTAATATTTGTTTCCTTAATAACTTTTTACTCAAAATTCAGAATAAGGTCTCACTTATTTTGGGACGAGCCTTTAGATCAGTAGTTTATGATTCTGCATTTAACTCAATTTTGCCCTTTTTTTGGTAAATTTCAGTATTTTGTCATATAATCATGTAATTAGTGCAAATTAGGGTTTTAGACGTTTTTTTTTTTTTCTTAATATTTATCTGTTTTGTTGCCGTCAGAGGCAAATTAGATTATTATCAATAAACATAGACTTTTGTCAAATTCTTTCTCTGGTGGATTCCAGTTTTTTCTCCTTATGGATTCAAGGAAACCCCTCGTAGATTCAAGGTTTACTACTAGAACCTATTAGTCTAGTTTCTGCTCCATCAAAAGAGCATCGTGTGTGTGCTTTCTCTAGGCTTCTGTGACATCAATTGGTATTAGAGCCTTGACTTACTCTGGTCTGATGGCTAACCAACGAGATGGTGACCACCGCAACAATGAATGCGGTGACGATGTCAACAACCCAGCCCTCACTAGGGCTAAGTTCCTTGATTTTCATGTTGAAAATCAACAGTTTCATGATTGAATCCAACAGACTCTGGACCAAATTCAAGAAGCACTTGCCACCCTGCTTAACGAAAATCCTAATCGTGATGACGAAGAGCGATGTAATAATCGATTGCGTGACCCTCCCCATTGTAGTCAAAATCGGAATAGGCAGCAAGACTACAACGAAGAGAACAGTGAGGACGTGGAGTATGCAGAGAGAGTCCTTGGGAATCATCGTGATCTTGCGAGGTATAATGGCTGAAATTATCAGGAGTAGAGGGACTATTGGATGAAAGTAGAGTTATCATCCTTTAATGGTAATGTCTCCATTGAAGAGTATCTAGATTGGGTCAGTGTGGTGGAGAAATTTTCCAATTATATAAACAACGGATTTAGTTCCGGGCCTCGACGATAAGTTTTACTTAATCCTTAATTTTATATGCTTTTGCACTTGTCTATTTTGCTTATAAGTTAATCTGAGCACTTCTTGTTTTACCGATATATTATTGATATTGCTTTTGGTTATGCATTTGACACTTGCGCCGGCACGGGTGAGATTTGGCGCAGAGATACAAGTTTTAGAAGTAATAATCGTTCAGATGGTTTGCGAGAGTTATGCGTCCCTGAATCCAAAGGTAAGTCTACTTGTTAAAAAATGTATTTAACTGATGCATTACATGCTTATATGAAGATAACATGTTTAGAACTGTATAAAATTTATTTGTCAATATTACATCAAGCAGGTGGTGGATATGGCTAATCGTTGCGGAAGTTGGAACTATTATTACCCTGTTTGCATCGTTATATTATGGAAAATATACAAAGCAAAAGGTAATCTCCTACTATATATTTTAAAGGTGTTTTATTACTAAAGATCAATGAGTAACAATATTTCTCTAAATTTTACTCGAACAATTATAGTAACAGTATTTTCAAATTCTACTTTTCATGTATGTTAATTAGGGAAGAAAAATATGAAACAAAATATGCTAGTACAAGAATTTGGACATGCAATGACTTCGACTGATTTGAAAATCTTTAGCTTTGAAAGCATCACAGCTGCTACAAACAATTTCTCAACTGAAAATAGGCAAGGAATGGGTGGTTTTGGACTAGTTTATAAGGTAAAATCATGAACCTTCTTTCTCTTTCTTTTTTTTTTTTTTTGGAACAATTTGAAATAAGATCTAACCCTTGAGCTCAAGCCAAGGGCTTCGTAAAATTTTGACAAGTAAATTGAGACCACATTAATATTAACTAATGGGAAATATTTTCAGTGAAAATGTCAATGAGTAAGAAATTGCCATAAAAAGACTTCCCAGAAATTCTCGACAAGGTTTGATGGAACTCAAAAATGAAGTTATACTCATCGCCAAACTCCAGCACACTAATCTTGTGACACTTTTAGGGTTTTGTATTCAAGAAGAAGAAAAAATATTAATCTATGAATACATGGCCAACAAAAGTTTAGATTTCTTCCTTTTTGGTATGCTCAAGGTTTAACATAATTGCATATGTACTTATTGCTATTATCATTTTTATAAGGTCATCGCTTATCAGTTGCTTATTTACTTATTACATTATTCTTTGAAATTGACTCTACAAAAAGGAGGTATTTAAATTGGAAGACACGCATCAACATCATTGAAGGCATTGCTCATGGGCTTGTTTATCTTCATAAATATTCAACGCTTAAAGTAATTCACTGGGACTTAAAAGCAAGCAACATTTTACTTGATGATGAGATGAATCCAAAAATATCTGATTTTGGCCTAACTAGAAAATTTGGTTTAAAGGAATCAGAACAAAGGACAAATAGACCTATTGGAACATTGTAAGAATACATTTCAACCTAACATAATTTAGTTTAATTATGGGTGAGTTTAAATCTCTTTTTAGAAACACTGAGCTTTTTTTCATTTCTCATTTCAAGAACTATATGGCTCCAAAATATGCAATGAATGGTATTATCTCAACAAAAGTTGATGTATTCAGTTATGGAATTCTACTATTAGAAATTTTGAGTGGCAAGAAGAATAACAATCTCTATCATTCAGATCACCCACTTAATCTTATAGGGCATGTAAGTAATCCAAACAATAAAACTTTGTAAATTGTTTGAAATCTGGTCTTACATGATAGTAAGCATTTTGTTTAACCGAACTTCTATTAGGCATGGCAAATGTGGAATGAAGGTAGAGGTATAGAGCTAATTGACACAACATTGAATGAATCATGCTCTTCAAATGAAGCATTGAGATGCATTCATATTGGTCTCTTGTGTGTACAAGACAACACAGCAGATAGACCCGCCATGCAAGATGTTATTTGCATGCTTTTCAATGAAACCATCCAACTACCTACCCCTAAACAACCAGCATTTTTCATGGAGACAGTTGTAGAGGAGCCGGTTACATTTTCTCTATGTACTTAATATGCATACCAAATTTTATTTCAATTATATATTATTTACTATTCAATTTATAAAATCATATTTTATTCATAATTTTAATAAACAAAAGTTAGAAGTTTAAACATTTTATAGATGAGATAGTTTTTATCCCTGATCATCTTGAAATTTTGCAAGTATGGAATATTTAAAAAGAAAATGTAATCCAATGGTGAATTTGTAACCATTTGCTTTTGATTAAAAAAAATAAAAATGTTTAAAATTACACCAAGTATAACTTCAACCTAAAGCTGACTCATTTTCTTATATTTAAACATTAATTAAAAAATTTTTCTATTCTTTCTTTTCTTTTGAGATTGAAACATGAATGTATTTTACTAGTAATTATAACATGTACTAGATAAAGTAATACAATACAACTTCACTTAACCATAAAAGTATCTAACAGTCACAACGCATAAATAAAAACAAATTTAATATATTACTCAATGAATTGGACCCAAAAAAAAAAAATCTACAATTAAACTAAAAAAAAATGCCATCTATAAGGTTGAGCAACCAAAGGGCGACTCAATCAATTTTGGGGCAACAAAGCCTTTTTTTTCTATTTAAATAATATATCTATTTATTTATTTTCATTTAGTATCTATTTTTCTTGATTTTTGAAATGCAAAATTATTAAATTTTTTTTTATTCAAGTTTTGCTAACAATTCATTTTTTTATTTATTATTGAAAGCGTGACTAATCAACTTAATCTTTTTTTTGTTATAATCAATCTTAATTAGTTTTTTTTTTTTTTTTGGATGAACGAAAAAAGGGCCTTAAGCGTGTAATAATTGACTCGACCCACTTAAACTCACTATTGATGGCATGGGGCTCCTTTGGACACGTTAAGGCTATCCACGTCGTGACACAACTTTTTGCGAAGCGTACAACTTGAACCCAACAACTCCTGAACTCGCAGGTGTGATCAAGTCTAAGACTCTTACCAATGCGCCACGCCCTTAGGGGGCTAAATAGTATTTTTATTAATTTTAATTTTGAAAAAATTCTTTATGAAATGCAACTATAACAATTACTGTTACCCAAAATATACAAATTACATATCCTACGTAGAATAAAAATGACCAATTCTATCTTATTATTTTTTTTTATTTTTTAAAATCAACCGGTATAAATAGAAAGTTGAAACTAATTAAATTTTTTGCAAAGAAATACCGCATCAATCCACGTGATAATAGGTGCAAAGGATTAAACCAGTGAATGTGCGTGGAGAAGATGATAAGTTTTGTTCAAAATGATGCGCTGTGAGAATAAGTACAGAGGTGTAAAGGTGGGATATGGTAGGCTTTAGGGTGAGTTTGGTTTAGTTTTTTGATATTGTGATTTTTGAAAAAGTGGGAGTTTTAAAAAGTGCTGTATGAAACTGGGCTTTTTAAAAAATCTGAATGTTTGGTAAAAGCTGTTAAAAAGTGTTTTTTAGAAAAACTGAGTGTTTGGTTAGCACTTATAAAAGTGGTAGTCTAAGTGGTAAATTACCAAAAGAACAATGTATATATAAAGGAGTTATTTCAAAGAAGTTATTTAATACTTAAATCAACTACTTCATAATACTTACTAAAAAAAAAAAACTACTTAATAATAATAAAAATAATAAATATATTATTAGTATTATTTTAATAATATTATTTTGCAAGTATGGAGAATATAAAAAGAAGATATAATTTAATGGTGGATTTGTTTAAATTTACTTCTAATTAAAAGACATTGAGTAAGGTTGTAACGTTAAACTACAACTAATTTTTTAGCTAAACTTTTTCACACACACACACACACACACATATATATATATATGATACATGGGTTTTACACCATCCAATAAGTGATTGCCACATTGGCATTTTACTTAAAATTCAATACATCCTACCACACCTAATAACATTTCAATAAATTCCCAATTTGGTTGAATTTATATATGGGTATTAGAATTGATTGAGTGTAATTGTGTTTATTCTTAAATATGTGATAAGATAATGTGGCATGTTGGAATTTGAGGGATAAATTATGAGTTTTACACTACGTCTTTATAGAATTAATATATATATATATATATATATATATTATAGTATGGTGAATGATATAAAATTTTAATTAAAAAAATAAGTACTGATTTGAATTAATAAATTTAATATAGACTTTAAATAAAATTCCAAATAAAATTATCAGCTTTGTTTGAAAAAAAAAAAAAAAAAAAAAAAAAAAAAAAAAAAAAAAAAAAAAAAACACCTCAATTATGGTTCTCTTGTAAATAAACCATATTGTAGAGATGTTTGCAAACCAGGAAGCTTCTTATTTCACTCTTTAACCCCCCACCTCATAATATCTGACCACCCCTTCTTTTTATTTTTTATTTTCCTTTTTAATCTCACAAAATCACATTCTCTTTTTTCAATTTCCTCTCATCGTTGTCTTTTCTCTTCATCTTCCTTTTTCTTTTTTTTAATCTTTTCCCTTGCCGTTCTGCTAGAGCTCTCAAGTTCTTGTTTCTCCTTGTCATCTTTAGATCTTCTTCATCGTTTGTTTCATTCACCTCCTCAGTTTATCAATTTTGATCATAGAGGAGAGGAACCTAGGGTTGCACCATTGATCAAGCTTGTTTGTGAATCTGTGATCTACTCCATAGATCTGCTCTAGTTCTTTGGGGTTGCTGCTGCAATCTTTGATTTGTGGTGCTCACTTTCACCGTGTAAAATTGTGTTATAAGCAAAAGGATAAAATTGGGTTTTTTAAGAATTATTAGTGGGCAATTTGGAGCTCCTTGTTGGGTTTTTTAAGAATTATTTTTTAAGATTGGGTTTTTTTAAGAATTATTTTATAGATCTGCTCCATAAAATTGGGTTTTTTAAGAATTATTTTTTGCAATGGAGCTCCTTGTTGCCCTCACGATTTGGGCTTTCTCAGCGTTTTGGAACAATGGACTTTCTATTAAAGCGCGTTTCCAAAATTACACCAAATGCGCAGTTTGGATTTTCGGTAGCAAAAAGTGCTCTTTGGGCTCCTAAAAGTTGAAACAAACGCACACTAATAATAAAGGGAGCCTAATTATTATTATTATTAATTTTTTTGGGTGAAGCAAGCCTTAATTAAAATGTTATGACAAATAAATATAGATATATTATATTAGTTAATAAAGGGGGCGGCCTTAGGCAATGACTTAAGTTTCCTGAATGGTTGGGCTGTGCTAGTATTTTGATTTTTTATTTATCAAAAATTGTTTTTTTAACAATTAAGATATTAAATACTAATAAGAAAACCAAAGAGAAAATTAAATAAAGGGTAAATTGAAAATTATACCCCTAAAATTTTTGGGTGTTTGGATTTTATGCCCTGAAATTTTTGAATTAGAATTTTACCCCCTAAATTTTAGTGGTATTTGAATTTTACTTCCTAAAATTTTGAGGTGTTTAAATTTGATACCCTGAAGTTGGGAGTGTAAAATCCAAACACTTTCAAGCTTTAAGGGTTGAAAGTGTGAACGTGAACCTTAGGAGTTATATTTGAAATTTTGTATAAAGAATCAAAGAAAATGAAGGCTAAATTTTATAAAAAAGAATGTGAAATTTTATTTACAAAATAAAAAAATACTAAGAGATAAGTTCACGTAGTCCCATATATGATTACTCTTTATATAAAAAAAAATTAATAAAAAAAATCTTTGGTCCTATGCTACCCCACGTCCCCATCCTAATTTGTTAAAAATTAGCATATATTAGTTATTATACACAAAATGTTTTATAGAGTTTTACACACTTCATCAAAAGCAATTGAAATTGTGACTTGAAGTTGAAAATCGTGTTTATTAAACACAAACTATTTCTCATAATTTTAATGTTCCATTAAAAAAAAAAATAAGTTTTCTAAGTAGGACCGCCAATGGCCTTGTAGCCAAGTGGCACCCGGGTTCTGTTGTAACCTCTTGCTCGGGGGTTCTATCCCCCTCACTTACCTAGCAAAAAAAAAAGTTTTCTAAGTAGGACCAATAATTTGGAATAGATGTAGAAAAAACTTCTATGAAAATTTCTGGGATTCTAAATTTATTGATCGGTTAAAATTTGAGGGCCCTCTCAAGCGCATGAGTCAGCCTAGCAGTGGAACCCAACCAATCCTTTAATCTATATATATATATATATATATATATATATAACCAAAACCTTTGAAACTCCCACAATTTTTCACATTAGCACAATATTAAAAAATAAAAAATAAATAAAATCTTTGAAACTCTCACAATTTTCTACACAAGCACAATATTAAAAAAAAAATAAAAAAAATTTCTAAAACTCCCATGCTCTGCCTTCTCTTTCACGATGCTCTACCTTTTTTTTCACCAAAACATCTTCTTCCTCAGAACAGAGACAGAAAAAAGGAGATTGAGAGAGAATCGTCGGAGTGTCAGACTATCATCCACTGGCAAGCCAGTCGCTCATCAACATCAAGCCCCCTAAACCGCTATCAGTAATATATATATATATATATATATATATTCTAAATCTGGTACTGTTTTTTTCTCCCAAAATACCCGATGCCCTCCACTCTCTTTTCAGATTCTTTCATGCAACCCTCTCCTTCCCCAAAATCAAAACCCAAAAACCCAAAGCTCAGATGTCGCCAGAGTCGTCGAGGAAGCAATCCAAAAACTCTAACGCAGCCTCTGAAGTAGGTTTTGGAATTTTCTTGAGATTTTTTTTTAAAATTTATTTAACCATTCATGGTTGGTAGTGTTGGAGAATTGGAATTATTAGGATGAGAGGAAAGGGGGATCGTATAACCCCAAAATTCAAAATTTCTTTTTGTGGGAATTGTTGCATATTGCTATATGACTAAAATATTTGTTTTGGGTTTGTCTTTATTTTCTATTTCTATTTTCATTTGTGGAATGCAAATTATGTGTTTGATGAAATGCTTCAATGAACTGTCTGAGTTGTGAAGTAATAAGTAATTGATTTAATTAGTATGTGAGGTTAGGTTATGCCTGCAATGCAAGTGTATAGGATATTTACTCCTGAATTAGTGGAGGGAGCTATGGATTTGAATTTCGGTAGATTTGGCTCTTAGAGGACTGTAAGAGGGATATTTAAGTGAGGGCTGAGAAATCTGGGGATCCGATGGTAAAGATTTTCACCTGTTTGCTCTAAACATTGTGTTGAACAGACACTCTTTTTGTTGCACCGACCTGTAGTCTACGCCACCCTAGCCTCACCCACCAAGCCTTCTCCAACTATCAAACATTTAGATCACAAATATAGTCCAACTTGTTAAGGACATATTTTTATGTAGTTGGCTAATCCTTTGACAAAACGCACTTTACTTGTATTTGGGTAGATCTTGAATGTTTTTAATATTTCAAGGAACATGTTGTTCAAGTGTAGTACTAAAGCCATGAAGATTGAACCAAGAAACAAGTGAAGAAAAGGTGTTTAATAAAGCTGGACAGATAGCTCGACACCTGTGGACAGATAGCTCGATAGCTGCTCGACACCTTCTCGACAGCTGGCTATCTATCGAGCTCTTAAGGTGTTTTCTTATCGCAATCTCGACACCTTCTCGATAGCTGGTGGATTGATCGAGAAATATTCTGTCTTCTTGACACCTCCTCGACACCTAGCTATCTATCGAGGTTTAAAGCTCGACACCTCCCGATCGATCGAGGTATCTATCGAGGTTAAGGGAATTCAGATTTTCAAATCTGATTTTTGGGCCAGGCTTATGTATTTGTGTAGGGTTTCTTTTCTCACAACCCTAGACCTATATAAGGCTTATTTTAGAGGCCGTCATATGAGAGAATATAAGGAGAACATATGCAAAAGGTGACCGATGCCTTATTCTCTCTGAAAGAAGTTACTGCGTCTTTGCGCCTTAGGGTTTTGTAACCAAGTGCTTCTTGATCTTCATTCTTGATGAAGTGAAGAACTTTGCAGCCAACATCTACTTCTAGTTGGTAATTGAAGTCGTGTATTGGGATCCGCGCAATTGGTTAGTCACGTACTAAGATTTGTGCATCATCAAATGGTGGCGTTCATATATTGAAGAGTTCAGATGTTCTGAAACGGTAGAAGGTTTTTGCTGTGAGTTCATCTACGGGAATTGTAGAGTCTAGGGACAAAGGTTTTGTACTAGATCTGAAACTTCTCTTTACTATAGTGGATTGCTTTTTGGGAAGGTTTCCCCCCAGGTTTTTTACTGTGAAACTGGTTGGTTTCATTGGTTTTCCTGGGTCATCATATCTTGTCTTATTTATTTTTCTGCTGCATATTATTTTGACATGATATTGATGTTTGTTTGTTTTAACAAGTTTTATTGATAATAAATCTAATTAACAACTTGGATTTAAAACTTGTTAATTTTATCAACCAGGGTCTAAATTTCCCAACAAGTGGTATCAAAACGGGTTCACTTTGATTTGATTAATTTCTTGAGTGTGATCCATTAACCCCTGTTGTCATGGATAGAGGACAATCTTTATTTATATCTCCTTTATTTGATGGAACTAATTATGCGTACTGGAAAGTTCGTATGAAAGTTTTTTTGCAGGCTCTAGGTGAACAGGTATAGCAAGTTGTTGAAATTAGCTGGATTAAGCCAAAGGAAGCACCTGTGGATTGGGATGATGCAACAATCATAGCAGCAAATTTCAACAGTAGGGCCTTGAATGCTTTGTTTTGGTGGGTGACCAATGAGGAATTCAAGAAAATATCACCCATGAAAGTTGCCAAGGAAGCATGGACGATTCTTGAGACCACCTATGAAGGTACCAAGGCAGTAAAGACTGTGAAGCTTCAACAACTCACTAGCAGTTTTGAAGAAATAAGGATGGAGGAGGATGAGACCTTTGATGAGTTCTATGCTAAACTCAAGGATATTGTGAATTCTACTTTCAACCTTGGAGAATGTATTGCAGAATCTAAAATTGTTAGAAAAATCCTTAGGTCCTTACCTAAAAGATTCCATGCCAAGATCACTGCCATTGAAGAAGTAAAGGACATTGATCAAATTCCTTTGACTAAGCTTGTAGGGAACCTTCAAACCTATGAGATGGGATTAGGCTCAATGGGAAAAGGTGGAAAGAGTAAAAACTTGGCTCTTAAGGGTATAGAGGAAGAGATTGAGGACTCTGAAGAAGAAGATGGAAGTGAAGATGAGGATGAGGATCTAACTTTCATAACTAATGAGATTATCAAGCTTCTTCAGTTTAGGAAAAAGGATAAGGGCAAACCTCTTAGGAAATCTCAATCATTTAGGAAGGACAAGAATGAGAAACCCCTTATTCAATGCCATAAGTGCAAAGGTTTTGGTCATATGAGGATAGAGTGTCCAAATTACCTTATGAAGGAAAAGACTGAAAAGCCAAAAGAGAAAGGGTTGATTGCTACTTGCAGTGATACTGAGGATGACTCTTCTGATGAGTATGTGGATGAATGTCGTCACGTTATAGCCTTTGCTGCTTCAACTGATAAGGTGATTCTGGAGAGTGCTAGTGACAGTGAGGATTCTTTTGATGATGAAATATCCAAGAAGATGAACCTTCAAGAAGCCTATGATAAGCTATGCACTGAATTCATAAAATCTAAAAAGACTTCTTATCTTTGTAGAAAAGAGCTTAATGAGGTAAAAATTGAAAAAGCTGATCTGTTAGTCAAGCTAGATGAGACTACAAGGTTAGTTGAGACTCTTATTATGGAGAACACCTCATTAGAAGAGAATGTCAAGAATCTTGAGGCTGAGCATAGTTAAGCTAGAACTCAAATAAAGAGGATGTCTAGTGCAAAGTTTAATGAGGTATTGAGTGCTCAAAAACCTAGTTCTGACAAGACTGGCTTAGGATATGCTGTCTCCTCCGGCCCTTCCTCTTCCACGGCTTTTGGATCAAGGATTGTCTTTGTACCACAATCTGAGAAAGGTAATAAAAGTATGAAATTCAAGACTGATTTGTCTAATTCTAAATCCTTTGTTAAATCTCATGTCTGTCACCATTGTGGTGTTGCTGGACACATTCGTCCTAATTGCTTTAAGTTGTATCCTCAAAAGCAATTGTCCAAATAGTCACAGGTTTCCTCTAAAGGACCTACACATTTGTTTGGAGAGTTATTAAAAATTTTGAACTTTTTAACTCAATTTTAGGAGAATTCTAATTCTTCTATGTCTATTAGTAAACATACTAGGACATGTGTCTTTTCATCTTCACGGCCAAAGACTCGTGCTGTGTGGGTGAGAAAGGAGCCTAAGACTTAATTGTCTTTTTTGTGTGTCCTCTGCTTTAATTCTTTCTATATAAAGTAGGACTTTCTTTACTTGATTTCTTATCTACTTTTGGACTTATACTTTCATGCATCTGCATCTTTCAATCATGCTTTCATGCATATGCATCTTTCTTTCATGCTTTAATGTTGTTTGTCTGTTTTTGTTTGGTTGTTTAGTTTTTATTTTTATTTTTTGTTTTCAAAATAAAAATAAAAAGGAAAAATCAGAAAAATACAAAAACAGTGTGTGTTTTGTGTACATTGGTACTTGTATACCTTGGATGGCTATTGAAACAAAGTTTTCAAAACTTTGTATCATTTGTAGCTTAGATGAGCATCTCTATGTACAACTAAGTAAGTGAGCTTTGTGGCTCTTGTTTGTGATGAGTAAGATTAAGTTATCTCTTAGACTTAACACTCATATCACTCTTTTTGACGGTTAGGACTAAAAAATTCTTAAAAGAAAGGCATAAATAACCATCTCACCACTATTGCCCGCCAATCATTAATGACATCTGTATGCTTCGGCATAGCAAAAGTGTGATGTCAATGACATTTGTGTGCTTCGGCATAGCAAAATTGAAATGTCAAATATCAATGGGTATTTCTTTTTTCTCTCATATATGCCCATGCATGATATGCTTAAAAAAAAATGCAAAGAAAAAAAAAAGCAAAAAGATAAAAAAATGCTTTAAATATGACTGCAAGCATGTATTCTAGGAGATGTGGGAGTTATAGGATGTACCTCGAAGATGATAGTCCCCATCAAACAGTTATGATTGTGTGTGAGTTAAAGTGATTTTCTCATATCTCAAATCATCATAACATGTATATACTTATGCAATCTTGTGATGTTTTTCACACACAACATGCAATATTCTTTGCTACTCTTGATACATGTGCAGGTATAATGTGATTTGGCCATCACTAGGTTTACATGTGTTAATGTATACTCACTAAACTGTCTTGACTTGTTTTTGAAATATAAAATTGATTGGACTTGTTTAGTGTGTGTGTGTGTGTGTTTTGCATCTTTCTTTTGTCATCCATAGCATCTTGTTTCATTACATTCATGCATTTATATGGATTCCTTGTACCCCCTTGATCATCATTGATCATGTTTATGTTTCTTAGGTGAAACTTTCTAGCTTCTTGTACCCTTTGTCAATCATGACAAAAAGGGGGAGAAATTGTGGGGACTTTGTGGTTTCTTTCTTTAAGATTCTACAAGTTAGGGGGAGAAATACATGCCTTTGTAAGGGGGAGTTGTGTTTCATCTTATTAGGGGGAGTGTCTACTTCCTTCTTCTTGTACCTTGGGTCTTGTGACCATGTTTACATACATTGTGCTTATCTTCTTTATATACTGGTGTATGTTTTCTTTCACCTATCTTTACATGTGTTGTTTCTTTTCTCTCTTTTTACACATGTTTCTTATTATTTGTATGCAATCTTTTATTTTTGTCTCACACTAAGATGCCTTGATGAGTTTTGTTTAAAGTGTTTCAGAAATACAGGTTGTCAAAGTTTACTTGCCATAAACTCTCTTCTTGCAAAGTTTATCAAGAGTTTGTGTTAGGATAGATTTTATCGTATTCAACAAGTGAATATGAGTTGAGCGATTTATGACTTCTCTCATATGTTCATTTGTTTGTCATGGTTTTGTCATGAATTGCTAAAGGGGGAGATTGTTAAGGACATATTTCTATGTAGTTGGCTAATCTTTTGACAAAACGTACTTTACTTGTATTTTGGTAGATATAGGATGTTTTTAATACTTCAAGGAACATGTTGTTCAAGTGTAGTATTAAAGCCATGAAGATTGAACCAAGAAACAAGTGAAGAAAAGGTGTTTAATAAAGCTGGACAGATAGCTCGACACATGTGGACAGATAGCTCGATAGCTGCTCAACACCTTCTCAACAGCTGGCTATCTATCGAGCTCTTAAGGTGTTTTCTTATCGCAATCTCGACACCTTCTCGACAGCTGGTGGATCGATTGAGAAATTTTCTGTCTCCTCGACACCTAGCTATTTATCAAGGTTTAAAGCTCGACACCTCCCGATCGATCGAGGTATCTATCGAGGTTACGGGAATTCAAATTTTTAGATCTGATTTTTGGGCTAGGCTTATGTATTTGTGTAGGGTTTCTTTTCTCACAACCCTAGACCTATATAAGGCTTATTTTAGAGGCCGTCACATGAGAGAATACAAGGAGAATATATGCAAAAGGTGACCGATGCCTTATTCTCTTTGAAAGAAGTTACTACGTCTTTGCGCCTTAGGGTTTTGTAACCAAGTGCTTCTTGATCTTCATTCTTGATGAAGTGAAGAACTTTGCAGCCAACATCTTCTTCTAGTTGGTAATTGAAGTCGCGTACTGGGATCCGTGCAATTAGTTAGTCACGTACTGGGATTCGTGCATCATCAAATGGTGGCATTCATATATTGAAGAGTTCAGATGTTCTGAAACGGTAGAAGGTTTCTGCTGTGAGTTCATCTACAAGGATTGTAGAGTCTAGAGACAAAGGTTTTGTACTAGATCTGAAACTTCTCTTTATTATAGGGGATTGCTTTTTGGGAAGGTTTCCCCCCTGATTTTTTACTGTGAAACTGGTTGGTTTCATTGGTTTTCTTGGGTCATCATATCTTGTCTTATTTATTTTTCCACTGCATATTATTTTGACATGATATTGATGTTTGTTTGTTTTAACAAGTTTTATTGATAATAAATCTAATTAACAACTTGGATTTAAAACTTGTTAATTCTATCAACCGGGGTCTAAATTTTCCAACACAACTAATACCTAACGAGGTAAACAAAATCTTTTTTTATCTACCATATCAGGTAAATGATGATTTGGACACAAGACCTAGGACTTGACACGTCAAGGCCTTACTAGCCCAGCTGGGTGGGTTAAGGCAAAAAAACTAAATCTTAGTTGTTGAAAAGCATGGCATGGCTTTTCTTATGTTACTTCACAGTAGCAATTCCAAATCTTCAGGCCACTCCACTTATTCCCTTCCTACATTACCACCAAAAATAAAAAACCTTGCAAAAGCCATAAATGTGAGAATTAGTTCTCTTATCACTCTGCACATCCAAATACCTCTTGACATCTATTTGATCAACTCGAATGTCATCTCTGTTTCACTTTCTATTCTATAGAAGTCTTTCTTTTTGTTTTGAAGGTTGGGGTTGGTTACTATAGCTATTTGAGATTCCTAACAGGTGTTTGATAGAATGCCTACAAGATATATTAGTAAATCGACAGTTTAATTATCTATATCGATTAATTATCCTACTTCTCTCTCAAATTTTGAATGGTGGTTGTGCTTTTAATTGTGGCAATTTAAATATCAGTTTTTGCTTTATTCGACAAAATGATAAAAAGAGTCTCTATAATAGTGCCTGTGAGTTGTTTGATGCTAGATCTCAATGGGATTCAGCATATGGGGAGCAATGATAAATTTGATAGAATTACAGCAATTTTAACTTTTAATTTGCTTTAACTATTAAACATACACAGGGGAAATATAAATTATTTAAATATTTATAAGTTACAATTGTACTAAGCATAAATATATGATCTTTGAAATAAAATGAGGTAAACTTATATACAAACCCAATCCACGGACATGATCTTTAATAAGAAAAAAGAAAAAAAGAAAAAACTTATAAAGATCATTTAGCTAGAAAAGAAAAAAGAAAAAGAAAAGTTGTGCTCATCACTTTTAAGGATTCTGCAATCACATGCTGTTGACTTGATTATTCATATGTAAATTAAACTTGAAATGTCATATTCATATCACTTAACTTTTTAATATTATTATTGTTGATGTGATGCTACTTTAAAGTAGTGAGAATGGGAATTTGAATTGTGCATGATGATCTATAGAACATATGGGGTTTGATGGAAGGTTGAATAATTAAAACACTTTGAAATGCATATCATTTATGCCCATGGTGTGAGACCACTCCACAAACATTTTCATGCATGATAGCTTAGTGATTAACTTTGTGTGGATAGTAGAAAAGATTCACGTCTAAGATAGATGTGAAAGCATTTTATTTAACTCTCTGCTTTCTCTTTGCCCATTAAATAATAAGTTTAGGGATATAATTTTTTTTTTTTAAATATTAAATTCCTATTTTGCAGATTTTGATATTGAAGTTAGATAAAAGAGCTGCACTTATCAAGTTAAAAAAGGACTAGGTTTTTACATTCCATGTTAAGTGTGTGCTCAATGCTTGATATATTCTTTTTCTTTTTTGACATGGCAATGCTTTAGATGATGATTTTCAAACCACATGCTCATATCTTTTGATTTTCATGATGGAAATGATGGACTGTATGTAATTTAAAGTCTTTGGTGTTATCTTTAATGTGAGTTACTAAATTCAATTGTGGATTAATGAAACTAAATAATATGATTCTTATTCTGTTAAGTGGACATTTTCATGTGGTGGTCTTTGTTATTGTCAAGGAAGTTAATAAGTTATTTTCTTTTTCAAAGCATATAAGCTACACTTTTGGGAGATCTAGGGTACCATGAAAAAGAAAGAACTCTGTCAGGGGCCTGAAAACAACTTTATGTTGCTCTTTGAGACCATGATTTAACTTTTCCTTGAGGTTAAAAATGAGATTACATCATACAAATATACAATTGTATACAATAATGAAGATTTCCAAACATGAGAAGTGGAAGCATATAAGCATAAACAAATTATAATTGTATTTATTTGTATGTAAGTTTTTGATCTTATATTATTGCGATTTTAATGTGGAAATTGTTACTATAAACCTTGATTTATTTGTTCAAATATACAAGTTTTATTTATTAGTACTTAATAAAGAAAAAATATGTAATATATTAAAATAAATTTTTTGAACTTTTTCGTGCATATAGCACGGATTAACGACTAGTAAGCTGAAAATATCAATCAATAGGCGGCTGATTAGTACCAGGACTATGACCTTATCATAATTTATTAGAAGAATATGAACCACGTACCTACCATTCGCAATTAAAGCCTAACAAACCGTCTCTTTAATTACCGTCATTGTGTACTCAGTGAACAAACACATTTCTGCACCATAGCTAATTACCAAAAAGAATCAGAGGCTGTCTTTCATGGCAAGCATAGCACGAAAATTTATCCCCAATTTTTTATGTCTGCTACTCTTCCTGGGTCTATCTTCTTCCCAGCAGCGAAACACATTAGTGCAACGACAGGAGCTCAAAGATGGAGATGAATTAGTTTCAGCTGATGGAAAGTTTAGATTAGGATTCTTCAACCTTACAAGTAACAATTCGTACTTAGGAATATGGTACGATGGTGACTCCCTCACGAATGTAGTGTGGGTTGCCAATCCAAATGCTCCACTGTTTGGCAATCCTCTGAGTCTTATTATTGATGACTATGGGAGTTTGAAAATTTCAAACAGCAAAGTGGGTCCTTCTATTTCACTAAATACAGGACAGGAAGCCAGTAATTGTAGTGCTGTTCTACTTGATACTGGTAACTTTGTACTTCATGAACTGAATTCAGATGGAACTGTGAAGAGGGATTTGTGGCAAAGCTTTGATTATCCCACAGATACACTTCTGCCAGGAATGAAATTGGGATTCAGCAGAAAAAGTGAACAAGCTTGGTCTCTAAAATCATGGAGAAGTGATGTGGTACCTGACACAGGGGCCTTTACTTTTGGCATGAACGTGGACTCTATACCTGGAAATGAGTTCAACATCATGCAGCACGAGGACGAGTATTGGACAGGTGGTTTTTCGCAAGATGAGGGTTACCAGCACAAGCCAATAAATGGTTTCACTTTACAAGATCAAAGAGGTTCCTCTTACGCCTTTTCAAAGATCTCGAATGAGAATGAAACATACTTCAACTATTCGGCAAATAAAGACTTCAAAGCGTTCCCACGGTAAAGGATAGATTACTCGGGAAATCTTTATTTAGGTGAAAGGTTGCTTGTTCAATGTAGTTTTCCTTCCCTTGCTTCAGATGATCAAGGATGTGTGAAGAAAAAGCTTCCGGAGTGCAGGAGCCATGATATTACATTTGCTGAACGTTCAGGTTACTTTGTGGATACTGATGGATACGAGTTTCATGCGGATGACAACCTGACCCATGTGGATTGTGAAGACAAGTGCTTGGAAGTTTGTTCTTGTGTTGCCTTTGCACCATCAATGAAGGATGGCACCGGCTGTAAGGTTTGGACCACGGTGCCAAATTTTCAGATGTCTGAAAATACATCTAAAGTTTACTTCCTTGAATATAAAGGTAAGACTACTTAATGCTGAATTTATCACATATATTGCTTATAATTGATGTAGAACTTTTGCTAAGAACATACGATGCATGACACTACAACAAAAGTGGGCTATTGTGACAAAAACATTTCATCACAATATGTCATTATTTCGTCAAGAATACATATGGTGACGAAATGGTGACGAAACAACATTCGTCACCTAAGCTCCATCACCTTATGCATTTTCGTCACCAAAAAAAAAAAGATAGGTGACGAAATTTTTTTGTCACCAATAAAAAATGATAGGTGACAAGTTTTTCGTCACCTAATGTTTTCGTCACTAAACCTTACTTTCAGTGACGAAATATTTCGTCACCAAATGTATTTTTTTTCCATTATCAATAGATTAGGTGAAGAAGTTTTTCGTCACCAATTGTTTTTTTTTTTTTTTTTTTTTAATTTCAATATATTAGGTGACGAATTATTTCGTCACCAATTTTTGCTTATAGTCAAATATAGTGACGAAAATTATTGTCACCAATTTTATATTTTTTTTAATATTCTTTACATTTACTTGCCATTACATTAACTTGTTCATTTCCAACCACATCCATAAACAAATCATCCATTCATTTATAACCACATCCATAAACAAATCATCCATTCATTTTTAACCACATCCATACAATCTAAAAATGCAATAAAGATGTTCACAAAATAATTACAACCATTTATATACAAATGATGTCTTCCAAACTTTACAGAAAATTATTTGAGTTCAAGTAGTATCACAAAGACTGTCTTTTTGCCACCAATCCCATATCTGCACAAGTGTAAAGGAAAACACATCAATAACAATCTAAACTATAAACCTATATCTCTGATAAGATGTACAACAACAAAAAAGATGCATAATTATTAGTAAGACAATGCAAAAAATGTCCATAGAAAACCCAATAACAAACTAGACAAAATAATCATAATGCAACATCATATGAAGCCAAACTATCAAAGAAAGAAGACCCACAACATTCTCATCAAATAAAAACCAAACCCACATTACAAACCATGAAGAAACCATAAAGAATGCAGAAAAATCTCAACTTAAAACAAAACAAATAGAGTGAAATCCAAAACAAAAACCCAACCACCATCATAAACACAAAAGCACAACCACCACAATGAAAAAAAATTCAGCCACCACCATTTACACAAAACCCATCCACCACCATTAAATAAAAAACCTAGCCACCACCATAAACAAAAAACCCACCACTACCATTAAACAAAAACTACAGCCACCACCATAAACAAAAATCCCACCACTACCATTAAACAAAAACTATAGCCACCACCATTAACACAAAAACCCAGCCACTATTATAAACAAAAAACAGCCATCATAATAAACAAAAAACCCACCACCAACATTAAACTAAAAACTCAGCCACCACCATAAACAAAAAACCCACCACCACCATTAAACAAAAAAAAACAGCCAACACTATTAACACAAAAACCCAACCACTACCATAAACTAAAAACTTAGTCATTACAATAAACAAAAAACACACCACCAACATTAAACAAAAAACCCAGCCAACATCATAAATATAAAAACCACTCATCCACACAATGAACAAAAAATCCAGCCACCATCATTAAACAAAAAACCCAACCATCACCATAAACAAAAAACCCACCACCACCATTAAATAAAAAACACAATTGTAGCACAATTGTAAAAAAATTTACAATTGAAAGATCGGGTAATGCTTGTTTTTGTGTTTTTATGCTAAAATATAACAACATATACCATATACAAGCCCCAATACTAATGCTCTTAGGCAAGAAAATAAAACACTAACCAAGGTGTGTTCTAGTTAGTAGATGAGCTCTCTCCACTGCCACAAATGTCACTCTCACCCTTGCTCCTCAAATATTGTATGATGTAATCCATCTTCTCCTCCATCTTAATTTTTGCATCCTGGAGCTCATCTATTTGACCCTCAAGTTGTTGAATATATTGAGTTGAGGAAGATGATGCAGGAGTCCTAAGAGATGAGGAAGGTCTCATTCCAAGTCCCTTTACATAGCCAGATCTCGGCTTAAGAACCATCTTAGATATCTCCTCTTCGGTCAAAGGCTGTGCATCAGGAGTGCTACAATGCTTATCTTGTACTCTCAACATCTCTTGCTGTCATTTCAAATAATAGAAACCATCATAAATACATATGTTCTAGTTTTGCAAACATATATAGAATAGAAATACATATATTCTAGTTTTGCAAACTCAAGGCATGTACTGATATACATACGTATGTATGTTCGCAATCAGGGTGTACCCAC
Source organism: Quercus glauca (assembly GCA_023736055.1). Classification (NCBI taxonomy): domain Eukaryota; kingdom Viridiplantae; phylum Streptophyta; class Magnoliopsida; order Fagales; family Fagaceae; genus Quercus; species Quercus glauca. The sequence goes on along the minus strand of CM043319.1, from coordinate 25,912,826 downwards.
TGTTTTGTCTTTGAATTAAAGTGGGTATCATAGTAGAGTTGTGCCAAGTTAGGAATATGGCCTCCATTTTTCCGTCTCTGATTAGTTTGCTTTCCAATGTTAGAAGATAAGATAATCAATTACAACAAAGTAATATAATAATCTTTTGAAAAATTGAGACAACACACCTCTTCATCCACCCTAACTGCAAGCGACTTGTTTCCACATCTATGAATGTGTTTGCTAACTGTTCCATCTCCATTTCTGTTTGCAGTATTTCTTTTTGAGACTTCCTATAAAGAATAGAGACCAAGAAAATATTAGAGTTTTGACTTAAGTTATATATATAATTTACAATATAAATTTATTTCACCTTCCAAATAAGTATAATACAATGAATTTGATAGATCAAATAATCTAGTAAACATGACACCATAATAAGATCTGTGTAAAACATTAATCCAATTCAAATATAGGTAAGTATTATCTAGGTGAAAGGTGAGAACATACTTCACTTGTAATTAAAATTTTCAAAGTATTAATTACCAGCCAATCTTCGTCACTCCACTTTCCATCAATTAGCTATAGTTCAATCCATTTTTCTCGTGTGGCATTTTTTGGTGGGTGGTTTCTTGCATACGTGCTTCCTTTATCCTTTACAAGTTTTTTATATTGGGCAAACAACCTACTGTTGTGGCTGCTCAATAATCTACCACACTTCGTATTTAAAGATTTGTTCACAAGTACAGATTCTCCTTGTAGATCAAATTGATCCTGCAAAGTAAGGTATGTATAACATAAAAATTATTCCTTGAATTCAATATGCACAGTGACAACATCAACAATACACTATAAAATACAACATAAAGTATAAAGCAATGTAATAAAAACAACAAAATCAAGCTCATGGACAACTATAAACATTTAAAGTACCGCCACATTTTGAATGATCGCCTCTTTTTCACTGCTATCAACATTCTTCCAACTATAAGCTTTCGTAGTGGACAAGTTCGTACGCACTTGCACACCAATTTGGCTAGCAAGCTTCCCTGCATGTTCACCAACTGGATCACAAAACTCCGGGGCAATGCGGACCGGTAGCTTCCCATGTTTCTCAACAAGTCCTCGTACTCCTAATCCACGCGTCATGCCACGGGCACGTCTACTAGTCGATGCTATCAAGATATAATATAAATTAAATCAACAAGTGAACTAAATATAGTGTGATTACGAAATCAAGCAATGGAACTTAAATATCTCACCACCTGTGGTAGACGGTGTGCCCACAAGCTGTGCCTCTACATTAGTAGAAATTTGGGCAAGAGAATCTCCACCAAGATGTGTGCCCGATGATGGGCCAATATGCTGGACTGTTGGGGTAGATTCCTCACGCCTATATCGAGCCATCTGTATCATACAAAAATATATATAAATATCTAAATTAATTAAAAGTTAAGATATAAACAAGTTATTTCATCATTTAAAATATCTTCAATCGATGATTTTCATTGATCATTCCAAGCACAATTTTACAAAGACAAGTTATTTCATCACAATATTACAAAGAGCGAAATATCACATGCACCAAATCATATATATAGTACCTCATTATTTAAAGAACTAGATGACTCATCATCACCAGCATCTTCACCAATAACTGGTACATACTCATTGTCATCTACCTGAACACTTACTCTTTTTCTTCCCACATTTGCAAATTTAGGCAGAAAAGTTGACAGATGCTTCAATCCCAAAGCATTCATTCTTTCTTGGTTTTGCTTGATTCTTTGTGCTCTTTCCATCTCATATTTTGTTATTTTTTTATGAGTGTCTTTGCCCTTTTTGGCCATTTCTGCAACTATAGATTGACATAGAAAATAAAATACAATGTATATTCATTACAAATTCTTCCCAAGTAAGAAACATAAAACAAAAAGAATCACAATTTAGCTGCTAACATGGAAGCCACATACAACAAAAATGGCATGTTCAAGTTATAGGGCAGCAAGAGTAACAAAATACCAGTTATAAAGATAGATGATTTTCATTGTTAAGTTTAGACAAAAAATAAATAAATAGATTTCAATAAGTAACTTAGGTATATACATAAATTACGAGTCTAGCATTCTAGCAAAAAGTAACCTTGATTGTGTCAATCAACTTTCTTAACTACTTGCTTTTGAGGATAAGCTTCTAAGCTTCCCTTGCCTACCTCGTTGTGATATGGTGAGGATGCAAAACCCTTGGTATTATCAATATCTAATATCCCAAAAAAATCAGTAATAGAAATAATACTATGTAAAAATAAATGAGAAGTTCTTGATTGTAAGCAAGATAAAAAGGCAATGGTAACCACTGTTATACAAGGTTAAAGTAATAATAATCCAAAGCTGACATTTCAAAGTATTTTAATTGAATAACAGGTATTTTAAGGCATGAGCATGTGTGTTTGTCACAAATCCTATTTATCATATGCAACCAAGAGAATGCACAAATGTTACATACAAAAATCAACGTCTTGTCATAGAGCTAGTACTTACAGTTTCAAAATTGGGGTCTAAAATTCTATGAATTAAGGATTTTGCTGCAACTGGAAACCAAGATGTACATGAGCACTCTACTTTCTCAATCTGCAGAAAACAACTCGAGAAAAAAAAAATAGATTGATAAAATTCTAACATATTTTATGAAAAGCGGATAAGGGGAAGCAGAATATATTGGGTTTGGACTGACAAATGAGAATTAAATGATGATCAACACCAGAATCAACAAGGAAGTGCACCTAATAACAAGATTCATGGACAAAATAAGACATAGACCAGATATAAAATCTCCATATTCCTTCCCACCAAATATAGGTGCCACAGGACTGCTTGATCATTGTTTTGGCAGTATAGACTAGGCACAATAAATGGGCTACTAATTCACTAAACTTAACTGAACATAACTATATATAGCTGTAACACACAAATTTTAGTATATATAATATGAAGCAATGGTGGAGCCATGAAATTTTTTAAGGGGGGCCAAACTAACTTAACCAAAAAAAAAAAATTTGATGACTAAAAAAAAGTAAAGGTCTTCATTTCATAATTACCACATTATTGATCCATAGAATTTTAGAGTGTCTCATAGGTATGAAATGAAATAGTTTAATCAAAAGTCATGGCACCACTTTTCGTAAGTATTAAAAAAAAAAAAAAAAAGTTATACCCTACCTTCTTTCATATTACCAAAATTATTTATAAATAGTACACATATTACTATTTCAAATATAATATATCTTAAACAACAATTAAAAATAATGACCTTTTTTTTTTAATTTAACTATAATAATAACTTAGTTTGGTTACTCAAACCACCATCCAGGACCATCTCAACAACTTTGGCTGCCTTAGGCAAACATTTTAAGTGGGGTCTTTTTAATATTTAATATTTCTTAGATAATATTTATTAAAATTTTTTATTTAAAATATATTTTTCTTGCTTTTTGAAATGCAAAATTACTAATTAGTTATTGCAAATTTTTTAAAGTCATAACCACTTTATACTTTAAAGTCTAAACCTGCACAAATAAAAATTAATATATTACATGGTTCAATAAATTAGTATCACCATAATACAATTGAGTTGATATGATATACATCAAATTATTAGTTAGTGTGATAATTTATAATAATTCATAAAGTTAAAGCTTGCATTCAGCAAAAAAAGAAAAAAAAAATTCAGCAAAAAAAAAAAAAAAAGTAAAAGCTTGCATAAAAATATATATATATATTAATTTGAGTGGGTATACATTGGGTGTGGATGTGGCCTGTGTGGGTGGGTTACTGGGTTAGTGAATGTGTAGGGCCGTAGGCAATGTAGTTGTGTGGGTGGGGGCTAGCTAATAGCTATATGCAAAGATCTCTTGCACTTGCACAGTAGTTATGACATTTTTCTCAACTTTTTTAGATTATAAAATATTATATACTCAACAGTTGAGTCCTATCAGGCTATCATTCTATCAAGCTTTGTGCAGTGTACACTGTCACGGTAGAGTGTGATAGTGAGCAGACTGTGCATTGAGCATTTTTAATGCATTTTATTGATTAATAAAAAAATTATTTTTTAATTAAAATATATAGATAAATATATTATATATATAATTTATTTTACAAGGAGGAGCCTTCTTTTATTTTGAACTTGCATCAATTGCATCTATTGTTCAGTCAATTACCACTGTCAAAAGGCAAAATTAATATAAGTTAAAATAATAATATAACAATAGTGGAAGATTTATAAACCTATACGTGGCTATCAAAATTGTAGTATGTAGATAGTACTATTATCCTTTATAAAAACTAAAACTAAAAATAAAATAATATTATAATATATGCAAGCTGTAAAGTGTAAACCACAACAAGACAAATAGAAGGTTATGGAAGATTCAAAAGTCAAAAACATAAACTCAAGAGACTATTTATTAATTTTATTAGACAAACACGCATGTATCTTTCCCTTTTTCTCAGTAGTTCTTTCAGCTGAAAGTTCCATGTTATTTCTATATCGGTCAAGCAAGAACGCGCATATATCTCAAACATTAACATTGAGAAATAAATAGCTCTACAGTCTGCACAGTAAGATTGGATCTTAGAAGCCTAAGTGGAGTCTGGCTTCGGCTTAGGCAGTGACTGAGAGTGGAAAATTGGCGAGTTGTAGAGGCAAATGAACAATTCCAGGTTAGAGACAGCAACAGTAGCAAAGATGTGGGTTTTTTTTTTTTTTTTTTTTTTTTTTTTTTAAAGTAAATGGGTGATATTTGAATTTACAAAGGATTTTTCTTTCTGGGGGATAATATTTGCTGATTTGGAATTTGTTGAAATTTTTGTTGATGTTTGTATAATTTTGGACAGGGTTTGGGCAATGAATGGGTTGGATAGTTTTTGGTAAAGGGTTTATATGAATTAATTTTAAAATAATACAAACTATAGCTCCTAACTCAATTTTCAATGAAATTTCCCAACGTTAATCCTTAATTTAGATGTTTATAGATTTTAATCTTCCTTTCCAACTACATATTCACTGGAATCACTATTAATTGCAATGAATCACTTCAAATACTTTGAAATTTGTTTTGCAATCAGGCTATTTCATTCTACTTCACTGCTCAAAATCCAAATATAATTTTGTTTTTTTTTTTCCTAAGCCTTCTCTAGAAACAAATAAATAAAAATTAAATTTTAAGAGAAGCAAAAGATTATACCTATAAGTCAGAGAAATTTCTCAAACCAATCGGAATAAGAGATTGAGATTCCTCAAAGAAAAGCCAGAAAAAGATACTGAACTTCTCCTTTGCTGCTCCTCCAATCACAATCTTTGCCTCCTTCTCATCTCACTTTTTTTTTTTTTTTTCTCTCTTAAAATTTTTTTTTTTGTTGTTGATAGTTTCTGGTTGTTTGCGTGAGAGAAACCAAATTCTAAGCCAGCAGAGATAAGCTTCAAACTTGAGATACGGAATCATGGATGGAGATAAAGTCGGAACTGAAAGGATATGGGAAAATAGTTCAACTTTCCCGCTCCCCAATTTTTTTCTCAAATAAAACTTCCCGCCGCTAATATCCTGCCCCATGAAATAGAGTTTGTGCGGGAGAAGAAATAAAATAAAACACTAAATAATAGTAGTAATAATAATAATAATACAATAATAATAACTAATAAGTAATATTTTTTATTTTTTTGAAAACGATAAGTAATACATTTTTAATAATGATTATCTCTACAAATATCTCTCCAATATGGTTTATTTACAAAAGGACTAGAATTGAGTTTTTTTTTTTCTTCAAACAAAGCTTATAATTTTATTGGAATTTTATAAAACTCTATACTAAATTCATTAATTCAAATCGGTACTTATTTTTTTTAATTAAAATTTTATATGATTCACTATATATGTGTGTGCGTATGTGTGTGTATATATATATATATATATATCTGGTGTGTAACTTTGAAACGGCACACCGGTACACATCGATACTGAGTTATGTCGTTCTTTGGCCAAACCAAAACAACATTTGGTACAAAATTGACTCCCTTGATAATAGTACATCATTAACATTTTGGTCAATTCTTTTGTTTTTTAAAAGCCACGGTTAGATGCTTAATAATAATTGAATATGTATGTTTTATTAAAAAAAATGAATATATGTGGCCAACAAAAGCAAGATTCAATTTTCATTATGTACGTACATAGGCTAACCTAGCCCAACCCAGTGACCCAAGGTCGGGCCCAACTTGGTAGCCCAAGGGACGAAGTACACAAATGGGTCAACCCAGCCTTAGGAAGGGATGAATATGGCCTTCGAAGAAATGTATAACAGCCCAACATGTGCCCATTTGGCTTCTGGTCCAGATCCACCCCAACGACAACATAGGACACAAGTCAGCCAATCACAAAAACTGTTGAAAATTGTTATTTAAACACACTACCAAACGGGCCCTTGATAACCTAAAATAACACAACTCAACTATACTGGTTTTTTTTTTCCCAATTATATTTTTCCTTTAATAATGTCTACATTTTATTTTTATCTTGAACTAATTGATTCCTCCCCTCACGCCTCTCTCTCAACTATACCTTTTAATTTAAGTGATTATTAAACAAGACTTGCGAAATGCCTGCATACAAGAAGTCCATGGTCCAAGAAGACCACGTGGCTTGTGAAATGATTGCATGCAAATTCCCTTTGCTTGTAAAATTTTATACGAAAAATGCCCAAACACCCCTTCAACTTTGAGGTACTGGCCAAAACACCCCCTCAACTTTTATTTTAGCTAATTTGTTCCTTAAACTTAACACAACTGCCAAATAGAACTATCTGTTAGTTTACTGTTAAACCCACGTTAGTCAATCACGTATAAAGAGAACTTACCCAATTTATTGAGCAAAAGAGAGAGAAAAACTTGGTTCACTGGTTTAGGCGTTCACCGGAAAGGAGAGAGGATCTCTCAACTGAGTGGTGGCATCACCGTAGTTTAATCTCCCGCCGCCGTTATTGGTTGGAATGGGGACCAAAGCAACCGTTATTGAATTTATATTTTCAAAATCCAACCATCGGATTACATGTTCTATATGGTCTTAACATGCATGCTAATTTTCATGCCAATCGGATGTAATTTACCATTTAATCTATAAACTCATATTTTATGCATCATTTTAAACTACTAAAATTTGAATCAAGACAATTGATTGGTGACATGACTATTAATCTTTAATTATTTTAAAATTTTGTAAGCATGAAAAATATAAGAAGATAATGTAATTTAACAGTAGATTTGTCAAAATTCACATCGAATTAAAAAATATAAGATTGGGTTCAAATTACACCTGATATAACTCAAAAAAATGTTACACCACCCAATAACTTATTATTGAATTCATATTTTGAAAATGCAACTGTTGGATTACACGTTCTATATGGTCTTAACATGCATGTCAATTTTCATGCTAATCAGATATAATTTACCATTTGATCTATAAATTTATCTTTTATGCATTATTTTAAACTACGAAAACTTGAATTTAAACAATTGATTGATGACATGGCTATTAATTTTTAATCACCTTGAAATTTTGTAATCATGAAAAATATATGAATATAATGTAATCTAATGGTAGATTTGTTAAAATTCACATTGAATTAAGAAATATAGATTTGAGTTCAAGTTACACCTCATGTAACTCTAAAAAATGATACACCACCCAATAACTTATTATTAAATACATATTTTGAAAGTAGTACCGTTGGATTACACGTTCTATATGTTCTTAACATGCATGCCAATTTTCATGCCAATCAGATGTAATTTACCATGTGATCTTTAAACTCATATTTTATGCATTATTTTAAACTACAAAAACTTGAATTTAGACAATTGATCGATGACATGGCTATTAATTTTAGATCACCTTGAAATTTTGTAATCATGAAAAATATATGAAGATAACGTAATCTAACGGTAGATTTGTCAAAATTCACATTGAATTAAGAAATATAGGGTTGGGTTTAAGTTACACTTGCTGTAACTCTAAAAAATGATACACCATCCAATAACTTATTATTGAATATATATTTTGAAAATCGAACCGTTGGATTACACGCTCTATATGTTCTTAACATGCATGCCAATTTTCATGCCAATCGGATGTAATTTACCATGTGATCTTTAAACTCATATTTTATGCATTATTTTAAACTATAAAAACTTGAATTTAGACAATTGATTGATGACATGGCTATTAATCTTTGATCACCTTGAAATTTTGTAATCATGAAAAATATGTGAAGATAATGTAATCTAACGGTAGATTTGTCAAAATTCACATTAAATTAAGAAATATAGGGACGGGTTCAAGTTACACCAAATGTAACTCTAAAAAAATGATACACCACCCAATAACTTATTATTGAATATATATTTTGAAAATCGAACCGTTGGATTACACGCTCTATATGTTCTTAACATGCATGCCAATTTTCATGCCAATCGGATGTAATTTACCATATGATCTTTAAACTCATATTTTATGCATTATTTTAAACTATAAAAACTTGAATTTAGACAATTGATTGATGACATGGCTATTAATCTTTGATCACCTTGAAATTTTGTAATCATGAAAAATATGTGAGGATAATGTAATCTAACGGTAGATTTGTCAAAATTCATATCGAATTAAGAAATATAAGATTGGGTTCAAGTTACACTTGATGTAATTCTAAATATTGATACACCAACCAATAACTTGTTATTGAATGCATATTTTGAAAATCGAACTGTTGGATTACACGTTCTATATGTTCTTAACATGCATGCCAATTTTCATGCCAATCGGATGTAATTTACCATGTGATCTTTAAACTCATATTTTATGCATTATTTTAAACTATAAAAACTTGAATTCAGACAATTGATTGATGACATGGCTATTAATCTTTAATCACCTTGAAATTTGTTAATCATGAAAAATATATGAAGATAACGTAATCTAACAGTAGATTTGTCAAAATTCATATTGAATTAAGAAATATATAGTCGAGTTCAAGTTACACTTGATGTAACTCTAAAAAATGATACACCACCCAATAACTTATTATTGAATACATATTTTGGAAATCGAACCGTTGGATTACACGCTCTATATGTTCTTAACATGCATGCCAATTTTTATGCCAATCGGATGTAATTTATCATGTGATCTTTAAACTCATATTTTATGCATTATTTTAAACTATAAAAACTTGAATTTAGACAATTGATTGATGACGTGGCTATTAATCTTCGATCACCTTGAAATTTTGTAATCATGAAATATATATGAAGATAATGTAATCTAACGGTAGATTTGTCAAAATTCACATTAAATTAAGAAATATAGGGACGGGTTCAAGTTACACCTAATGTAGCTTTAAAAAATGATACACCACCCAATAACTTATTATTGAATACATATTTTGAAAATTGAACTGTTGGATTACACGTTCTATATTTTCTTAACATGCATGCCAATTTTCATGCCGATCGGATGTAATTTACCATATGATCTTTAAACTTATATTTTATGTATTATTTTAAACTACAAAAACTTGAATTCAGACAATTGATTTATGGCATGGCTATTAATCTTTGATCACCTTGAAATTTTGTAATCATGAAAAATATATGAAGATAATGTAATCTAACGGTAGATTTGTCAAAATTCACATTGAATTAAGAAATATAGGGTTGGGTTTAAGTTACACTTGATGTAACTCTAAAAAATGTTACACCACCCAATAACTTATTATTGAATTCATATTTTGAAAATCCAACTGTTGGATTATATGTTATATATCTTCTTAACATGCATGCCAATTTTCATGCAAATCGGATGTAATTTACTATTTGATCTTTAAGCTCATCTTTTATTCATTATTTTAAACTACAAAAACTTGATTTTAAACAATTGATTGATGACATGTCTATTAATCTTTGATCACCTTGAAATTTTGTAAGCATGAAAAATATATGAAGATAATGTAATCTAACAGTACATTTGTCAAAATTCACATTGAATTAAGAAATATAGGGTTGGGTTCAAGTTACACCTGATGTAACTCTAAATAATGTTACACCACCTAATAACATATTATTGAATATATATTTTGAAAATCCAGCTGTTGGATTACATGTTTTATATATTTTTAACATGCATGCCAATTTTCATGACAATCGGATGTAATTTACTATTGATCTTTAAACTCATATTTTATGTGTTATTTTAAACTACAAAAACTTGAATTTAGATAATTGATTGATGACATGCCTATTAATCTTTGATCACCTGGAAATTTTGTTAGCATGAAAAAAATATGAAGATAATGTAAGCATGAAAAATACTAATATTTTAGTGCCCTCCAAAATATTAGTATTTGTGACGTCTATAACACATAATTACGACATCTTTTCTTATTGGTCACAAATATTTCACATTTTACCAAGTATTTGCGAGGATTTTATTTTGCCATCACAAATAAGATTTTTTTAGAGGGCTTTTTGGGTTCGTCAAAAATTCTTACCCATTTACCCATTATTAGGTGCAAACGGTTTGGATATGGTTTGGATATTACCCGTTTACCCATTATTACCCATTTAACTAATTAAATCTAACCCAAACCTAACTCAACCAAATTATTATGGGTAAACCCAACCCACCCAATTACCCAATAATCAAAATTACCTAATTGCCCCCTAAAACTTGCAAATAACCAAGGTACTCCTAAAATCCTCTAAAATTGCCGAAATGCACCCTAAACCTAAAAAATGACCGAAATACCTTTAAAATCATAAAATTACCAAAATACCCATAAACCTTAAAACATTACCAAAATATCCCCAAAAATTAAAATAAAAATACTAAAATACCCCTTAAACCTAAAAAATAACCGAAATACCCCCGAAATCTTTAAAATGACCAAAATACCCCCTGAAACTTAAAAATGACAAAAATACGTCCTAAACCTAGGAAATGACCGAAATACTCCCCAAAACCTAAAAATTACCAAAATACCCATGAAACCTATAAATGACCAAAATACCCTCGAAATATGAAAATTACCAAAATACCCCCCTAAACCTAAAAAATAACTAAAAATACCCTCGAAACCTTAAAAAATGACCAAAATACCCCTGAAACTTATAAAATAAGCAAAATACCCCCTAAATCTAAAAAATGACCAAAATAGCCCAAAATTATAAAAATGGGTATTTTGGTCATTTTTAGGTTTGAGGGTATTTCGATCATCTTTTAGGTTTATAGTGTATTTTTATCATCATATAGGTTTTAGGGCCATTTTTGTCATTTTATAGGTTTCAGGAGTATTTTAGTCATTTTTTAGGTTTTGGGGGGGGGGGGGGGGTATTTTGGTCTTTTTTTAGGATTAGGGGGATTTTGGTAATTTTCAAGCATCAAGGCTATTTCGGTCAGTTTTTAGGTTTCAGAGGTATTTTGGTTATTTTTTAGGTTTAGGGGTTATTTGGAATTTTTTGTTGTAGGGGTATTTTGGCCAAATTTTAGGTTTATGGGGTATTTTGGTCATTTTTTAGGTTTCGTGTGTACTTTAGTCATTTTTTAGGATTTGGGTGTTTTGGTCATTTATTAGGTTTAGGGGATATTTTGGTAATTTGTAGTGGTTTTTGAGCATATTTGGTGATTTTGGGGGTATTTTAGTCATTTTTAAGGTTATTTCATGGGTATTTTGCTCATTTTAGAGATTTTGGGATATTTTGGTCCTTTTAGTGGGTTTTTAGCATAATTGGTGATTTTAGAGATTGTAGGAGTATTTTGGTCATTTTAAAGGTTTCTTGGGTATTTTGCTTATTTTAGAGATTTTGAGGATATATTGGTCATTTTAGTGGTTTTTGAGCATATTTGGTGATTTTATAAAAATCGGCTTTGGGTAGGGTATGGATATCTATGGACAAACAGATCGGGTAACAATTGGATATGGATACTAATTGGGTAAAGCAATCGGATATCCATGGATAAATTAATTGGGTTGGGTATATATGGGTATACCCTGCCCATGGCCATTCTTAATGATTTGTAAACAATAGGTGACAAACACTTATTTCATCACCAAAAACACCTCCATCTTAATATTGGATGATGAATTTGGAATTTCGTCAACTCTAGTTAGTCTTTGGTTAAACAATAGGTGACGAAAATTTATTTCGTCACCAAAAACACCTACATCCTAATATTAGGTGACGAATTTAGAATTTCGTCACCTCTGGTAAGTCTTTGGTGATGGGAGTATTTCGTCACCCTAGGTTTGCCTTTTTTCATGACCTATAGTGACGAAATAAATATTTCGTCACCAATTGGTACATCTTTGGTGACGAAATATTGATTTTGTCACCAATTGGTACATTTTGGTGACGAAATATTGATTTCGTCACCGATTTTAAAATTTTTATAATATTTGGTGACGAATTTTTTTTTTCCTCACTAAATGTTATCATTTGGTGACGAAATTGTTTATCCTCACTAGATTTTGTCATCATAGCCCACTTTTGTTGTAGTGTGACTTTGATGTGTAAGTTTGATAATCTAGATGCTTACTAAAGACCTTTGTAGAAAACAGATAAAACCAACTCTATTGAGTTTTTAACTAGTTGATCAATTGCCGTAAGTTTTATCTTGAGAGGCTTGAGAATCATCCATATTTGTGGAATAAACTAAAACAAAGAGATTAAAACAAAAGGTATCGTAATATAATAACAAACATAGAGTCCTAGTCCTCGCTTAAAAAAAAAAAAAATACAAAGAGAAGAGAATCTCAGAAGATTTAAAGGCTCAATATGTCAACGCTTGTTAAGAGAACTTATATGACATTTCGTTTTGTAAATTTAAATACAAACGGCAGGTAGCATTGGAATAATCTTATAGTGGAGTCATGTAGGTTGTTATAACCGTTGCTAGTTTGTTATTATTTTCCGTCCAACTCTGTTATTAACTTACTAGCTATATAAACAAACAGAGCTTGTAATTCACTTTAATCTTAATAACGCTTAAGATGAATTTTTTCTTCCTTATTTTGATTTCTAAAGCACAAGTAGTCCATGCATCTTAATGAATAGTAAATGATTAGAAGAAGAAAAACGAACCAATATACAAAGAGAAGAGAATCTCATAAGTAGGAGTGTAACACACATGGGTCGGGTTGAGGGGAATTTTTTCGACCCAACCCATCATGGTAGGTTAAAAAAAATCCAATCCAACCCAACCCATTACAGATGTTTAACCCAACCCATCACAACCCACATAGATCAAATTGGATTGGGTTGAACCCACGAGTTGGACATTTTTTTAATAAAAAATTTATATTACTATTATTATTATGAGTAGAAAAAAAAAATGTCACTTGCCACCTGAGTTTATAAACATAATGTACATGAATCAGCATTCCAACTCAGTTATAAACAAAATATATCCAATTGAATTGATAAACAAAATATATATGAATTAGTATTTCAACTTAGTTATAAACAAATAGGAGTGGAGTGAGAGAGTGAGAGTGAGAGGCGGTAAAGAGAGAAATAAGATTGTTAGGGTTTGTGAGGTAATTGGGTTTTATATAGGAAGAGCGAAATAGAGGAAATAAAATTAAATAAAAAATTATTAATTATAAAATATATTTTTAAATATATATTCTTTATATATAATTTAAAATTTAAATATATGCACACGTCGGGTTGAGTTCAACAAGTTTGTGATTGTTATGACCCAAACCCAACCTGACCCACTATTAAAACAAGCTCAGTTAGAATTTTGTAACCCACCTTTATTAAAAACAAGGCTAAATATGTAATTTTGTTCCACTTTTATGTTTCTCTCCTCTAAGAACACAAAAATACAAAAAAATACAAGATCAAATAAGATAAAAAAGAATCAAACTGAACACTTGCATCATATTTCAAACTACTAGATAATTTAAATTTCTGTCAAACTTTAGGTGGGTAAAGTATCAAATTTCAAATAATAAGTACGCAACTTAAATTTTAATCAAATCACAAGTAGATAAGTTGTAATTTGCCCTGGATTTGGATTGGGATCAACATGAGAAATGATAGAAGTAGAATCTGTGTAGTCGGATAATGTGTAGAACATCTTGTGTTCCCAAAAAAAACCACATGGCAAGAGACCCCAAGGCGTTTGGCAATGGGATCATAACATCTTTACTGCTATTTTTCAATACCATTCCCAACAAAGCAACATTACTGTGAATGGGTTTGAAGTTTTGTGTGTTCATGCAATTGAAGAGGAATAAAGCAAGCACAGCCAAAGACTTTAAGAAGCTTGTAATTGATAGTTATGGCAAACAAAAGTTCATATGGTGTTTGGTTTTGTAAGATAGGTGTAGGACACCTATTAATGGTGTAGACTGCAATTAGAGCATCTTCTCCCCAAAAGTGGGAGGGATTGGAAGCTGCTAACAGTATCTAGAATGTGACGAAATTTATGATCCGCTTGTCTATTTTGTTGTCGAGTGCCTAGATAGGATGTATGAGGAATGGTGCCATAATGCTTAAGAATATCAAGAAAGTGGACGGGGCACGCTAACATGGTGCTAACGCGGCACAATAAAGATGTGACGTGGCTTGCAGGGAATGGCTGACACGTGCTGGCACGTTGGATCGCATGACTGCGTGTCTAGGCGTGTGTGGTGGAAGTCCGACAATCCTAGTGGCATATGAGTGCGGAACTCTCCAACCCGCTAAGCCATGTATGTGGTTTCACTGGATGACTCAAAATCAAAGCTCTGTGATGTGCAGAACCTATGATGATGAGAACTTAGTTGATGGTGGTGGTTCGCTTCTAACAAACACACACACACACACACACAAAATTAAAAGATTTGAAGCCCTAGGTCAAAGCCAAAGTAATGTATTTTATGTCTAAATTTTGATTTCTAAAGTACAGCAGTCCACATATGCATCTTAAAGCATAGTAAATGAAAAAGAAAAAGAAAAATGATAGAATTACTATGGCTAGTAAAACATTAAAAATTTGTTTGTCCTTGTTGTGGCTGACCATGTAGAAGAAACGTACAAGCCAATCAAAAAGAGGTGGTGGATATGGCTCATTGTGACAGGAGGAGGAATTATCATCACCTTGTTGTGCTTATTAAGCTATGCAAAGGTGAAAAAATTCATCGCGGAAGGTAATAGATGCTGCTGCTATAGATTCTTTAGATATATTATTGATGATTAAGCAGTAATAATTTTTCTAATTATATTTGGCATGTATGTTAATTAGAGGAGAGAAAAAAGAAACAAGAATTGCTCATAGTAGAACTTGGAGGTAATGCAATTCCTTCCACTATACGTGACAAATTGAAGAAACAAGGTAAGGATGGACAAGATGGCCACAAGCTGCAAATTTTCAGCCTTGAAAGCATTTCTATTGCTACAAGTAATTTCTCAACTGAAAATAAATTAGGAGAGGGTGGTTTTGGACCAGTTTATAAGGTTAGTTCTCTCTCCCTCTCGCTCATCAATAACATTTGAATCTACCACCTTAACTTAACCCAATCCTCTCTTTACTTATTATTGGTACCAAATAATGGTACAAAATTTGCACTTAGACCTAGCCTAGATAGATAGTCCAATCCTTCAAATAAATAAATAAATTAGCTCTTAGAATTCAGCCCAATGAAGTGTTAGAATCTAGATAGAAAATTAAATAATGTGAGTGGAAATTGATTTTAAATAATGTCAATAAGACTAACGCAATATATATACTTTCAAGGTAAATTACTTGATGGGCAAGAAATAGCAATAAAGAGACTCTCAAGAAGTTCGGGGCAAGGATTGGTAGAATTCAAGAATGAAACTATTCTCATTGCCAAACTCCAACATACTAATCTTGTTAGACTTTTAGGATTTTGCATTGAAGAAGAAGAAAAAATATTGCTCTATGAGTACATGCCCAACAAAAACTTAGACCTCTTCCTCTTTGGTAGGTTCGTTACTAGGATAATTTGCTTATGTAGTTATATTTTTTCTCTTTTATATGAATTCAATCAACACTCATTATTTGTTTGCTATTATTTTCTACTTTGAGTTAGATTCTACTAAAAAGTATTTATTAAATTGGAAAAAACGCTTCTACATCATCGAAGGCATTGCTCAAGGACTTATTTATCTCCACAAATATTCAAGACTAACACTACAATAAAATGTATTTTTAGTGACGAAAATTATGAGGAAATATTTTTCGTCTCTAAAAATACAGCTTTAGTGACGAAATTCATGTTTCGTCACTAATAATGAAAAAATTATTACATTTAGCGACGAAAAATAAATTTTGTTGCTATTGTGATTGGAAAAATAAGCACCCATGGAGGGAAACTTTGCCGCCAACTTAATTAATCTATAGTGACGAAATATTTCGTCCCTAGAAGTTGAAATTTTTAGTGACGAAATATTTCGTCACTCTAAGTATTGCTGTGGATAGTTTTAGGGACGAAAATACTTTCGTCGCTATAAGTAAGAATTAGTGACGAAAAATAGTCGTCACTAAAAAGTTAAAGGTTTTGCACTTATATGTTTTTAGCAATGAAATCACATTTCGTCACTAAAAGTATCCTTTAGTGACAGCTTCGATCGAAGTGGCCATAGATTGAGATGACGACTCCTCCAGTCTCTCCGTTCCAACTACCTCCGCTCCTTCTTCTTCCGCGGGTGGTTTGACCCTCAAGGCGGTCATGGCGTAGCTTCAGTGCATGGATGCTCGCCGTGACCTGGAGCTACGCATTGACACTCTTAGTAGTGAGAGTTTCAAGGCAAGCATCCATGCACTGAAGCTACACCATGACCGCCTCAAGGGTCACACCACCCGCGGAAGAAGAAGGAGCGGAGGTAGTTGGAACGGAAAAGGCTGGAGGAGTCATCATCTCGATCTATGGCCACTTCGATTGAAGCTGTCACTAAAGCAAAAGGTGTTTTTATGGTCACCCTAAGATGAAGGTGTCTCGCGAAACAGAGACGAGTGTTCATCTTCGGACAAAGTCCACAAACGATGGCAACTGGGGTAATCAGAATGCAATACCCTTGGGACATGTCGCACATTAGAGAAATGCTTCGGAGTGACTACAATATGAGTTCCACGAACAAAAGTAATGAAACAAGGTACATACGAATCGAAACCTTGCATATTGGAGTAGAACTCCTATATGGGACAACTCACTAAGATCTCACAAAGGGACTCCCATCCCCACCTGTGAATGACAGTCAGTAGATCAGTATTAGAAAAATCCGATAGAATAATTTGGCATTCCAAATGAATACCACATTTGGAGTTCTTCGAAAAGTCCTAACAGGATTTATCATCATGGAACCTGATGTGAGAGGGAGTAGGATCAGAAGAAGAAGATGCCCCAGAAAGAAGAGGGTTCCGAGACAGAGTAGTTTTGCACTTGGGCACCATGTGCAGACTATCCAAGAGAGAGAGAGAGAGAGACATAGTGTAACGTCCCAGTCAGACCCAAAGAAAAAAGAAAAAAAAAAAAGAAAAAAAAAGAGGAAGTCAAATGTGATAGGTTTACTTGATATTCTTTAGGTTCTAGCTAATCTCCTTAGAGCTTGGAGAATTAGGCTTCTGCGGTTGCGAGGTAAGTAGCTTTTAGTGGGATTTTGAAAAATAACCTTGTATAAATGTTGTTTTAGGGTTAGAAACGCTTTTGAAAACTACCTATGGAAACTATATTTTCCTAAAAACTATTGTGTCGTAACCTTAATATATATATATATATATAATATATATTTTTATTATTATTATTATATATATGAAAATGCATCATATTTGGTATTGCATTTGGGTAAATGCATGAATTGTTGACATGAAAAATATGAGCATCTTTTATTTAATCTTTGATAAGGAATTCGTGGATTTTATGGTATCTTAGGAAATTTAAAGATGCTTATCTTGTCTTGTTATGTGGGAAAATGATAGAAAATCTCTTGACAAGAATGAAGTTGAAAACCTTACAAACTTTGTGGAAGTTAGATTATTTAAGGTTTTTTTTTCCCCCCTAAAATTACCTAGATATAAACTATGTTTTCAAAGTATATGTAACTTGAGAGCTTTATGTGGCTTTAACACCATACCATGTGTGATTTCCCGGTGATCACTCAATTTGGTTTCCGTAGTCTTTGTGACAACAGAATTAAATCCAAGTCAATGTCCTTTCACTTTGGATGACGTGCTCTTCCCTGCTGCCTATGGAGGGAAGAGGTTCCTTGATTGTGTATGGGTGAGGCTGCTGCCCATAGGGCCAAGAGACCACATGCAAGAGAGGACCTATTTGACCCGCTCTTTCTATTGCCCATAGGGGGAGAGAAAAACCTTAAGGGTATGGGTGAGGCTGCTATCCATGGGGCCAAGAGTCTACATACCAGAGAGGACAATATCATGCCAATTGTGAATGGGTGGATCCCCTGACCAATCTATGTGACAGTGTGGTATATTTGTGATAAATTACCTTATGTTAGATTTTATGGCTTTGGAAATTATATTGTTGGTGCTCACAGATTCTAGTGTATAGTTTCAAGGTATTTACTTTGAGAAACTTTGTGTTTCATTATTAAATCATTCTTGTCATATCATATTATTATTATTGAAAATAAAACTTACATTTCCCCCACACCCATTAATTATGCTACTTACTGGGCTCTGTCTCATTCCATTATTTTTTAAACTTTTCAGAGTAGGCAACAATCTTTTGAGATAGCTTTTTGGTGGCTAACAGTAGTTAGACTAACTACTAATGGAGGCTAAATTTTTGTAATGGAGATATTAGATGATGTCCATCTTAGAATAGGCTTGACTCATTCTTTTGTATATTATAGTGGTTGTGACTTTATTTTCACTGATGGGATAAACTGATGATATGTAATTATTTATTCATACCTTTATTCTTTTATAGCCAATGGTCCTTGTAATTATTGTTTAGAGCTCTGACTTATTTTGAGAGTATATTCAATGGAATTATTATGATAATTCTTGATATTGGTACTTGATATGATTTATGTGGATTGGATTGTCAAAAAGGAAAAATCTAGAAGTACTTTGAGATGTCTTTCTCATGCTTTAGACCCTTTGGGGTTTAGGGCGTGACACGCAGAAGAGTACCAATCAATAACAAATATTAAAAGAAAGAAAAGAAAGATACGTTTGCATGAAAAATGCATGAACATGTGACATGCAACAAAATAAACATCATGGGCTCAACTCAATCCAAACCTACTAGCACACAAGGTTTCAACATATAAAACACACATCTAAAATGCATGAAACATTTTGAAAATGCAAATGTGATGCAATGCATGAGCATATAGGATCATTTAAACATAACCCAACACAAAAAATTCACAAAAACCTCATCAATTTTGAAAAACCCCAAAAATTTTCAAAAACCCCAAAAACCTAGGTCTAAATTAAAGAAATGCATGATAAAAGAGAGAAAAGAGATCATACCAAATGAAGAACATAAGGTTTGGGCCGAAAAAAAATTGGGGAAGGTGAAGAGGTTGAGTGAGAAGTGATTGGGAGAAAGAAAAAAGTCTTTTTGTCGAGAGAGATCAGAGAGAAATGAAAAAAAAAAAATCGCGCAGAAACTATATATAGAAAACTGAAGCTCAATGGATCAAGAGCTATCGAGAATCTATCAAGCACTAATTCACTACAAATAAATCTGTCGAGATGCTGTCGAGAATCTGTCGAAGGCCAAAGAACCTCGATGGATCCAACAGCTATCGAGCAAACAAAAACTTTCTCGATGGATCAAGTATCTGTTAAGAATTTATCAAGACAAATTCAAGAAAGCTTTGATGGATTGAGATTGCGTTAAATTTTGTAGAGAAAGGAAGATCAAAGATCTCAATGAATAGCTAGCTGTCGAGAGCTGTCGAGATGTGCAAAAATAGTTTTTCAAAGAAGAGAAAAACATAAAAATGAATGCAATTAAGCAAGCTACACAACCAAAGATCCAACCAACATTTTAAACTCTCGAAAACATCTCTCAACAAAAAAACAAAATGTCAAGCATTTAGATCCAAAACACACACACACACACACACACACACACACACACACACACACAACAAGTCTAACAAATTTTATATTTTAAAAACAAGTTTGATAGGCCACAAATTGAATGACCCCTTGTGATTTAAACTAATTAATTAATTTAGCCAAGTTATTAATTAATCAATTTAACATGCAAATACGTGGCAGCACAAACAAATCACCGAATAACTAAATATGCAGCGGAAAATAAATGACACGGTGATTTGTTCACGAATGGGGAAAAACCTTAACGGCAAAAACCCCACCGGGTGATTTCAGGTCACCACTCCCGAAACTCCACTATTATCAAATCAAGCGGTTACAAATAAGGAATCCCAAGTACCTTACCAACCTACAGTTGAACCCTTACCCCAATACCCAATTGGACTTGATCTGTAGCGATAGTTCCCACCTTTGATGCACGGCTCCCAAGTACGTGACTAACCAGATGCGCGGATCCCAGTACGCGACTTCAATCACCAACTTTAGAATGAGAGGTTGGCTGCAGAGTTCTTCAGATCATCCTATGCATGAAGATCAGGAAGATGCTTGGTCACAAAACCCTAAGGTGCACAATACACAGCAACTTCTTGAAGAAGATGACCTAGGTTAAGAACTTCGTCTTAGAGCACAATTTGCTTGAACAAGGATTGCTCAATGCTTATGCAACTTGTGTCTATGTTGACGGCTCTTAAAACACTCCTTAAATATGTTTAGGGTTAGAAGAAAAGAAGGCCCAAAAACACATTCACGGATCCCAAAAAAATCAGATCAGAATTTTGACTTTTTAATTCTCGACAGATAGCAGGTGTCGAGGTAGGTGTCGAGAAGGTGTCGAGCTTTAAAAATTCTGCACTTCAACTTGCTTTTTCTTGGACAGACTTGATGACTTCAACACTTGATCTTGAAACATTGTTTCTTGAAGTATTAAAAACACCTAGAACTACCCAATTACAAGTAGAGTGCGTTTTGTCAAAGGATTAGCCAATTTACATAAAATATGACATATGTTCCTAACATGTAAACACATATGTCCTAACAATCTCCCCCTTTGGCAATCCGTGACAAAACCACAACAAACAAATGAACATATGAGAGAAGTCATAAATCACTCAACTCATATTCACTTGTTACATACAATAAAATCTATCCTAACACAAACTCTTGAAGAACTTTGCAAAAAGAGAGTTTATGGCAAGTAGACTTTGACAACCTGTATTTCTGAAACACTTATAAACAAAACTCATCAAGGCATCTTGTGTGAAACAGAATTAACTAGATTGCATACAAATATAAAGAACATGTGTATAAAGAAAGAAAAGAAACAACACATGAATAGATAGGTGAATAAGAAAAACATACATCCACATATATAGAAAGATAAGTACAATGTATGTAAAACTGATATACAAGACCAATGTTTCTATAAAGAATGAAAAGAAAAGATACATCTAAAGCCTCACTACATCCCTCAAAAAGTATGAACACTCCCCCTATCAAAAATGTCCTATACTAACTCTCCCCCTAAGATGACTACTCTCATAATCCAAAACTACTCCCCCTTTTTGTCACGAGTGACAAAGGGTAGAGTGTCATGTAGACATCTCATCAGTAGAGCTAGCATCTCCATCATCATCATCTGAAGCATCATCGTCATCACCATCATCATCATCATCCTCAGCATCAGAATCTGAAGCAACTGGAGGAGGTGGTGGAGGAGAAGCCTCAGATGCAAAACCACCCATGGTCGCCTGCCGTCGTGCAATACGACCAACACGAACGTTCACCTGATACAACTCAGTGGTGAGTGTATCAAGGCGAGCATCCATGCGCTGCAGCTGCGCCATAATATCTCCAAGAGATACATCGCTGGAGGAAGGAAGAGGAGTCGATGTAGATGGAGCAGATCTGGATGGAGCCGAACGGGAGGGCGGAGTGGAATAAGGCTGTCTCGCCCTGAACTGTGCCTGACTACGTTTTACGGTAGCGGCATCTATGGCAGAAATGTGTGTGAAGTGGTCAGATACAGGGAAAGGGATGGAAAAATGGCGTAGAATCCTCGTGATAGCGGAAGGAAAGATGAGCTTATCACGGGACGCCGCATCTAAATGAACATCTATGATAGAGAAAATGAAATGGGAGGGAAAATCTATCGTAAGATGCTCAAGTAGAGAAAGCAAGAAACGAGCACGAGGCTCAGTAATAGAGTTATAATGAGAAAGAGGATGAAGTACAAAAGTCATCACCATGTTAAGAAACCTAGGACCTTTAGCAAAAGGTCTACATGATGTGTACATATGCTCACCCCACTCAGAAGGGCGCTCACAGAAAGCAGAAATGAGCTCATCCTTGGACATAGTCCTCAGTCGCTCACAAGTAGGATAGTCAGGGAACTCTATCCTAGGGACATGAAGCACATCTGCAACCAGCTGCGGTGTGACAGCAATGCGCGTACCTTGAACGCGAGTATAAAAGAGAGGTACTGAACGATCAATCCTGTACATGTTGGAGTAAAACTCCTGAATAAGTACGAGAGGACAAGTGACCGGGACGTCACACAGTGACTCCCATCCCCTACTGTGAATGACAGAGGGAAGGTCAGTGTCGGCGAAGTCCGCCAGAATGACTTGGCGTTCCGAATGAACACCTCGTCTAGAAAAGTTCTCAATAAACGCCTTTTGGGCATCTACATCACGGAACCGAAGAGTATGAGGAGCAGTATCAGAGGATGAAGAATCTCCAGAACGCAGAGGGTTCCGAGCCGGAGTGGATTTACGTTTAGGTGCCATAGATGCAACTAACGTAAAAGAATGAGAAAAGAGATAGAGAGGTAGACAATCAAAAAAGTCCCAAACAGTTCAAATATGACAATATATTGAACAAAATGGACGTATGCATGGGAATGCATGATCATGTGACATGCTAACAATAAAAACATCATGGGCTCAGCCCAATCCAATCCTAGCAGCACACATACAAGAATCACACAACTAAATGCATGAAAATATCATTCTAATGCACATGGAATGCAATGCATGACATTTTAAACACTTTTCATTGAAAAACCAACCCAAAATTTCAACAAAAACTCAAAGATTTTGAAAAACCCAAAGTTTTCAAAGAAAATCCCAAAACCTAAGTTTTAAAACATGAAATGCATGAAAAACAAAGGATAATAAGATCATACCAGGTGATTCGAAGCAAGGAAGTGCCAAAAATCACGTTGGATGAAGGTTGGAGAGAAGAAAACTGCTCTGGAAGTCGAACCGCCTCGGACAGATCGAAGAGAGATCGAGAAATGAAGGAGAAAATCGCGACAAAAGCATTTATAGGACCTTCAGTAAATCTCGATAGCAGAGGTGTCGAGAGGTATTGAGATGCTGTCGAGAAAGGTGTCGAGAAAATATGCCTTCGACAGCTAAGGTATCGAGGAGGTATCGAGGTACCAAACAGCTGAACCAGCACCAAAAGCTCGATCGATCGACGTGGTGTCGAGAAGGTATCGAGCAGACAGAGAGAATCTCGATCGATCCACCAGGTATCGAGGAAGTGTCGAGATTGCGATAAGAAAAAGGCTTTAGAGGCTCGACAGCTGACCAGGTATCGAGGAGGTATCGAGAAGGTGTCGAGCCAGCTATGAAATGCAGTTTTTCGAAAAGTGAAAAACACAAACATGAATGCAATCAAGACATGCACCTCAACCATGATCCAACCAACATATAAATCTCTCAAAAATCATCTCTCAATGAAAATTTAAGCACATGGATCTCCCAAGAACACACACACACACTAAACAAGTCTAACAAATTTTATATTTCAAAAATAAGTCATGACAGTTTAGTGAGCATACAAAAGCACATGTAAACCTTTGTGATGGCCAAATCACATTGTACCTGCACATGTATCAAAAGTAGCAAAGGATATTGCGTGTTGTGTGTGAAAAACATCGCAAGATTGCATATGTGTATACATGTTATGATGATCTGAGATATGAGAAAATAACTTTAACTCACACACAATCATAACTGTTTGATGGGGACTATCACCTTCGAGGTACATCCTATAACTCCCACATCTCCTAGAATACACGCTTGCAACCAATTCAAAGCATTTTTAATCTTTTTTCTTTTTATTTCTTTGCATATTTTCTTTTTAAGCATATCATACATGGGTTTATGAGAAAGAAAAGAAATACCCATTGATATTTTGACATTTCAATTTTGCTATGCCTAAGCACACAAATGTCATTGACATCACACTTTTGCTATGCCGAAACATACAGATGTCATTAATGATTGGCGGGCAACAGTGGTGAGATGGTTATTAATGCCTTTCTCTTAGGATTTTCTAGTCCTACCCGTCAAAAAGAGTGATATGAGTGTTAAGTCTAAGAAATAACCTAATCTTACTCATCACAAACACGAGCCACAACGCTCACTTGCTTAGTTGAGCATAAAGATGCTCATCTAAGCTACAAGAGATACAAATTTTAGAAAACTTTGTTTCATTGGCCATCTAAGGTACACAAGTACCAAAGTACACAAAACACACACTGTTTTTGTATTTTTCAATTTTTTTCAATTTTTTTTTATTTTTATATCAAAAACAAAATAAACAAAACTGAAAGTAAACACACAAAAACATGTTAACAAAGCAAAACAATGCATAAAAACTAGACTGACTCAATTAAAATGCAAAACACACATGCAATGCAACAAATAAGAAGAATAAGAAGGGAAAAGAAAGTGATGAAATCACTTTGAGTCCTTTTTCTTCCACTCCTTGGAAGAGCCTTTCCTTTGATTAAAACCTTGAACCGGCGGTGAGGGGGAATTATTGTAACCGTTCAAGTTCGAAAGGAACATGATGGCTTTCAGAAGATCTCCAAGAGGAGCAAGAGAGGATTGAAGCTGACTTTGGCTTCCAGATGCTGTCATACTGTTGCTCTGTTGGGTGGCTAGCCACTTATAGCAATTAGGTCGAGTATGACCGGCAGCTCCACAATGATAACAGAGATGCTGCTTCTTTTGTTTAGGCTTTTGAGAGTTAGCCTTCTTGTCCCTAGGGAGTTTAGCATCTTTCTTTTCTAACTTAGGGGGTGCTCCTAAGATGGATTTTTCTTTGTCTATGTTCTCACTGGCTAATTCAGTTTTATCATCAGTGTTCTCAATTTTAACAGTATTAGCAGGTGGAACAAAAACAGTAGAACTAGTAGAAGCAGAATTAGAGATAGAAAGACCATACCCTAAACCTGTTCGATCTGAAGCAGATTTCTGGTTGCTGAGCATCTCATCAAGTTTTGCACTTGAAGTCCTCTCCAGTTGAGCTCTAACTTGAAACAGCTCTGCTTCAAGCTTCTTGGTCTTCTCAGCCAGGAAGTTATTCTCAAATCTCAGTGCACTAATAGTTTGATTCGCCTCATCAAACTTTGTGGACAATTCTTCTCTGTCGAGTTCCACATCACTGAGCTTCTTGGTGGCCAGCCTGTAGAGCTTCTCATGCTTTTCAGAAAGCTTGTAAAGCTTCTCATAGGCTGAATGGATATCATTTTTGTCATCCATCTTTTCACATTCAGTGTCCACCAATTCTTCTTCTTCTTCTTCAACAATCCCATCAGTAGAATTGACTGAAGCTGTGAAAGCATTTAGGATTCCGTCATCCTCATCATCGGAATCATCTTCAGGCTCAGTGTCACTAAGGGTTGCAGCTAGAGCCTTGCTTTTCCCAATGCTCTTCAGATAAGTAGGACACTCATTCTTCATGTGTCCAAACCCGTGACACCCAAAACACTTTGGTCCTGCAGGAACAGTGTACTGACCGCCATCCTTGGCATCCTTTCTTCCTTTGTCTTGGCTCTTGAACTGTGAGGAACCGGATTGCCTTCGGTCTTTGTCGAAGCTCCTCCCATTGGCATTCTTCATAAACTTCTTGAACTGCCTTGTAATGTAGGACTTCATCTTGGAGTCTTCATCATCGGATGACTCATCTGTATCACTGCTCTTCGCCTTCAGGGCCATGCTCTTGCCCTTGCTTGACTTGCCTATTCTTGATAACCCTAGCTCGTAGGTCTGCAAGTTCCCAACCAGCTTAGTCAAAGGAATTTTATCAATGTCCTTTGATTCTTCAATTGCCGTAATCTTGGCATGAAATCTCTCAGGTAGAGATCTGAGCACCTTCCTTACAACCTTGGGTTCAGGGATGGTTTCCCCAAGATTGAAGGCTGAGTTCACTATGTCTTTTAGCTTGGCATAGAACTCATCGAACGACTCATCCTCCTCCATTTTAATTTCTTCAAAGCTAGTAGTGAGCCTCTATAGCTTTGAATCCTTGACAGCCTTTGTTCCTTCGTAGGTTGTCTGGAGGATGGTCCATGCCTCCTTGGCAGTTTCTGTTGAGGATATCTTCTTGAACTCCTCATTGGTGACAGCGCTAAATAGAGCATTCAACGCTCTGCTGTTGAAGTTCGCCGCCTTGATCTTGGCTTCATCCCAATCAGCCGGCGCTTCTTTTGGCTTTGTCCAGCCAATCTCCACAGGTTGCCACACCTTCTCATCTAAGGACTGCAAAAAAGCTCTCATGCGTACTTTCCAGTAGGCATAGTTAGTCCCATCAAATAAAGGAGGTATAATAAGAGATTGTCCTCTATCCATGACAAACAGGGGTCAATGGATCAATCACAGCAAAGATTAATAACTAATCAGAGTGTGCCCGCTCTGATACCACTTGATAGGCCACAAATTGAATGACCCCTTGTGATTTAAACTAATTAATTAATTTAGCCAAGTTATTAATTAATCAATTTAACATGCAAATACGTGGCAGCACAAACAAATCACCGAATAACTAAATATGCAGCGGAAAATAAATGACACGGTGATTTGTTCACGAATGGGGAAAAACCCTAACGGCAAAAACCCCACCGGGTGATTTCAGGTCACCACTCCCGAAACTCCACTATTATCAAATCAAGCGGTTACAAATAAGGAATCCCAAGTACCTTACCAACCTACAGTTGAACCCTTACCCCAATACCCAATTGGACTTGATCTGTAGCGACAGTTCTCACCTTTGATGCACGGCTCCCAAGTACGTGACTAACCAGATGCGCGGATCCCAGTACGCGACTTCAATCACCAACTTTAGAATGAGAGGTTGGCTGCAGAGTTCTTCAGATCATCCTATGCATGAAGATCAGGAAGATGCTTGGTCACAAAACCCTAAGGTGCACAATACACAGCAACTTCTTGAAGAAGATGACCTAGGTTAAGAACTTCGTCTTAGAGCACAATTTGCTTGAACAAAGATTGCTCAATGCTTATGCAACTTGTGTCTATGTTGACGGCTCTTAAAACACTCTTTAAATATGTTTAGGGTTAGAAGAAAAGAAGGCCCAAAAACACATTCACGGATCCCAAGAAAATCAGATCAGAATTTTGACTTTTTAATTCTCGACAGATAGCAGGTGTCGAGGTAGGTGTCGAGCAGGTGTCGAGCTTTAAAAATTCTGCACTTCAACTTGCTTTTTCTTGGACAGACTTGATGACTTCAACACTTGATCTTGAAACATTGTTTCTTGAAGTATTAAAAACACCTAGAACTACCTAATTACAAGTAGAGTGCGTTTTGTCAAAGGATTAGCCAATTTACATAAAATATGACATATGTTCCTAACATGTAAACACATATGTCCTAACAAAGTTAAGAGAGTTTAGTAAGCATACATTAACACATGTATTCCTTGTTGAAAGCTCGAATTTGTATGAAAACACAAGAGTTATTTAGACCCCCAAATTAAAAATTACGGCTCGGTTGATTTTACTCTAACTTAAACTAAGTGGGGAATAGAGTAAATGCAAGCGAACAAACAATATAACTACTCTAAGCCATATTCATCAAATATCAACAATAAAATGAAAGCTAAAAGAGTAGGGAAGAAGAATGCAAACACAATATAACACCTCAATGTGTTATAAAAAATGAAACAAAAGAACTCGACGAAAAATCTCTCCGCCACCCTCCAAACAGTAAATCGATCCACTAGAGAATGAGTTGGAGTACACGAATAACAAAAGACCTTCCGAGCCTAGTCTACCTCATGTAATTGAGCCCTCCAAGCTCCTGCTACCAACTGACTTAAATAAACCGTGTCTTCTCTACCTCTCTGGATCACGCAATTTAGCCCGATTGCATCTACCAAAAAAATGTCTTCTTCCAATACTTTCCAGCGGCACCAAAACCTCTTTTTACACTCAAGATGGGTGTGGTAAGTGTTTGGGCTATCAACCTCTTAAGGATTTGGATATGGAGAGATAGGAGTTGAGGAAAACTACAATAGATTGTGTAAAGGATTGTGGGTATGACAATCTCTAACTCTTAAGGGTTATGGCTAGGGTTTTCTCTCTGAAAGCACTCTTCTCAATGTGTGGGTAATATGGGTATATATAGTGTGGATAAAGAGATAGTGTATCAGATATGACAAAATAGCAAAACAGAATATTTCACGGGTATCTCACGGGAAGGCTTTACCCGTGAAATACTCACGAAAACCAACTGTCACAATCTGTCATGACTTTTCGCATTCTAGTCATGTGCTGAGCACATGGCTTCACTTCTCGGAAAGGATTCTCGCGAGCTACCTGCAAAAACTCCTTTGATCTTCAATTTGACTTGAGGCTTCACGCTCCTCTCTCACACAACCCATACAATAAAATCCCACATAAAATAAAGGGTACATAAGATTGAACAAAATTACAGTCAAATTTGGCATGAAATTAAAGCCAACACAAAATAGTTGTAAATCATAACTTTACACTTATGATGGCTAAATCACATTGTACCTGTACATGTATCAAAAATAGCAAAGAATTTTGTGTGTTGTGTGTGAAAACGTCACAAGATTGCATAAGTTTCTACATATTATGATGATTTGAGATATGAGAAAATCAATTTAACTCACACATAATCATAACTTCTTGATAGAGACTATCACTTTTGAGGTACATCTTATAACTCCCACATCTCCTAGAAGACACGCTTGCAATCATATAAAAAGTATTTTAATTCTTTTTACTTTTATTTTTCTTTGCATATTTTTTCTTTTGAGTATATCATGCATGAGCATATAAGAGAGAAAAAAGAAATATCCAATTATGTTAAGCTTTTGACATTGCACTTTTGCTATGTCAAAGCATACAGATGTCATTTCATGATTAGCACGTAACATTGGTGAGATAATTATTTATGTCTTTCTCTTAGGATTTTTTAGTCATTCCTGTCAAAAAGAGTGATATAAGTGTTAAGTACAAGAGATTACTTAATCTTACTCATCACACACCCGAGCCACAAAACTCACTTGCTTAGTTGTGCATAAAGATGCTCATATAAGCTACAAGAGATACAAAGTTTAGAAAACTTTGTTTCAATGGCAATCCAAGGTACATAAGTACCAATGTACACAAACACACACTATTTTTGTACTTTTCTGATTTTTCAATTTTTTTTTTAATTTTTAAAAAACAAAAATAAAGAAAAACTAAAAACAAACAAACAAAAACATGTTAAACAAAGCAAAATATAAAATTAGACTGACTCAAAAGCAAGAAAGCAAACACACAAGTAACGCAAACAAAAATTAGAGGGAGAAATAAAAAGTGACTAGATCACTTAGAGCCTTTTTCTTTCCATACCTTGGAAAAACCTTTTCGTTTGGTGAACCCTTGATCCAGCGGTGAGGGGGAAGAATTGAAACCGTTCAAATTGGAAAGAAACATGAGGGCTTTGAGAAGATCTTTAAAAGGAGCAAAAGAAGATGGAAACTGATTCTGGTTTCCGAATGAGATCATACTGTTGCTCTGTTGAGTAGCTAACCACTTATAGCAATTAGGTCGAGTATGTCCAGTAGCTCTACAATGATGACAGAGATGCTGCTTCTTTTGTTTAGACTTTTGATTATTGCTATTCTTAGCTCTAGGGTTTTTAGTATCTTTCTTATCAAGTTTAGGGGTGCTTCTAAGATAGATTTACCCTTATCTATGTTCTCACTAGCTAAAAAAGTTTTCACATCATTATTCTCAGATTCAACATTATTAGTAGGTAAAACAAACATAGAAGAAACAATATTAAAGGAAGAGAAATCATACCCCAAATTGGTTCAATCAGAAGCATATTTTTGAAAGCTAAGCATCTCATCAAGCTTCTTGGTATTTTCAGCCAAGAAATTGTTCTCAAACCGTAGTGCTCCAATAGTTTGATTAGCTTTATCAAACTTTGTGGAAAGCTCTTCTCGATCAAGTTCCACATCACTTAGCTTCTTGTTGGCCAGCATATATAGTTTCTCATGCTTCTCAAAAACCTTGTACAATTTTTCATAGGCTGTATGGATATCATCTTCATTATCCATTTTCTCAAACTCAGAATCCACCAAGTCCTTTTCATCATCTACTGTTTCTAAACCCCCATTAGTAGGATCAATTGTTGTAGTGAAGGCATTCAAGATTCCCTCATCATCATTATCATCTGAATCATCCTCAGGCTTAACGTCACTCAATGTAGCAATAAGGGTCTTGATTTTCCCAATGGTCTTGAGATAATTTGGACATTCTTGTTTCATATGTCCGAAACCTTGACATCCGAAGAACTTTAGTCCGAAGGGAATAGTGTACTAACCACCATCTCTAGCATCCTTCTTTCCTCTATCTTGGCTCTTGAATTATGAAGAACTGGATTGCTTATAGTCTTTGTCAAATCCTTTCACATTGGCATTGTTCATGAACTTTTTGAATTGCCTTGTGATATAGGATTTCATCTTAGAATCTTCATCATCATAAGACTCATCGATGTCACTGCTTTTGGCCTTCAGTGCCATGTTCTTTCTCTTGCTCGATTTCTCAATTCTAGTTAAACCCAATGCATAGGTCTGTAAGTTGCCAACCAGCTTTATCAAAGGAATTTGATCAATGTCCTTTGATTCTTCAATGGCAGTGATCTTGGCATAGAATCTCTCCAGAAGAGATCTGAGCACATTTCTAACAATCTTGGGTTCATGAATGGTTTCCCCAAGATTAAAGGCAGAGTTTACTATGTTCTTAAGCTTGACATAGAACTTATCAAACGACTTATCATCCTCCATCCTAATCTCTTCAAAGCTCGTGGTAAGCCTCTAAAGTTTTGAATCCTTGACAGCCTTGGTTCCTTCATAGGTTGTCTAGAGGATGGTCCATGCTTCCTTTTCAATTTCAATGGAGGATATCTTCCTGAATTCCTCATTTGTGATCGCACTGAATAAAGCATTCAATGCCCTGTAGTTGAAGTTTGCCGCTTTGATCTTAGCATCATCCCAATCAACTGGCGCTTCCTTTGGCTTGGTTTAGCTTATCTCCAAAGCTTGCCACACTTTTTCATCTAATAATTGCAAGAAAGTTCTCATGTGTACTTTTCAGTATGCACAGTTAGTGCCATCAAATAAATGAGGTATAATTAAAAATTATCCTCTATCCATGACAACTGGGGTCAATGGATCACACAGCAAAGATTAACACTAATCAGAGTGTGCCCGCTTTGATACCTCTTGGTAGGCCAATAATGTATTGACACTTTTGGTAAATTAATCAATTAATTAGATTCAATTGCATGCAATAAGCGTAGTAACACAAACAAATCGCCAAATAAACTAAATGTAGCAGAAATTAAATTTGACACGGGTGATTTGTTTACGAATGGGGAAAACCACAGAGGCAAAACTCCACCGGGTGAATTTAAGATCACCAATCTTGAGAATCTACTATTATCAAAACAAGCAGTTACAAATAAATGAATCTCATTGTCTTATACAAACCTACAGTTGAACTCTTACCCCAATACATAATTGGACTTGTAACGTAGTGACAATCTCTCTTTTCCAATGCACGACTCCCAGTACGTGACTAACCAATCGATGCACAAATCCAAGTACGTGACTAACACACCAAACTTGAGAAGGATGTTGGCTGTAAAGTTCTTCAGTTCATCCACCACACGATAAAGATCAAGAAGCTCCATGGTTATAAAACCCTACGGCATACAAACGCAACAGCTTCTTCAAGAGAAAAATGAACTAGGGCATATGTCTTCGGTCACAATATGCTTGCATAAAACCTTTGCATCAAGTTTCATCAAGTGAGACGGCCCTTAAAATAATCCTTATATATGTCTAGTGTTGTAAGAAAAGAAACCCTATACAAATACACATGGATATGCATGAAATCAGATTTGAAAAACTGGTTTTCGTAATTCTCGATAGATACAACTGTTGAGCTTATCTATTGAGCTTCACATTTTAAATCTCGTTAGATACATTTGTCGAGATATCTGTCAAGCTTTAAAGAACAACAATTCTTCACCTGATTCTTGGACAGATTTGCATGGTTTCAATACTTGAACTTGAACTCTTGTTCCTTGAAGTATTAAACACATCCTAGATCTACCAAATTACAAGTAAAGTGTGTTTTGTCAAAGGATTAGCCAATTCTAAATGACATATGTTCTAAACATGTTCCATATATGTCCTAACATATATATATATTGAAAAGTTGGTATGTAAAATAGAAAAAAAAAAAAGTTAATTTATACTAAAATGATGAGGAAATTTTGCACAAATTTATATGTATGCTAAGCAGTTGATTGATTGGTTGTATAATTTAAGTATGCCCATTTACGGGCTTCCATTGATGGATAACCAATTTTTTTTTTTTTTTTTTTTTTGAAAATTTCATACTATTTATTTCAAGGGAGTTAATAATTGACCATGGACTTTGGGAGCCAGTTGCGTTTCCCTCCACACTTCTAATATGGACCACAGCCATCTTACTATATCAAGCTTGACAACACCCACAGCCACGTGACTAAGGAATATTCAATATTCAGCACGGTTTATTTGCTCAACCCAGCAAAGGGTTGTAAGGTTTCAAGCTAGATGGAACTCCTTTTCCTTTGATATGTGATTTGATACAACATCGCTTCCTCTGCCCTCTCCTCGAATGGCTAACATAGGAGCATATGTTCTCTTTATTTACTATTTCACACGGTTCATGGAGCCTGCCTATTCCGAAAGTAACACATTAGTACTTGGCCAACAGCTCAAAGATGGGCAGTATTTGGCTTCTGCTTCAAAGAACTACCAGTTAGGATTCTTTAGTGGCAGTGGAAGAAAACGTTATGTAGGAATATGGCATAAACAAGCGGATGCAGGTAAAGCCAGAACAGATGAGAAGCCATTGTTGGTTTTAGATTGTTAGGACATATGTGTTCACATGTTAAGAACATATGTCATACTATTTATGTAAATTGGCTAATCCTTTGACAAAACGCACTCTACTTGTAATTGGGTAGTTCTAGATGTTTTTAATACTTCAAGAAACAAGGTTTCAAGATCAAATGTTGAAGTCATCAAGTCTGTCCAAGAAAAAGCAAGCTGAAGTGCACAGTTTTTAAAGCTCGACACCTGCTCGATAGCTACCTCGACACCTGCTATCTGTCGAGATTTAAAATTTCAGAATTCCAATATGATTTTCTTGGGATCCGTGAATATGTTTTTGGGCTTTCTTTTCTTCTAACCCTAAACATATAAATGGAGTGTTTTAAGAGCCGTCAACATAGACACAAGTTGTAAAAGCATTGAGCAATCCTTGTTCAAGCAAATTGTGATCAAAGACGAAATTCTTGACCTAGTTCATCTTCTTTCAAGAAGTTGCTGTGTATTTGCACCATAGGGTTTTGTGACCAAGCATCTTCCAAATCTTCATCGCATAGGATGAACTGAAGAACTTTGCAACCAACCTCTCTTTCTAAAGTTGGTGTTTGAAGTCACGTACTGGGATCCGCGCATCTGGTTAGTCACGTACTTGGGAGCCATGCATAAAAAAGGGGAACTGTCACTATAGATCAAGTCCAATTGGGTATTGGGGTAAGGGTTCAACTGTAGGTTGGTAAGGTACTTGGGATTCCTTTACTTCTAACCGCTTGATTTGATAATAGTGGAGTTTCTGGAGTGGTGACCTGAAAATCACCCAGTGGGGTTTTTGCCGTTAGGGTTTTCCCCATTCGTGAATAAATCACCGAGTTATTTATTTTTCCGCTGCATATTTAGTTTTGGTGATTTGTTTGTGCTGCCACGCGTTTGCATGATAAATTTATTAATTAATAACTTGGCTAAATTAATTAATTAGTTTAAATCACAAGGGGTCATTCAATTTGTGGCCTATCAAGTGGTATCAGAGCTGGCACACTCTGATTAGGTTTAATCTTTGCTGTGATTGATCCATTGACCCCTGTTTGTCATAGATAGAGGACAATCTCTCATTATACCTCCTTTATTTGATGGGACTAACTATGCCTACTGGAAAGTACGCATGAGAGCTTTTTTGCAGTCCTTAGACGAGAAGGTGTGGCAAGCTGTTGAGATTGACTGGACCAAGCCAAAATTAGCGCCGGCCGATTGGGATGAAGACAAGATCAAGGCGGCAAACTTCAACAGCAGAGCGTTGAATGCCTTATTTAGCGCTGTCACCAATGAGGAGTTCAAGAAGATATCCTCAACAGAAACTGCTAAGGAGGCGTGGACCATCCTCCAGACAACCTATGAAGGAACAAAGGCTGTCAAAGATTCAAAACTATAGAGGCTCACTACTAGCTTTGAAGTAATTAAGATGGAGGAGGATGAGTCATTTGATGAGTTCTATGCCAAACTTAAGGACATAGTGAACTCAGCCTTCAATCTTGGGGAAACCATTCCTGAACCCAAGGTTGTAAGGAAGGTGCTCAGATCTCTACCTGAGAGATTTCATGCCAAGATTACGGCAACAGAAGAATCAAAGGACATTGACAAAATTCCTTTGACTGAGTTGGTTGGGAACTTGCAGACCTACGAGCTAGGTTTATCAAGAATTGGCAAGTCAAGCAAGGGCAAGAGCATGGCCCTAAAGACAAAGAGCAGTGATACAGATGAGTCTTTCGATGATGAAGATTCTAAGATGAAGTCCTACATTATGAGGCAGTTCAAGAAGTTTATGAAGAATGCTAATGGGAGGAGCTTCGACAAGGACCGCAGGCAATCCAGTTCTTCACAGTTCAAGAGCCAAGACAAAGGAAGGAAGGAAGAATGCTAAGGAAGGCAGTCAGTACACTGTTCCTGCAGGACCCAAGTGTTTTGGGTGTCATGGGTTTGGACACATGAAGAATGAATGTCCTACATATCTGAAGAGCATTGGGAAGAGCAAGGCTCTTGCTACAACCCTGAGTGACACTGAGCCTGAAGATGATTCTGACAATGAGGATGACGGAATCTTGAATGCCTTCACTACCACAGTCAATCCTACTGAAGGGATTGTTGAAGAAGTGGAACAAGAAGAAGAATTGGTGGACACTGAATGTGAGAAGATGGATGACAAAGATGATATCCATTCAGCCTATGAGAAGCTTTATAAGCTCTCTGAGAAGCATGAGAAATTATATAGGCTGGCCACCAAGAAGCTCAGTGATGTGGAGCTTGATCGAGAAGAGTTGTCCACAAAGTTTGATGAGGCGAATCAAACTATTGGAGCACTGAGGTTTGAAAACAACTTCCTGGCTGAGAAGACCAAGAAGCTTGAAGCAGAGCTGTTTCAAGTCAAAGCTCAACTGGAGAGGACTTCAAGTGCAAAACTTGATGAGATGCTCAGCAACCAGAAATCTGCTTCAGATCGAACAGGTTTAGGGTATGGTCTTTCTTTCTCTAATTCTGCTTCTACTAGTTCTACTGTTTTTGTTCCTCCTGCTAATACTGTTAAAATTGAGAACATTGATGTTAAATCTGAATCAGCTAGTGAGAACATAGACAACGGTAAATCCATCTTAGGAGCACCCCCTAAGTTAGATAAGAAAGATGCTAAAAACCCTAGGGCTAAGAAGGCTAACTCTCAAAAGCCTAAACAAAAGAAGCAGCATCTCTGTCATCATTGTAGAGCTGCCGGTCATACTCGACCAAATTGCTACAAGTGGCTAGCCACCCAACAGAGCAACAGTATGACAGCATCTGGAAGCCAAAATCAGCTTCAATCCTCTCTTGCTCCTCTTGGAGATCTTTTAAAAGCCATCATGTTCCTTTCAAACTTGAACGGTTTCAATTCTTCCCCCTCACCTCCGGTTCAAGGATTCAATCAAAGGAAAGGCTCTTCCAAGGTGTGGAAGAAAAAGGACTCAAAGTGATTTCATCACTTTCTTCTCCCTTCTTGTTTTTCTTGTGTGTTGCATTGCTTGTTCGTTTTGCATTTTTATTGAGTTAGTCTAGTTTTATGCATTGTTTTTGCTTTGTTAACATGTCTTTGTGTGTTTATTTTCAGTTTTGTTTAATTTGTTTTTGATATAAAATAAAAAAAAATTGAAAAATTGAAAAATACAAAAACAGTGTGTGTTTTGTGTACTTTGGTACTTGTGTACCTTGGATGGCCAATGAAACAAAGTTTTCTAAACTTTGTATCTCTTGTAGCTTAGATGAGCATCTTTATGCACAACTAAGCAAGTGAGCTTTGTGGCTCTTGTTTGTGATGAGTAAGATTAGGTTATTTCTTTAAACTTAACACTCATATCACTCTTTTTGACGGGTAGGACTAGAAAATTCTAAGAGAAAGGCATAAATAACCATCTCACCACTATTGCCCGTCAATCATTAATGACATCTGTATGCTTCGGCATAGCAAAAGTGTGATGTCAATGACATTTGTGTGCTTAGGCATAACAAAATTGAAATGTCAAATATCAATGTGTATTTCTTTTCTTTCTCATAAGCCCATGTATGATATGTTTAAAAAGAAAATATGCAAAGAAATAAAAAGCAAAAAGATTAAAAATGCTTTAAAAATGGTTGCAAGCGTGTATTCTAGGAGATGTGGGAGTTATAGGATGTACCTCGAAGGTGATAGTCCCCATCAAACAGTTATGATTGTGTGTGAGTTAAAGTTATTTTCTCATATCTCAGATCATCATAACATGTATACACATATGCAATCTTGCGATGTTTTACACACACAACACGCAATATTCTTTGCTACTTTTGATACATGTGCAGGTACAATGTGATTTGGCCATCACAAAGGTTTTACATGTGCTTTTGTATGCTCACTAAACTGTCATGACTTATTTTTGAAATATAAAATTTGTTAGACTTGTTTAGTGTGTGTGTGAGTTTTTGGGAGATCCGTGTGCTTAAATTTTCATTGAGAGATGATTTTTGAAAGCTTTTTATGTTGATTGGATCATGGTTGAGGTGTTTGTCTTGATTGCATGCATGTCTATGTTTTTCACTTCTCAAAAAACTGGTTTTATAAGCTGGCTCGACACCTCCTCGACACCTCCTCGATACCTGATCATCTGTCGAGCTTCTAAGCCTTTTTCTTATCGTAATCTCGACACATCCTCGACACCTGGTGGATCGATCGAGAAAGTTTCTGTCTCCTCGATAGATCCTCGACACCTGATGGATCGATCGAGAAATCTCCTGTCTTCTCGATACCTCATCGATACCTTGTCGATCGATCGAGAATCCATTTTTCATTCACCTGTTCTTACCTCGACACCATCTCGACACCTTCAGCTGTCGAAGACCAATTCCTCGATACCTTCCTCGGCCGCATCCTTGATACCTCTTGACACCTCAACTGTCGAGAATTACTGAGGTGGCTATTTAAGGATCTGTCGCGTTTCTCCTCATTCTCACTCGATCTCTCTCGATCTGTCCGAAGACTTTTCACCTCCCAATCAAGCTTTTCTCACTCAAAGCTTCAAATCTTCATCCTTTTTGATCTTCCCTTGATTTCCTTCACCTGGTATGTTCTTTTTCTCTTTCTTTTTCATGCATTGCATATTTTAAAACCTAGATTTTGGAATTTTTGGAAATTTTTGGGGTTTTTTCAAAATCAATGAGTTTTTATTGAAATTTTGGGTTGAATGTTCAATAAAAGATGTTTAAAATGTCATACATTGCATTCCATGTGCATTAGAATGATATTTTCATGCATTTAGATGTGTGTTTCTTGTATGTGTGCTGATAGGTTTGGATTGGGCTGAGCCCATGATGCTTTTTAAGTTTGCATGTCACATGTCCATGCATTCCCATGCATACGTACTTTTTGTTCAAGATATTATCATATTTGAACTGTTTGGGACTTTTCTGATTGTCTCTCTCTCTATCTCTTTCTCATTCTTTTACGTTAGTTGTGTCTATGGCACCCAAACGTAAATCCACTCCTGCTCGGAACCCTCTGCGTTCTGGAGCTTCCTCTTCTTCTGACTCTGCTCCTTTTAACCTTCGGTTCCGAGATGGAGATGCCCACAAGGCATTTACTGAGAACTTTTCTAGACGAGGTGTTCATTTGGAACGCCAAGTCATTCTGGCGGACTTCGCCGACACTGACCTTCCCTCTATCATTCACAGTAGGGGATGGGAGTCACTGTGTGACGTCTCAGTCACCTGTCCTCTCGTACTGATTCAGGAGTTTTACTCCAATATGTATGGGATTGATCGTTCAGTACCTCTTTTTCATACTTGTGTTCGAGCTACGCGCATTGCTGTCACACCGTAGCTAGTTGCGGATGTGCTTAGAGTTCCTAGGATAGAGTTTCCTGACTATCCTACTTGTGAGCGACTGAGGACTGTGTCCAAGGATGAGCTCATTTCCGCTTTTTGTGAGCACCCTTCTGACTGGGGTGAGCATCAGTATACATCATGTAGACCTTTTGTTAAAGGTCCTAGATTCCTAAACATGGTGATGACTTTTGTACTTCATCCTCTCTCTCACTATAACTCTATCACAGAGCCTCGTGCTCGATTTTTGTTATCTCTACTTGAGCATCTTACAATAGATTTTCCTTCACACTTCATTTTCTCTATCATAGATGTTCATTTAGATTCGGCATCCCGTGGTAAGCTTATCTTTCCTTCCGCCATCACGAGGATTCTACGCCATTTTTCCATCCCTTTCCCTGTGTCCGACCACTTCACACACACATCTGCCATAGATGCCGCTACCGTAAAACGTAGTGAGGCACAGTTTAGGTCGCGACAGCTGGATTCCACTCCTCCCTTGCGTTCGGCTCCATCTAGATCAGCTCCATCTACATCGACTCCTCCTTCTTCTTCAGGCAATGTATCTCTTGGAGATATTATGGTGCAGCTGCAGCGCATGGATGCTCGCCTCGATACACTCACCACTGAGTTGTATTAGGTGAATGTTCATGTTGGTCGTATTGCACGATGGCAGGCGACCATGGGTGGTTTTGCTTCTGAGGCTTCTCCTCCACCACCTCCTCCAGTCGCTTCAAATTCTGATGCTGAGGATGATGATGATGATTGTGATGACGATGATGCTTCAGATGATGATGATGGAGATGCTAGCTCTACTGATGAGATGTCTACATGACACCCTACCCTTTGTCATTTGTGACAAAAAGGGGGAGTAGTTTTAGATTATGAGAGTAGTCATCTTAGGGGGAGAGTTAGTATAGGACATTTTTGATAGGGGGAGTGTTCATATTTTTGAGGGATGTAGTGAGGTTTTGATGTATCTTTTCTTTTCTATTCTTGTTAGATACATTGATCTTGTATATGAGGTCTTGTGGCCAGTTTACATACATTGTGCTTATTTTCTCTATATGTGGATGTATGTTTCTTTTTCACCTATCTCTTTATGTGTTGTTTCTTTTCTATCTTTAGACACATGTTCTTTCTTTATACTTGTATGCAATCTAATTATTTTCTGTTTCACACAAGATGCCTTGATGAGTTTTGTTTAAAAGTGTTTCAGAAATACAGGTTGTCAAAGTCTACTTGCCATAAACTCTCTTCTTGCAAAGTTTTTCAAGAGTTTGTGTTAGGATAGATTTTATTGTATTCAACAAGTGAATATGAGTTGAGTGATTTATGACTTCTCTCATATGTTCATTTGTTTGTTGTGGTTTTGTTACGGATTGCCAAAGGGGGAGATTGTTAGGACATATGTGTTCACATGTTAAGAATATATGTCATACTATTTATATAAATTGGCTAATCATTTGACAAAACGCACTCTACTTGTAATTAGGTAGTTCTAGATGTTTTTAATACTTCAAGAAACAATGTTTCAAGATCAAGTGTTGAAGTCATCAAGTCTGTCCAAGAAAAAGCAAGCTGAAGTGCACAGTTTTTAAAGCTCGACACCTGCTCGATAGCTACCTCGACACCTGCTATCTGTCGAGATTTAAAATTTCAAAATTCTAATCTGATTTTCTTGGGATCCGTGAATATGTTTTTGGGCCTTCTTTTCTTCTAATCTTTTCTTCTAACCCTAAACATATAAATGGAGTGTTTTAAGAGCCGTCAACATAGACACAAGTTGCAAAAGTATTGAGCAATCCTTGTTCAAGCAAATTATGATCAAAGACAAAGTTCTTGACCTAGTTCATCTTCTTTCAAGAAGTTGCTGTGTATTTGCACCATAGGGTTTTGTGATCAAGCATCTTCCAGATCTTCATCACATAGGATGAACTGAAGAACTTTGCAACCAACCTCTCTTTCTAAAGTTGGTGTTTGAAGTCGCATACTGGGATCTGCACATCTGGTTAGTCACGTACTTGGGAGCCGTGCATCAAAAGGGGGAACTGTCACTACAGATCAAGTCCAATTGGGTATTGGGGTAAGGGTTCAACTGTAGGTTGGTAAGGTACTTGGGATTTCTTTACTTGTAACCGCTTGATTTGATAATAGTGGAGTTTCGGGAGTGGTGACCTGAAAATCACCCGGTGGAGTTTTTGAAGTTAGGGTTTTCCCTATTCGTGAACAAATCACCGAGTTATTTATTTTTCCGCTGCATATTTAGTTTTGGTGATTTGTTTGTGCTGCCACGCGTTTGCATGATAAATTGATTAATTAATAACTTGGCTAAATTAATTAATTAGTTTAAATCACAAGGGGTCATTCAATTTGTGGCCTGTCATAGATTATAGAGATGTTTCAGATTATGGAAGGAATTTAGATTATAGAAACGGCTACATAAGAAAAATATGGGATGAACAAGCTAATGTGAGAACAGATAAGAAGCCACAACCAGTGTGGGTCGCAAATCGAAACTCCCCAGTCTATGACAATTCTGGAATTCTTACAATCAGTAATGATGGCCACTTGAAAATCTCACACATTGGTGGAGTGGGCATTGTACTCTTTTCGGTTCCATTAGCGAACAACACAAGTGCTACTCTGCTAGATACGGGCAATTTTGTCATACATGAGCTGAATTCAGATGGATCTATAAAGCAAGTTGTTTGTAATAGCATGCTTTGTTAATTTATTCAAATTTCCTTAAAAATTACATTTTACTTTGCTTTCTTCAATTTTTAAGTGAGGACCTTCCAGCCTAGCCTTATCATAAGCATGTTTTCATGATTATTTTTATTCTCTTTGTTTTCATCAAGTTTGAATTGTAAGCAAGAAGCAACTGTATATCATATGTTCTTTTTGTTAAATTCAAGCTGATAATTTTTGGTACTATATATGTTCATCCATCTGTGCATTATTTTCTTACACAGGTTTTGTGGCAAAGCTTTGACCATCCAACCGATACACTTCTGCCAGGGATGAAACTTGGAATTAATACAAAAACTGGTCATAAATGGTCACTAACATCATGGTCAAGTGACGAAGATCCTGCGTCAGGCTCTTTTACACTCGGGATGGACCCCAATAACACAAACCAGTTGATCATCTGGTTGCATGGTGAAATCTACTGGTTGAATGGTTAGTGGCCTTTGGCAAAATTCTAATTTTAACTTGCCACACGCATTATCAAATGATGTAGACTACCATTTTAGCTACCATTCAGAAGAGGAAGAAAAGTACTTCATTTGTCCAAAGGTTGACATAAAGGCATCGGGCACTCTTTTTGGTATGGCCATGAACACAGAAAAAGAAATCCTTTTCTGTAGGGAACCGTCCCTCCGTAATGGATGTTTTGGGGAAACATCTAGCAGGTGTATTCTGGGTGATGGGTTCACGCCTGGAAAGGCCATCATGCCTCAGAATGGATTCAAATTCAGCGAAAGGGATAAACTTACCTTAAATGACTGTGAGGCCATATGCAAGAACTATTGTTTTTGTGTTGCCTATGCTTCCACAACCACAAGTGATGATGAAATTGGCTGCGAGATTTGGGACAAGAGAGATGGAATTTTCATGGAGAATGATTCAAATGCTTCTCGATATATATACCTCCGCAATTTACCTTTTGATTTTGGATCCAAAGGTAACTCTGAATTATTGTAGAAGTTTATCAAGAGAAAACGATAGTTAATAAGTAAAACAATAATAGTAGAAGTTTATAAGATACGCTTACTTACATATTTGATGAATTAGATATATTATTTGTCACACCCCAAACCACAAAGGGTCCAAGGCATGAAAAAGACATCTCAAAGAACCTGTAGATTTTCCTTTTTTTAACAATCCAATCCACATAAATCATATCAAAAACCAACATTAAGAATTATCATAATAATTTCATTGAATATACTCTCAAAGTAAGTCAGAGCTCTAAGCAATAATTACAAGGACCATTGGCCACAAAAGAATAGAGGTCTGAATAATTAATTACATATCACAGCTTGTCCCATCAGTGGAAATAACATCACAACCACTTTAATATACAAAAGAATGAGTCAAGCCTATTCTAAGATTTACACCTTCTAATATACCCATTACAAAAGTTCAGCCTCCATCAGTAGTTAGTCTAACTACTATTAGCCACCAAAAAGTTATCTCAAAAGACTGTTGCCTACTCTGAAAAGGTTATAAAATAATGGGGTGAGACAGAGCCCAGTAAGTAGCATATTTAATGGGGGTGGGGGAAATGCAAGTTTCATAACAATAAACATTTTACAGACATGCTAAAATTTGAGAATTT
The DNA here is from genome assembly GCA_023736055.1 of Quercus glauca. Classification (NCBI taxonomy): domain Eukaryota; kingdom Viridiplantae; phylum Streptophyta; class Magnoliopsida; order Fagales; family Fagaceae; genus Quercus; species Quercus glauca. The sequence continues at coordinate 25,869,758 of CM043319.1, read as the reverse complement.
TCATTTAAATTCTGCAAAATAATTTCATTAATATCATGACAAGAATGATAGACATATTGTAGCACCAAGTTTCCCAAAGTAACTATGAAACTACATATTATTCATTGTGAGCCATAAAATATCTAATGCCATTTCAAATCCAAAACCTCACCCAAGGCCACGTAACAGGGTCATCACACAGACGGAGTCGTCACACAGACGGGTCGTCACACAGACGAGGTCGTCACACAGACGGACGGGGTAATCACCAATATCATGGCACAATGACAAAACCATGTCAAAAGCTTACAAGTTAATGTATTTGAAATACACAGTTCACTTCCAAGTAGTTTCATTAAATATTTCAATAACCAAATAGCTACAATATTCTCAAAGTCCTCTAAACTATTTCTTGTCATAAATATTTTGCATAAATTTCCCAAATAATACAAGCTAAGATAAAGCATCTTTAGAATTTGCAAATAATCCAATAAATTCATAAAATCCATTCCCAAAAATTTTATAAAAGATGCATATCTTTTCCATGCTAACAAATCATGCAATTCCCCGTATGCAATAAGAATATGCACTATCATATATCATTATATATAGTAGGGTCACAACACAATACTCTATAGAAAAACATGGTTCCACCATTAATTTTCCAAAATGTGTTTGACCCAAAAACAAAGTTTATACAACATGATTATTTTCCAAAAATCCCATTAAAAAGCCACTTACCTCGCAACTGCAAAATCCTAATTCTCCAAGCTTCAAGGAGATTAGCTAGAACCTAAACAATATCAAGTAACTTATCACAATCAGTATAGAGCTTGAAATTGTATCTAGCTACATTTTAGGAATTTCCAAATAAGCACTAAATTAGGCAAGCCTAGGTTTAGCCTCACAAATAATATTTTCCCCATCCAAAGTTTCTCAACTAATTACTTTATAAGGCATAAACTCCCATTATACTCATGAATCATTCAAGGTATTATCTCTAACATCAAAACCTCAATAATTTACGAATAGTTTTCACAAGATTTTCACAACATCATCAAGAGACCCATGACATCAAAATCACAATATCCTTCCAAACAAACAATTTAAATCTTTAACTAGCTCCAAATAAACCATAGAAAATTATATTTGCAATTTATACCTCAAAACCCCTAAATTTTCACCATTCATAAACCTTAGTTTGCCACCACTAGGCAAACCATAAACCCACTCATCAAATTAGTCCACCAAACAAAACCCATATACATAATTACAAGAATATCACCCAAGAAGCTCATAAATCTCATGAACATCATTATCAAAGCTTAGATTGAAATAACCTTAAGCAAAAGTATAAAGCCCACCAAAAGACTTGAAATTTTACCTTAAATCAAAAGAAATGAATATGCCTTAGAGGTTCCTAGAGAGCTTGTGGTGATCATGCCGTGAAAAGATGATAAAAATGGTGGAGGATGAGCACCGGTGAGAGAGGATGAGGGAAATGTTTGTATTGTGTTGAGAGAAAAAGAAAAAGAAGTGTGAGTAGAAGACCTTAGTTGACCGGCCAAAGAGGGAGAGATATGAGTGATATTTGTGTGGTGAGGAATTGAGTGGGGGTAGGTGGGCACGTGCGAATGCAAATAAAAAATCTGACCAACATTTTTTTTTATTTTTTATTTTTTAACTGGGGCGTTACATTATTCTCCACAGATAAAAGTTATGTTGGGACCTTTGCTCTTATTAAAAACTAGTCCCTAACCCGTGTGATGCACGGAATATATTTCACTTTGCTTAAAATAAAATTTAAAATGAAAAAACATCATAACTTATCAAAATAAACATAAAATATACAATATTCATCGCAAAATGTTATTTGAGAATAAAATTACCATCAAAATGATATAAAGAAAAATTTCATGTCCAAACAACTCATCAAGGTGGAATCTGGTTATTGAACTTGTCAAGATATATAACCACAAACCAAAAATTTTAAGAACCAAAAGGGGATTATCATAAGAAATAAATGTGCCTTAGTTTGTATATGAATTTAATTTGTGGAAAATTTATAGCTACATACCAAAAGATTTAAGAACCAAAGGGGGATTATCATAAGAAATAATTGTGCTTCAGAATTTGTATAAATTTATTGGAAATTCAATGGTGATTTATGAATAGCACACTTGATTATCAAAAGCAAATTCCTAACTTCAAATTAAAGGGTTGCATGTTCTCTAACTCAAATTTCTATATCACAACTGCAAATAATAATTATATAAAACTGATACAAACCATGCACAGACAATCAATAGGCTTTGTTGCTGGTCTTAAGCACTAAGATTTGAATCACATTGTAATCATAACTGCATAATACATAATTAAATGTCAAGGCTTTCTAGGGCTTCACATATACTTCTTTAGGATCCTCTACAACACTTGTAGCAATGCAAAAGCTAAAAATAAAAAATAAAAATAAAAAGTAGTAGAGATTGCAAACAGAGAAGAGAGAGTACCAAGTTTTTGTTGGGTTTTATGCTTCCACACCTTGGGCTGGAAGATATAGGTTGCAGTTTTGATTTTTCTCCAAAAAATAGAGATGCTTCATTTGCCATATACAATATAAAATAATTATTAGAATTTCAACTCAAAAACCAAACCCATAAAAATACTATCAAAATATAGAGATTAACCCAAATACTTATAAGAAAATCAATTCTAAACATAATAAAACAATAAGATAGAATGAAAATTTCAGGCACATATGAAAGCAAATAAAAAAAGACAAAATCTATGTTTTTTTTTTTTTTTTATTACGTGAGTTTCTCTCCTTCTTATTTTTTTAATCTTAAAGTGAAGTTAAGTTTAGGGTTTTGAGATGGTAATTGCTAGGGTTTTAAGGAGAGAAGAGATTTTGGTATTTTTATGCAAAAAAACGTTATTTTAGGTCTAGGTGATTTATTTCCTTGTTTTTAGGCTCTTTTAATGTTTTTTTAGGTCAAATTTGGTTCCTATTATGGTTAGGTATTAATTAGGGCTTATTTTAGAATATATTTTCTTGTCCATCAAGTTTTATGGAGCTCTTAAATAGGCCTCCAAGTTTGTATACGTTTTTCAATATTATTGTTATAAGATATAAAACCTAAAATAAAAAGAATCAAAAATAAAAAGAATCAAAAATAAAAAGAAAAAGAAAATAGTGATGATGTGGAAAATTGTGAGAGTTTCAAAAGTTTCGGTTTTATATATATATATAGATTATGAAATTTAAAACATCAACTTCTGATAAATTTTAAAATTTATCTAAAACTCTCATTTTATTACAATATTTTGTTTAGTTATTGGATCCTACTTTAATTTAGGATAAAGTTCGATTCAATTAAAGATTAATATAATTTGTAATTGAATTTTTTCATAATTTATCTACAAAATAAAACCTATTAAACAGTAAATTGCAATCTTTGATCTAATTATTGAGAGCAGAGAAGTTGAAGAAATCTATTATAAGGAAATATATGTGTATTGACCAGCTGCCTTACTAGACCATGTCTTGCTTGAGGGTTCCAAACTTCGTTGTTCTCTAATAGGGAAAGGTAATGTATGGCTAGGAATATTCTTCAAATAGATTAATGTTGGATAGTTGTTGCCAGGATAAGTAGGCACGAGCTTCTGAATAGCAGCCTAATTTTTAGAACATTTGCTAAGGAACTGGGAGGTAGGACTTGTGTCAAATTTGTGAGTGGGTCAAAAATCATTTCTCTGCCACGGGTAACCATGATTTCTCTATCTAAAGGCAACAAACATATTATATTTTCCCTTTCAGATGGAAGCCACTCAAAGATGTTTAAAAAATGTATTTTTCAAATTTTCACTGGTAACTTCAGCCAAGAAGCGTCGATATTTAACTGTGCTCCACAGTGCATTATGTATAAAACTTGTCTCTCTTAGTGACTGGTCTGTCACGCATCTATTAATCAGATATGGAAAACTATTTTGGTCTTTCTCGTAAAACACTTCACCTTCATTTACTGCAAAAATGTTCGCAAAATGATAATTATGTGCCTTTCTGTACATTTTAGATTTGTTACTTGGTAACTCCTACATTTTTATTCTTTCCATAAACATGCAACACTGCCACTAGGCAAAATAGGGGTTTCAGCCAATATAGTTGATACATTGGATGAGCTACTAGTTAGTAGAAAAGGCTTTTACACATTCTCAATCTTGAATCGCATTTCCCAGTAAAAGCAGTTGGTTTACTCAAATTTTATATAAGCCAATTAATTATTTAAGGAATCAATATTTCTAGATGTTCTAGCTTTACTCTGAATTGGTAAGTCTTCAAATAGATACTTTCTCTAATGACACACTATAATAGTGTTATACATAATGTACTGAGCCATGAACACTATAGGAGAATAAATTGAGTTATGTGATAAAGTGAGTGAGATGAACTGAGCAATATTTTAGTAGAATAATTTGAGTTAATTATGTGATAAAGTGAGTGAGATGCACAGAACCATTTCCATTTATCTTGCTTACACATTGAAAAGAGCCACTAGTTTATCTCTCTATCAAATCAAATTTGCCATATGTATGTTATGATTTACTAATTTAAATTAAAAACAAGGATTTCATTTGATTTAGGGTGATATTTAATTTGATTTGATTTGATTTGGCTTTAAAGGTGATATTTAATTTTGTTGTAGATTTTTTAAGTCCTATATATACCCCTTTCGTTTCTAAGTTATTGTAGGCAATAAGCATAATTTAAAAAAATTCTACTTTTAGTTGTTTATGCAGAAAAATCGCGAGTTTCATTCCTATGTATAGGCATCATCATTGCAACAATAGGAGGACTATGTATGCTGGCATTATTATACTGTTTTGTATGGAGAAAACATCGAGCAAAAGGTATTCTAGTAGTCATAATGACTTAATTTGGTTTGAATGTGATACTTAGTTTCTATCTTTATTAATCATTCCATATATAAGCTTCTTTCTTCATTTTTTGTATTTGGTGATTCTAATTTGTAATTTTTCATCTTTTTCCATTTTTAATGCAGCTAAACCACTGATACGGATCATCATTACAAAAATAGGTGGTCTCATTGTACTCATGTTCATGTCCATAGGCTATATGATACAAGAAAAACTTAGATATTGTGGTAATGTCTCAGCAATAAATTAAATGCATATAAATAAGAATTAAATTAACTAGTCGCTAACCCGTGCGATGCACGGGAAAATTACTGAAAATGAAATCTAATGAATGCAAAGCAGTTATGCAAAATACCATTTAAATTAAAAGACAAATATTAGTAAATGTCATTATCCTTAGCTATTTGTGTTGTATCTAGAGTTTCATATCTAAGTTACTACAATACTACTTGCAGCCACTAAAGCTCACAATATAAGTATATTATATAAGGCCAAAACTTATATTATCTTCAAGCTCCCCTTAGCCTTACAAAGTCCCTAACAAAATTTCTTTTGTATTGAATTTGATTTCAGATGACTTATTCAAAATTATTTGAATTAAACCTCACAAATTAGAAGGGAAAAAAAAAAAAAAACATTACAACATTGTAGCTGATTAATATACAAATAAACTACCAATTTAACATGATAAATTACTATTAGTAATTTAGAAAGCAAAAATTAACAAAATTAAAGTTGTTACCCACTTAACGTAAAACTTTTCATATTCTAAAGTTGTCAAACAACTATTGATATAAAATATTCTGTAATTACTTCAATACCGCAAGTTGTTCATGCTGTCAAAAATTTGAGAGAATAACATAGCAAGCATCTTAAACTCTTTCTTGCTTGAATCCTACAAAACAATATATATATATATATAGCGATGGAGATAGAAAATGTCTTTAAAGAGACAACCAATTACAATAGTGTTGGAGGCAAAGTAAAAGATTAAAAAAAAAACTGAAGAAGCAAGCGGTTTGGCTAGCATACCAGCTAGTTAATTTATATCAAAAGACATAAAAATCTTACAATCAAATAGAATACAAAAGTAAATAAATACATGTGGTATAATCAGATAAATAAAAGGTTTGTCAAGATGATCAAGTTTGGCAATGAAGAAGACGCAACAGCTGTTGATGAGGGTAATCTCTATCTTAAACTTGTGATAATGATGAAGATGCAACAACTACTAATTATGCAAATCTAGCTTAATCTTATTTTGATTCAACTACAACAAAAATGACAATAATTACCATAAAAAAATTATTTAAAAAAACAATCTTTTATGATATAACCAAGAGTACAATCAAAGCTAATAGAAGGAATTTTAAATCGATTTCAACGATGAAGGAGGGATTCACTTAAATGAGGAGACCAAGAAAAAAGAAGTATCGTGTTCTGAGTATAGTACTGAATTTTAAACTCTATAATTCAATTTGTTAAGGTATTTTCGTAGTTAGCAAATTGAATTTCTTTAGGCATGGATTACATCATTTAATTGAATTTCTGCAGGCACAATAGTACTAAAACTCTATCATTCAATTTTCTAACTACTAAAACTCTATCACACGGATACTACAAAAACTATATCACATGGATTACACAATATAAACCAACAATGTTACTATCTCAAACATTAAAAAAAAAAAAATCAATTTTAAACATAGAAACAAACAATCATCTATCAATACAAATACCCAACCTAAATACATATAAACTCATATATGACCTACGACACAAAAGAGGTAGTAACAAAATTAAAAAAGAAAAAAAAATCAACAAAAAAGAAAAAACACTATTAATCTAATCCTTACATTGAACTATTATGCAGGCAACTACAAGAATAGAGGTCAAGAGCAACTGAGATTTAGAGATACCTAAACTGAATCATCTAGATTTTCAGTATTAATATAGTGTGAGGAGAGGAAGAGATGGAGTTAGAAGGCCAAAGTCTAGTGTTAGGAAGCTGAAGGGTTGCCATTTGAGATTGTAACCATTGAACACAAAGGGTTGCTATTTAAAATTGTAACCTTGGAACACAAAGGGTTGCCATCTAAAATTGTAATCATGGAAGACAAAGGGTTGTCATCTAGAATTGTCACCATGGAAGACAAAGGGTAGGGAATTATTTTCTTTTTATTAGTATTTTTAAATTTAAGAAAACTTATTTTAAATTGTAGGACAAATTCAGGAAAAAGAATTGTAATGACATGGCAGCTGATGTGGCTCAACCTGAGCGTAGCAACATTAAATGCTACGCTTCAGCTTTTAGTAATATATAGATGAGTGATCTCTTACCATGTCTTACCTTAATTAGCAGGGAAGAGAAACAGAGAGAAAGATATATTATTACATGAGCTAGAAAAAAGAGATGGTAAGAAGAGCCATGAACTGCAATTTTTTAGGTTTGAAATTGTAGCATCAGCCACAAACAATTTTACCACTACAAGCAAGCTTGGAGAAGGTGGGTTCGGATATGTTTACAAGGTATACTTCATAAAACTTTTAATAAAATGACAGAATAATTTAAAGAGAAGTTGTTAGATTTGGACTAATTAGTTATTATTTCAGGGACAACTGCCTGATGGGCAAGAAGTTGCAATAAAAAGGCTCTCAAGGAATTCTGGACAAGGATATTTGGAGTTCAAGAATGAAGCAATACTAATTGCCAAACTGCAGCACACTAATCTTGTTAGGCTTGTTGGATGTTGCATTCATAAAGAAGAGGGGATGCTCATCTATGAATACATGCCTAATAAAAGCCTTGACTTTTTTCTCTTTGGTTAGAAAATTTTGACAATTTAGTTAATTATCTTTCTTTTGGTTTTTGTCAATTGTTCACACATATGTTCTACTACAGATCCTGCAAAGAAGAATATTCTAGATTGGAAGAAACGTTTCAACATCATTCAAGGGATCCTTCAAGGACTTCTATACCTTCATAACTACTCAAGATTAAGAATAATTCATAGAGATTTGAAGGCCAGTAACATTTTACTTGATGATGAGATGAATCCAAAGATTTCGGATTTTGGTATGGCTAGAATATTTGGGTCAAATGATTCTGAAGTAAACACAAACAGAGTTGTTGGGACATAGTGAGTGATTAATAAACCACTTATGCTACAAAGTGCATGGATATGAATGTGCTTACATGAATGTGTTTCTTCCTTCACATACTGATTCTGAAGTAAACACAAACAGAGTTGTTGGGACATAGTGAGTGATTAATAAACCACTTTGCTACAAAGTGCATGGATATGAATGTGCTTACATGAATGTGTTTCTTCCTTCACATACTAACTATGTTTGTTCAATTGTTCAGTGGATATATGCCTCCGGAATATGTGATGGAGAGAGTTTCTCAATAAAATCAGATGTTTTTAGCTTTGGAGTCTTATTGTTAGAGATTGTTAGCGGTCAAAAGAATTATAGTAGTTACCATTCTGAACGGCCTCTCAATCTTATTGGATATGTAAGTTCCTAATGACACTAAGCTTATTTTGTCTAAACACCATGTTATAGTCTATGACCGTAAGAGTCTTGGAATTGTTTCAGGCATGGGAGTTGTGGGGAGAAGGTAGAGGCTTGGAGTTAATTGATACAGCTTTAGGTGATTTAGATCACATTGATCAAGTGTTGAGGTGCATCATGTGGGTCTCCTGTGCGTCCAAGATAGCCCAGTTGATAGACCTACCATGTTAGATGTGATATTTATGATATATAATGAGGCTAATAAGCTACCTGCACCAAAGCAACCGGCATTTTTCCTCGGAAGGAATATGCCAGATGTAGGAATTGTAGAATGCAGACCAGAAAATTGTTCATCAAATGATATATCAATTTCAAAGATGGTACCAAGGTGAAGGGACCTGAGTCTTTCAACCTTTGTAGCCGTAAAGAAAATTTTACCATAGAAAGCAACGGTAATATCCCATGTTAACATGGTGGCTGTGTGTGTCACATTTTCATTCTGGGAGAATCACAGGATATATATGTCTATGTATATGGCTCTATGCGCCCTGTAGTTTAAAATTTATTGGATTATCTTCTTCCGAATGTTATTAATTTACACATGTTAGCATATGCTTTACAAAAAATGATCCTCACTAAGCAAAATAATCATACCTATAAGTTATAACCGCTTCCATATCCTAAAACCATCAGATGTGAATTGTAATTCCAAATTTTCCTTCCACCGAAAAAATAGATCTTTTTGAGCACAACTGCTACATCATTTTATTATCTCTTT